>SJYX01008840.1:221937-242532 GCA_006410675.1 Oreotragus oreotragus
TATATATAGAAAACTATAAAACACTGATGAAAGAAATCAAAGAGGACACTAATAGATGGAGAAATATACCATGTTCATGGATTGGAAGAATCAATATAGTGAAAATGAATATATTACCCAAAGCAATCTACAGATTCAATGCAATCCCTATCAAGCTACCAGCGGTATTTTTCACAGAATTAGAACAAATAATTTCAAGATTTGTATGGAAATACAAAAAACCTCGAATAGCCAAAGCAATTTGGAGAAAGAAGAATGGAACTGGAGGAATAAACTTACCTGACTTCAGGCTCTACTACAAAGAATGTTGAATTTTAAGTCAACTTTTTCATTCTCCTCTTTCACGTTCATCAAGAGGCATTTTAGTTCCTCTTTGCTTTCTGCCATAAGGGTAGTGTTGTCTGCTTATCTGAAGTTATTGATATTTCTCCCTGCAATCTTGTGGGATTCAAGCTTGTGGTTCATCCAGCCTAGCATTTCACATAATGTATTCTGCATATAAGTTAAATAAGCAAGGTGACAATATATAGCCCTGATGTACTCCTTTCCTGATTTGGAACCTGTCCACTGTTCCATGTCCAGTTCTAACTGTTGCTTCTTGACCTGCATACAAGTTTCTGAGGAGACAAGCAAGGTGGACTGATGTTCCTACCTCTTTAAGAATTTTCTGCAGCTTGTTTTGATCCACACAAAGGCTTTCATGTAGTCAATGAAGCAGAAGTAGATGGTTTTCTGGAATCTCTTGATTTTCCTGTGATTCATTAGGATTAATCAATTTCAATTTAATAATTTCATTTATTGTGAGTTTTGATTAGCCTCTGAAGTTAACTCAATCTCTCCTTTTCAAACTGTGTAACTGTTGGACATGTAGCATAACTTCTTATTTGGAACTCTGTCAAGATCCAAGGTACCAAAAAATGAGCTTGAATCAAAACTATAAAATCACACACTAATACTCAGGCATTTTCCTCTGTAACGCTGACCACACCTGATTTTCTGATTTCCAGGAGAAGATAAAATTAAACCCTATATAGCCAGCCAGGCCCCTCTGTCCATGGGATTCTCCAGGCAAGAATACTGGAGTGGATTGTTATTTCCTCCTCCAGAGGATCTTTCTGACCCAGTGATCAAATCTGTGTCTCTTGTGTCTGTTGCATTGGGATGCAGATTCTTTACCACTGAGACACTTGGGAAGCCCATATTATGAAAGGAGGACTCAAAATAATTGGGTGCCAACAGTCATAGTATCACAGGACAGTCTATATCAACAGAAGAAAAATAATATCTGAAAAAAGAGGTCAATAATCTCTAAAGTCATGTGATGTTGAGATCCTTTTAATTGAAAGTTAATTGTCTAATATTCTCAACAGGACATAGCTCAACTAACAATCTCTAATATCTCTGTATTATATTCCTACCCCACACAACCAAATAATTGAAGGAGAGTGAGTATGGTTAGCAGATGGACAGTCATGGACCTCCAATCCTCACTATCTTTTTCTTTTTCTCGTATGAAAATGTTTCAGCATACTGCAAGTTCAACTTGCCTTTCTGCTACTGAGACTACCCAACTTGAAGCCAGGTGTTTCCTAATTGCCCATTGCTTGTTTTCTTCACTTATTCATCAGATATTTTGGAGCACTTTCTGACACAAAGTATGATGTTAGATTAAGGGTATATATTGCTGAATAATGATGATTATGATAGCAATTATGATAATATTAATGTTCACTAGTAAAAAAATCTTTAGAAACACAATTGTAGTGAAATAAGTTTAGTTTCAGTTAACCTGCTGCAATAAAAAATAACTTAATTCAAGGAAAAGTGGTGATTTCTCAGTAAGGGGAAGTTTGGAACAACTTTTTACAGGGTTTTAAATTTTCCTGGATGATTATAGAGAAATTAAGGAACTGGAGGCCTAGATTAGCTCTATTAAGAAGCAGGTTCAATTTGAATGTTTAATATCTTGATTATTATCCAGGAGATGGGAGAACTAAAAAGGGACTAGAGTTATCCTTAATAAACAAGAAGTAATCACTTATTTTGGTTAGAAGAAGGCTTGTTATTTTTATAGACATGAAGAGCCTTGTCCTCATCTTGTTCCTATCAAGGTTACAGAGGGAACTTGTCTACATCTTGTTTTGAGAAGGGTTTATGTTCTCAAGTTATCACTTAACAATTTCACAATAACAATTAATGTATTTTTTAACCATTTACTGTATGCCTAGCATTATTCCGAGCACTTTACCTGTGTTAAACAATTTTGAACTTCATAAAAACTTCTAAAATAATATAGCTATTTTTCTCATTTGAAAATAGGGAAGGTAAGATAGGGAAAGAAGAAGCAGTTTGCCAAAGGTCACACAGCAAGTAAGTGACAGAACTAGACCTGCAGTCTTAATTTCTGAATGCTATCAACATCAGGACTGCCCTGTAAAAGCATCATGACTTGTCACTACATTCTTTAAAGAAGTTGACTTTGCTCATTACTTTTGGAAATTCCTTTCCCTGGCTATCAAGTTCCTCTGGTTCTTCCTTCATACAATAACACTCCTGTTTAAGCTCCTTGGCTGGTGCTTCTTTTACAGACTGGTCATTTTCTTTTTCTTTTTTTTTCTTAATATAAATTCTACTATGATCAATTTCTTGGTTTTTCTTTTTTGTCTATTCTCCATAAGCAGAAGTATACACACAGAATTTCACCTACTCTATAAATGCCAATGACATTCAATGTTACATCTTTACTTATGTTGTCTCTCCAAATTCCAAATCATAATTTTAATTATCTAGATATTTCATAAGCATTTCAACACGCTGAGACTAAAATCAATTTATCTTACTTCTGCTACTACAAATGTAACAGAGGCCATAATAATCTCTTACTTAGAGTGTTACAAGATTCTTATTATTGATCTTCTCACTTGTAGCGTTTCTCATTTCCTTCTTGTCTTTTCCCTTATGTCTTCTTTACATTGTATATGGTAGAACCTATCTAAAATGTAAAGTTAAAAATATTCCATTCATATAACATCATTTATAATAACTTCAAAGCAAATGAAAAATGTAATACAAATCCACCCAAACATGTACAGACAGATTCTGTATGCTAGAAGCTATAAAATACTATGAAAGAAATTAAAGAAGATTAAATAGACATATGCTGTACATATATTGGAAAATGCAGTGCACTAAAGATATCAACTCTCCCCAAGTTGATTTATATGTTTAATGCAACTCCCATAAAAGTCTTCAGCAAGGCTTTTTTGAGAGATAGAAAAATTTATTCTAAAATTAATATGGAAAGGTTTAGGACTTCAAATAGCTAAAACAATTTTAAAAAAGAAGAGTAAACTGGGAAGAATCATTCTTACTGACGTTAAGGCTTACTATATAGTCAATTGAGGAGGTGTGATATTGGCAAAGGGACAGACATAGATCACTGAAGCTTATTAAAGAACCTAGAAACAGACCCACAGAAATAGGCTCAACTTATTTTGATAAAATTCCAGAAGCAATTCAATGAAGGAAGGGTGGCTTTTTCAACAAATGATGATGATGGAATAAACAGACATATATATACACTTAGAAAAATAGAGTATCAAGCTAAATGTCACATTTTATACAATAAATAATCCAACATGTATCGCAGATTTTAGTAGAAAATGTAAAGGTATCAGGCTTTAAAAACAAAAATAGAAGATACTTTTGGGACTTGGCACTAAATAAAGAGGTCTTAGACATGACATTCAAAACATTATTCACAAAAGGAAAAAAAAAAAAAAACCTGATAACTTGAAATTCACCAGAAATGAAAACTTTTTTTTTTTCTGTCAAAGCTTATATTAAGAGGATTAAAAGAAAAGCTATAGGTGGAAAATATATTTGAAACCATGTATATGAAAAAATGCTTACTATTTCAAATAAAAGATTCTCAAACATTGACAGTATATATTAATAGATAACATATCAATTAGAAAATGGGCAAAATACATGAACAGGTATTTTACCAAAAATATATATAAATAGAAGCACATTTAAAGATATTCAACATCATTAACCATTAGAAAAATGCTAATTAAACTCACTGATATATACGTACACACCTATAAAAAACTTTCAAATCTTCTCAGTTTATGAGCAAAAACAATTCCAGTTTTAGAACTGAGAATAACCATATCATTGGTGTGGTCAACATTCTATCTTAGTATCTCACTGCTCAAACGAAGACTGTTTCAGTATTATGTTTTTGAGGGAAATATTTTGTCCAAATACTGAGGAAAAAAAGTGAATATTTCTTACAAAGTCTATGAGATGGATTGGAATTTTGAAGATTTCATAAACAGATTCTTTATTCTAACATGAGAATATGAGGTTGGAGACAAGATGGCACAGTTAGAAGGACTAAAGCTCACCTCTTCTCATAAAAACATCAAAATCACAACAAGATGATAAGAGGAGAGCATTTGTGATAAAATCAAAACCCATACCCACTGGGCGGGTGATTCACAAACTGGAAAATAATTATATCACAAAGTTTCTCCCACAAGGATGAGAATTATAAGCAAGCATCAATATGCCCCTCAGAACTCACACATTGTCAGTCATCTAAGTCCTTAACCTCTTTTTGAATATTTCTTTCACTTCCTCATTTTTATTGAACTTTTGGCTTTGATGAAATTGCATCTCTTGCAGCTGTCTTTGGAGTGGCTCTCCCATCTCTCATCTCCCAGCTACTTTGAATCACATGCTTTTGTATTTTATCATCTTCTGTTTCTCCCTGTTTCAGTTCCCTCTATATCTTTATGGAACATAGTTATGAAAACTCTTTTAAAATCCTTTTGTATTAGTTTCATAATTTTTCTCCTGATGACGGGTCATAATTTCCTGTTTTTGTACTCTGTACAGAGTAACTTAGGCATAGTTCTTAAGTGTCATAGAATTTTCATGATGGTACATGTACAACAAAGTCACTAGCTGCATTAGCCCTTCCCATCCTTGAGATTTTGAAGTCAGGCATTAGCTTCTCCACTCCAGCTATGAAAGTCCTAGATGGAAGACATACAGATGGCTAACAAACACATGAAAATTTGCTCAACATCACTCATTATCAGAGAAATGCAAATCAAAATCACAATGAGGTACCATTTCACACCAGTCANCATCGAAAATCTGGGTATGTATGCTAAGTAAAGGAAGTAACTGCGTGTGTGATTTGTTTCTAACTTTTTATTGCATATTTTATTTTTATAGAAAGCTTTCAAAAACAGTACAATTTTTATTCTTCACCCAGGTTCCCCAAGGGTTAACATTTTATCATACATCCTTTATCTGCTGTTTGTACCCCATGTGTGTGCTCAGTCGTGTCTGCATCTTTGCAACCCCATGGACTGTAGCCCACTGTAGCTCCTCTGTCCGTGGGGTTTTCCAGGAAAGAATGCTGGAGTGGGTTGCCATTTCCTTCTCCAGGGGATCTTCCTGACCCTGGAATTGAACCCGTGTCTCCTGCCTTGCAGGCATACTCTTTACCACTGAGCCACTGGGGAAATGCGTTTTGTCTGCTATATGTACCTGGTTTTGTTTTTTTTTTCTCTGGGAACCATTTGAGAGTAATGATGCCCCTCCACCCACTAATGCTTTAATGTCCCTTTCCTTAAAATGAGGGCATTTTCTAATATAATCACAGGGCAGTTATCAAAATCAGCATTAACTGTGAGATAGTATCTGTAGACTTCATTTATATTTTGCTAGTTGTTCCATCAATGTCCTTTGTAATGAAAGAAAAACGCTGTTTTCTGGTGCAGGATCACATGTATTTAGTTAGTGTATTTCATTAGTTTTCTTTCATATGGAACAGTTCCTTCCTTTTCTCTTTTATGACTATGACATTTTTGAAAAGCACATTTATGCTTTATAGAATGACCCTTAGTTTAGACCTGTGTGCTATTTCATCGTTATATTCAGCGTACACAGTTTTGGAAGGAATAGCGCAGATGGGTGTCTTCTTGTCAGTGCACCATATCAGGAGGCAGATGAGAGCCTAATGCTAGTGGCATTAACTTTAACCACCTGGTTAAAATGATACCTTCAACAGTTCTCCTCTATAAAGTTATTATTTTTTTTCCTTCATAGCTAAAAAGTACCTTGTAGGGAAATTCCTTGAGTCTTTGTAAATACCTGGTTTCTTGTCAAATTTTTTTCAGTAGTTTTATCATCTTCAGTATCATTATTTTGGTGTTTCTCAAGTGGTGATTTTCTAATTCCATTATTTCTTCTGTATTTATTAGCATTCTTTGATAAAGAAGAGCTTTGCTTCTCTTCCATATTGAAGGAATGGCCAATAGGCCATTGGCCTTCTTTGAGCACTTTCTTCCTTTTTGATTCAGTAAGATGTTTCAGGCTTATCTGGTATTTTCCTAGCTTTTGCCCTTGAATCAGCCATTGCTCCTTGTTTCTTTTGGTAGTTTGTGTAAAAAAATAAATAAATACAAAAATTTAAAAAAAATAAAATAAATAAAAATAAAAAAATAAAAAGAATACATTTGGATCAGTTCTAATGAGGTGGATGAAAGTGGGACCTATTATACAGAGTGAAGTAAGCCAGAAAGAAAAACACCAATACAATATACTAACATATATATATGGAGTTTAGAAAGATGGTAATGATAATCCTGTATGTGAGATAGCAAAAGAGACATAGATGTATAGAACAGTCTTTTGGACTCTGTGGGAGAGGGAGAGGGAGGGATGATTTGGGAGAATGGCATTGAAACATGTATAATATCATATAAGAAATGAATCGCCAGTCTAGGTTTGATGCATGATACAGGATGCTTGGGGCTGGTGCACTGGGATGACCCAGAGAGATGGTATGGGGAGGGAGATGGGAGGGGGGTTTAGGATTGGGAACCCATGTACACCCGTGACAGATTCATGTTGATCTATGGCAAAACCAATACAGTATTGTAAAGTAAAATAAAGTTAAAAGAAGAAGAAGAAGGAGAAGAAGAAGAAAGTCCTAGATGGCATCTTCTTCCAATATAAAGCTACTTTATCTACACTGAAAATCTGTTATTTCATGTAGCCACTTTCATTATCTTAGCTAGATTTTCTGAATAACTTACTGCAGTTTCTACATAAACATTTGCTGCTTCGTCTTGTAGTTTTATGGAGATGGTTTCTTTCCTTAAACCTCATGACCAACCTCTGATAGTTTTAAACTATCTTTCTTCAGCTTCCTCAAATCTCTTCCGCCTTCAGAGGATTGAAGAGAGTTAGGGTTTTACTCTGGATAAGGTTTTTGCTTAGGGGAATATTGTGGCTGGTTTGATATTCAGTGAAGAACACTAAAACTTTCTCCATAAGGCTGTTTTTCTTTATGATCATTCATGTGTTCACTGGAATAGAACTTTTAATTTCCCTCAATAACTTGCTTTGCATCCACAACTTTGCTGTTTGGTGCAAGACACAAGGTTTGGCCTATTTTGGCTTTCAATATGTCTTCCCCAGTAAACATAATCATGTCTAGTTTTTGATTTAAAGTGAGAGATGTCCTTTCACTTGAACTGAGACCAGTCAATCCTAATGGAAATCAGGAATATTCATTGGAAGGACTGATGCTGAAGCTGAAACTCCAATACTTTGGCCACCTGATGTGAAGAACTAACTTACTGGAAAAGACCCTGATGCTGGAAAAGACTGAAGGCAGGAGGAGAAAGGGACAACAGAGGATGNAATATTCATTGGAAGGACTGATGCTGAAGCTGAAACTCCAATACTTTGGCCACCTGATGTGAAGAACTAACTTACTGGAAAAGACCCTGATGCTGGAAAAGACTGAAGGCAGGAGGAGAAAGGGACAACAGAGGATGAGATGGTTGGATGGTATCACCGACTTGATGGACATGAGTTGAGCAAGCTCCAGGAGTTGGTGAAGGACAGGGAAGTTTGACGTGTTGCAGTCCATATGGTCACAGAGAGTCAGACATGACTGAGTAACTGAACTGAGGCCAGTGTAGAATTATTAATTAGCCTAATTTTAATGCTGTCATGTCTTAGGAAAAAAGGAAGACCAAAGAGCAAGACAACAAGAGACAGAGTCAGTGGAGCAGTCAGAACACACACATTAAGTTTGCCATCCTATATGGGCATGGTTTGTGGAATTCCAAAACAATGCCAATAAAAAATGACGGCATCAAAGATCATCAATCAGAGATTACAAAACCAAAATGCTTAAAAGGGTGAGAGTTGCATTTAGGATAAGAAATAATATATCTAACTATTCTCTACATTTTCTCTAGGAATGTAAACTTATACTATTTGATTTTCATCCCTCGCAATGCATTAAGAGGTCTACAGTCTTTTCCTCACTTAAGCTAAAATTTAACTTTGTTCTGGACAAGTCAGAGAAGTATCCTTACACTTCAGGGTATTATTTTAAAAGAAAACACCTGCAAGAAATGTGATATTGGTTTTCTTTATTTTTTAATAAACTTATTTATTTTAATTGGAAGTTAATTATTTTACAATATTGTATTGGTTTTGCCATACATCAACATGTATCCACCACAGGTATACATGTGTTCCCCATTCTGAACCCCCCTCCCTCCTGCCTCCCCATACCATCTCTCTGGGTCATCCCAGTGCACCAACCCCAAGCACCCAGTATCATGTATTGAACCTGGACTGGTGACTCATTTTATATATGATATGATACATGTTTCAATGCCATTCTCCCAAATCATCCCACCCTCTCCCTCTCCCACAGAGTCCAAAAGCCTGTTCTATACAACTGTCTCTTTTTCTGTCTCGTATACAGGGTTATCATTACCATCTTTCTAAATTCCATATGTATGCTTTAGTATACTGTATTGGTGTTTTTCTTTCTGGCTTACTTCACTCTGTATAATCGGCTCCAGTTTCATCCACCTCATTAGAACTGATTCAAATGTATTCTTTTTAATGGCTGAGTAATACTCCATTGTGTATATGTACCACAGCTTTCTTATCCATTCATCTGCTGATGGACATCTAGGTTGTTTCCATGTCCTGGCTATTATAAACAGTGCTGCAATGAACATTGGGGTACATGTGTCTCTTTCTATTCTGGTTTCCTCGGTGTGTATGCCCAGCAGTGGGATTGCTGGGTCATAAGGCAGTTCTATTTGCAGTTTTTTAAGGAATCTCCACACTGTTCTCCATAGTGGCTGTACTAGTTTGCATTCCCACCAACAGTGTAAGAGGGTTCCCTTTTCTCCACACCCTCTCCAGCATTTATTGCTTGCAGACTTTTGGATCGCAGCCATTCTGACTGGTGTGAAGTGGTATCTCATTGTGGTCTTGATTTGCATTTCTCTGATAATGAGTGACGTTGAGCATCTTTTCATGTGTTTGTTAGCCATCCGTATGTCTTCTTTGGAGAAATGTCTATTTAGTTCTTTGGCCCATTTTTTGATTGGGTCGTTTATTTTTCTGGAATTGAGCTGTATAAGTTGCTTGTATATTTTTGAGATTAGTTGTTTGTCAGTTGCTTCATTTGCTATTATTTTCTCCCATTCAGAGGGTTGTCTTTTCACCTTGCTTATAGTTTCCTTTGTTGTGCAGAAGCTTTTAATTTTAATTAGATCCCATTTGTTTATATTTGCTTTTATTTCCAGTATTCTGGGAGGCGGATCATTGAGGATCCTGCTGTGATTTATGTCGGAGAGTGTTTTGCCTATGTTCTCCTCTAGGAGTTTTATAGTTTCTGGTCTTATGTTTAGATCTTTAATCTATTTTGAGTTTATTTTTGTGTATGGTGTTAGAAAGTGTTCTAGTTTCATTCTTTTACAAGTGTTTGACCAGTTTTCCCAGCACCACTTGTTAAAGAGATTGTCTTTAATCCATTGTGTGTGGATTTATCTCTGGGCTTTCCATTTTATTGCATTGATCTATATTTCTGTCTTTGTGCCACTGCTTTCTATCCATACCAGCAAGTAGAACTCTATATTCCCCAGGTCTATAATATCAGAAAGAAGGCAAGGAATGAATTAGGGGTGACGTTTAATTATGACTAATTACCATATTTTCTCATGTGGCCCATTCAGAGAAAGAATAAACTTGTTATTTGCCTCTAGTACTCTGATTTGATTTTTTTTTAAATGCAGTGCTGAGAAACAAAGGTGGTGCTTTATCCAGGTGTCTTAAGGATTAGCAAGCTGTTGTTCACCTTCTTATAACAATACACCCTTTTATTCTATAAGATTTCCTGTTCTATGCAAATATATAGTATCATCAACAATACCATCTGAAGGCTTTTCCACAGCAGGATGATGCAGTTCCTATTATCAATGAGATTTGACCATAAAGCATGCTTTAAGAAGACTCACAACATCTGCCCATGTGCATATGGAGTTGCACATCTCATCATTCAGTATCTCAGTGACTTCCCAGAACAGGGGTTCAACCCATTTCCGTTGGGATTTTCTTCAGTGAAAGACTCCTCAAACACAACAATGTCCTTCCTGCTGCTTTGCTGGCGGGTAGTCATCTTCCCTGCCATCATCTGCCAGTGTCTCATTGGATTTCTCTTTATTTCTCAGAGTTATGAGACATGTCAGTTCTCAGAGGTCAGGTCTCTAGCAAAATCCAAAGTCAGTCAATTCCATGAGCCTGGTACCCCATGGAGCAAAACAGGAAGATCTCAGAGACATGTATCTTTATAACTGTAGGATGTAGTGTCTCAGAGTCTAATCATTATACCCTCATTCACTTCACAGTGCTTCGGGATTTCTTTCCTTACAGCAGAATAGGAGTATAGTTCAGTGAAAGGAAATTCAAAGTGATGGATACATCTGGCCATTATTTTATGTAATGCTTGTCTTTTTGCATTATTTTGATATTCATTTAACTGATTTGTTTAACTGTTCAATATGCCTATTTTTAGATCCTATAATTTAGGTTCAGATATCTGGATAGCAATAAAGAAAAATTTAACTAGTACTACCTTTTGTCTTTTTGACATGTTTATATATATATATATATATATATATATATTTTAGTAAAAGTGCTCCTTTTTAAATTGAATTATATTTGACATACAACATTGTATAAGTTGGGTTTCTCTGGTGGCTTACTCTGTAAAGAATTTGCCTGCAACACAGGACACCGGAGTTAAATCCGTAGGTCAGAAAGATCCCCTGGTGAAGGGACTGGCTACCCACCCCACTCTAGTACTCTTGCCTGCAGAATTCCATGGACAGAGG
Source organism: Oreotragus oreotragus (assembly GCA_006410675.1). Taxonomy (NCBI): domain Eukaryota; kingdom Metazoa; phylum Chordata; class Mammalia; order Artiodactyla; family Bovidae; genus Oreotragus; species Oreotragus oreotragus. The sequence continues at coordinate 233,178 of SJYX01008840.1, forward strand.
ATCCTGGTGAGCTACAGTCCACGGGGCCGTAAAAAATCGGACATGACCGAGTGACTTTCACCTCACTTCACTATTGTGTAGTATGACGCGTACAACATAAGGATTTGACTTATTTATATTGCAATATGATTGCCACAATAATGTTAGCTAACACATCTGTTATGCCACATGATTACCATTTCTTTTAGCTCTGGAAACACTTAGAATCTAGCCTCTTATCAAGTTTAATGTTTCTAATACAGTGTTATTGCTTATAATCACTGTACTGTATATTGGATCTCCAAGACTTATTTATCTACTAGTTATAAGCATGTACCCTTAAATATCATCTCTCTTATTCTGCCAACCACCCTCTTTCCTTTTATGATTTCAGTTTCTATAGCTTCAAAGAAGTCTATCATCATTGAAATCAAGCTAAATAAAAATTACATGGGGAATTGAAGGTTTTCAGAGGGTTAAATTCTAATCTAGTAGGTGGTTGGTTGTTAGTTTAGGTGCTAAGTCATACCTGACTATAGCGACTCCATGGACTATAGCCTACCAGGGACCTCTGTCCATGGGATTCTCCAGGCAAGAGTACTGGAGTGGGTTGCCATTTCCTTTTCCAGGGGATCATCCCAACCCAGGATTCGAACCCAGGTCTCCTGCATTGCAGACAGATTCTTTACCAACTGAGCTACAAGGGAAGCCTCTAATCTAGCTGACTCCTTTAGAAATATTTTTTTTCATGTTATCACACTATACAATGTCTGCTGTATAGTATAATGAGTTTATAATTATTCACAAAGAAATTTTAAAAAGAAATCAATCCTAGCTCAAGTCTGGCCTGTTATTTTAGTGCTATGCATTGAAGGCAAATTCTTTACCATCTAAGCCAACAGGGAAGCTCACCCAAATAAACTCATCCTTTACTAAATCTTAAGATTATTTGTTTAACATAACATTGACTAATGGCAGGTTTATAGAATCAAAACAGTGATGGAGTACAAAAACATTTTAAAGTTGAAATAACTTCTAGGTTAACTAATCAGAACAAAATTAGTCAACACAAGCAGATAAAAGTCAGTATCAAATATGAACATATGCTAATGAAGCCCTCTATTAGCCTAAATTCTTTATTGAAATATGTTTCTACTATGCTGAATTATCACCACCCTAGGGCATATATAAGGCCACCCACACATTAAGATTCTGAAACCCCATCCAATTTAGCAAGGAAAGTTTTCCCAGAACTACCTCCCTTGACATTTCCCTAAATCTCAGTGTGCTTGCTGATAATGGAGCTACCAGCCCTGATTTCTCTCAGTGTTTGATAGCATCAGTTCAGTTCAGTTCAGTCGCTCAGTCGTGTCCAACTCTTTGCAATCCCATGAATCGCAGCACGCCAGGCCTCCCTGTCCATCACCATCACCCAGCGTTCACTCAGACTCACGTCCATTGAGTCAGTGATGCCATCCAGCATTCTCATCCTCTGCCGTCCCTTTCTCCTCCTGTCCCCAATCCCTCCCAGCATCAGAGTCTTTTCCAATGAGTCAACTCTTCACATGAGGTGGCCAAAGTACTGGAGTTTCAGCTTTAGCATCATTCTTTCCAAAGAAATCCCAAGGCTGATCTCCTTCAGAATTGACTGGTTGGACTCCTTGCAGTCCAAGGGACTCTCAAGAGTCTTCTCCAATACCACCATTTAAAAGCATCAATTCTTCGGCNAGTGATGTCATCCAACCAAATCATCCTTTATCATCTTCTCCTCCTTCCTTTGATCTTTCCCAGCATCAGGATCTTTTCTAATAAGTCAGTTCTTCTCACGTGGCGAAGTCAGTTCTAGAGCCCTCCAAGAATGAGATGGATAAAAAGAAGTGACCTTAGTCTATCATCAGCTTTACCACTACTGAATAAACCACAGCAAATGAGATAGAACTGGCAAATGGTAAATGGGATAAAAATCATTAAGAGCTTAAACATTAGCTTATTTTGATTTATCTCAGTTAACATAGATGACAAAAATAAATGTCCATGTCTATAGTCATTTGAGTATGTAACTTGTCCTTCATTTATAAACATTTTATCATACTTATTTGCTAAAATGTCATTTTAAATAAAACCTAATAAATACAAATATTTAATAATATAATGATTACCAATTTTCATAAGCTTATAATTGTTTCCATGTAATTAATCATTGTTGCATTTATCTTCTCAGTGTTCAATATTTCTGGTAGTAATTTTACTTATTGAAAGAATAATATTGCATCTGTTTTCAGATTTACTGAATTGTGTTTCATAGTATTATTAACCTGCCTTTCACCTAGTTATGTTCATTCATATTTAATCCTTATTTAAATCCTTAATTAAATATTTAAATAAAACCATATCATTGATCTAATTTAACGTACTATATAATCAAAACGATAGCAAAGTTTTACTTTATGCAAAACAAAGTTTTACTTTATGCCAAAATAAGATATTTGTTTAGTATGGAGATTCTTCAAAAGACCAAAAAAACTGCCATATAGTCTAGTAATTCCACTCCTGGGTACATACTCTCCAAATATGAAAACACTAATTAGAAAAGATACATGCACCTCAGTGTACATTGAAGTGTTATTTATACTAATTTACATAAAAGAGAAATATAGAAGAAGCCCAAGTGACTATCAATAGAAGAATGAAAATATAGATATGACATATATATATATATATATATATATATATGTATGTATTAATAGTGCTCAGTGGCTCAGTCGTGTCATACTCTTTGCGACCCCATGGACTGTAACCCACCAGGCTCCTCCTTCCGTGGGATTCTCCAGGCAAGAATACTGGAGTAGGTTGCCATTTCCTTCTTCAGGGGATCTTCCCAACCCAGGGATGGAACGCAGGTCTCCCTTATTGCAGGCAGACACTTTAACCTCTGAGCCACCAGGGAATCCACGCATATATATATTTTCAGTTCAGTTCAGTCACACAGTCATGTCTGGCTCTCTGCAACTCCATGAATCTCAGCCACCAGGCCTCCCTGGCCATCACCAACTCCTGGAGTTCACCCAAACTCATGTGCATTGAGTCTGTGATGCCATCCAGCCATCTCATCCTCTGTCGTCCTTTTCTCCTCCTGCCCACAATCCTTCCCAGCCTCAGGGTCTTTTCCAATGAGTCAGTTCTTCACATGAGGTGGCTGAAGTATTGGAGTTTCAGCCTCAGCATCAGTCCTTCCAATGAACATCCAGGACTGATCTCCTTTAGGATGGACTGGTTGGATTGCCTTGCAGTTCAAGTGACCCTCAAGAGTCTTCTCCAACACCACAGTTCAAAAGCATCAATTCTTCAGTGTTCAGCTTTCTTCACAGTCCAACTCTCACATCCATACATGACCACTGGCAAAACCATAGCCTTGACTAGATGAACCTTTTTTGGCAAAGTGATATCTCCGCTTTTTAATATGCTATCTAGGTTGGTTATAACTTTCCTTCCAAGGAGTAAGCATCTTTTAATTTCATGGCTGCACTCACTATCTGCAGTGATTTTGGAGCCCCCCCAAATAAAGTCTACCACTGTTTCCCCATCTATTTCCCATGAAGTGATGGGACCGGATGCCATGATCTTCGTTTTCTGAATATTGAGCTTTAAGCCAACTTTTTCATTCTCCTCTTTCACTTTCACCAAGAGACTTTTTAGTTTCTCTTTACTTTCTGCCGTAAGGGTGACATCATCTGCATATCTGAGGTGATTGATATTTCTCCCAGCAGTCTTGACGACAGCTTGTGCTTCTTCCAGCCCAGCATTTCTCATGATGTACTCGGCATATAAATTAAATAAGCAGGGTGTCTATATACAGCCTTGACATACTCCTTTTCCTATTGGGAACCAGTCTGTTGTTACACGTCCAGTTATAACTGCTGCATCTTGACTTACCTATAGGTTTCTCAAGAGGCAGGTCAGGTGGTCTGGTATTCCCATCTCTTGAAGAATTTTTCCACAGTTTATTGTGATCTACACAGCCAAAGGCTTTGGCATAGTCAATAAATGAGAAATAGATGTTTTTCTGGAACTCTCTTGCTTTTTCTATGATCCAGCAGATGTTGGCAATTTGATCTCTGGTTCCTCTGCCATTTCTAAAACCAGCTTGAACATCTGGAAGTTCACGGTTCACGTATTGCTGAAGCCTGGCTTGGAGAATTTTGAGCATTACTTTACTAGTGTGTGAGATGAGTGCAATTGTGCAGTAGTTTGAGCATTCTTTGGCATTGCCTTTCTTTGGGATTGGAATGAAAACTGACCTTTTCCAGTCCTGTGGCCACTGCTGAGTTTTCCAAGTTTGCTGGCATATTGAGTGCAGCACTTTCACAGCATCATCTTTCAGGATTTGAAANGAGATGAGCGCAATTGTGCAGTAGTTTGAGCATTCTTTGGCATTGCCTTTCTTTGGGATTGGAATGAAAACTGACCTTTTCCAGTCCTGTGGCCACTGCTGAGTTTTCCCAGTTTGCTGGCATATTGAGTGCAGCACTTTCACAGCATCATCTTTCAGGATTTGAAATAGCTCAACTGGAATTCCATCACCTCCAATAGCTTTGTTCATAGTGATGCTTTCTAAGGCCCACTTGACTTCACATTCCAGAATGTCTGGCTCTAAGTGAGTGATCACACCATCGTGATTATCTGGGTCATGAAGATCTTTTTTTATACAGTTCTTCTGTGTATTCTTGCCATCTCTTCTTAATATCTTCTGCTTCTGTTACCATTTCTGTCCTTTATCGAGCCCATCTTTGCATGAAATGTTCCCTTGGTATCTCTAATTTTCTTGAAGAGATCTCTAGTCTTTCCCATTCTGTTCTTTTTTTCTATTTCTTTGCATTGATCGCTGAAGAAGCATGGGAGGAACACAGATATATCTTTGGAGCTGAAAAACTTCTGAGCTTGATGACAACTGTGCTGAAAAATCTCATGACATAATATACATTGCCACTGTTATTGTTCCCACTTTCACTACTGCTGCTACAGTCAATGTACCCAAAATTTATGAAATGATGGGAGAACATGAATACTGCTACTGCACCTGGGTACACAATGCATGCCACCATTACACAGAGGATGAAGACACTTCCTCTGTAATATACTCCTTTAAAAAGAAGAGGATAGGTATCATCTCACGCCTGTCAGAATGGCTGCTATCCAAAGGTCTACAAACAGTAAATTCTGGTGAGGGTGTGGAGAAAAGGGAACCCTCTTACACTGCTGGTGCAAATGCAAATTGGTACAGTCACTATGGAGAACAATGTGGAGATTCATTAAAAAAAAAAACTGGGACTAGAACTGCCATACAATCCAGCAATCCCACTGCTGGGCATACACACCGAGGAAACCAGAATTGAAGGAGACACATGCACCCCAATGTCCATNAAGGGAACCCTCTTACACTGCTGGTGCAAATGCAAATTGGTACAGTCACTATGGAGAACAATGTGGAGATTCATTAAAAAAAAAAACTGGGACTAGAACTGCCATACAATCCAGCAATCCCACTGCTGGGCATACACACCGAGGAAACCAGAATTGAAGGAGACACATGCACCCCAATGTCCATTTCAGCACTGTTTATAAAAACCAGGACATGGAAACAACCTAGATGTTCATTGGCAGATGAATGTATAAGGAAGTTGTGGTACACATACACAACAGAACATTCAATTCTGTCACTCAGTAGTGTCCAACTCTGTGACCCCATGGACTATAGCACACCAGGCTTCCCTGTCCATCATAAACACTCAGAGCTTGCTCAAACTCATGTCCATTGAGTCAGTGATGCCATTTAATCATGTCATCAAATGCCATTCAATCCTTCCCAGCATCAGAGATTTTTCCAAGGAGTCAGTTTTTCACATCAGGTGGCCAAGGTATTGGAGTTTCAGCTTCAGCATCAGTCTTTCCGATGAATATTAAGGAATGATTTCCTTTAGGATTGACTGGTTGGATATCCTTACAGTCCAAGAGATTCTCAAGAGTCTTCTCCAACACCAAAGTTCAAAAGCATCAATTTTTCATTGCTCAGCTTTCTTTATAGTCCAACTCTCCCATCCATACATGACTACTGGAGAAGCCATTGTTTTAACTAGACAGACCTTAGTCAGCAAAGGAATGTCTCTGCTTTTTAATATGCTCTCTAGGTTGGTCATAGCTTTTCTTCCAAGGAGCAAGCATCTTTTAATTTCATGACTGCAGTCATCATCTGCAGGGAATTTAGGGCCCCACAAAATAAAATCTCTCACTGTTTTCATTGTTTTTCCACAATGGCACCCCACCCCAGTACTCTTGCCTGGAAAATCCAATGGACGGAGTAGCCTGGTGGGCTGCAGTCCATGGGGTCGCTAACAGTCGGACTCAGCGACTTCACTTTCACTTTTCTCCTTCATGCATTGGAGAAGGAAATGGCAACCAACTACAGTGTTCTTGCCTGGAGAATCCCAGGGATTGGGGAGCCTGGTGGGCTGCCGTCTATGGGGTCACACAGAGTCGGACACGACTGAAGTGACTTAGCAGCAGCAGCAGCCATGAATGGAACATTACTCAGCTATAAAAAGAAACACATTTGAGTCAGTTTTAATGAGGTACATGAAACCAGAGCCTATTATGCAGAGTAAAATAAGTCAGAAAGTGAAACACCCATACCATGTATCATTGCGTATATATGGAATTTGAAAAGACGGTAAAGACAATCCTACATGCAAGGCAGCAAAAGAGACACAGATGTAAAGAACAGAAGTTTGGACTCTGGGAGGTGGCGAAGATGGGATGATTTGAGAGAATAGCACTGAAACATGTATATTACCTTATGTAAAACAGATGACCAGTGCAAGTTCAATGCATGAAGCAGAGCACTCAAACCTGGTGCTCTGGGACGGCTCAGAGGGATGTGGTGGGGAGGGAGACAGGAGGGGTTTCTGGATGGAGGGGACACACATCCACCTGTGGCTGATTCATGTCAATGTATGGGAAAAACCATCACAATATTGTAAAGTGATTATCCTCCAATTAAATTAATTTAAAGAAAAACTTTAAAATGAAAACATAAATAGTTTATTTTCCTTCAAACTAATCATATAAATTTAATAAATAATCATTTCCACTTAAAAAAATAGAAGAGGCTAAGTTATTTGAAGAAATTTTGGGCCCCAAAGTACCTGGAACTTAAAAGGTATGAGCTTACATACAGTGCTTACCCTCGCCATTGTGGTTACTCTTGGCTAAACAGCTGGGTTTCCCAAGAGATTTGAGGCTCTGACAAATTCACTTACTCTTGATGTTTTTGGAACCTCTATCATGGAAGCTTGGGGATCACTCTATTGAAGGCTGATGGGTCAACTTAATTAAGATGACTGACCCCGATAGCCATCACTGTCCCTCATGCATATGGTGAAACCACCAGAACGTCAACAGTATAATAAATATATGGTGGACAAGTGAATTCCCTGTAATTCAAGTTAAAATGGTGCTTTCTTCAGGGGTATATATGCTTAAACAACGATATTACGTGTGTTTGGACTCCACAATTTACCAGGCTTCAGATTCATTGAGGATCGGTGTGTCCAAAATTTTTCTAGCATCAGCCACCATGGACTTGAACAAATGCTCCACTTAAATACACCATAGCACCTAGCCTATAAACTCTCTACCTTCTTGGTGAAAAGACTGAAGAAACAATCTAGCTTTTGTCAGTATCAATATTATTAAATCAAGAAGTTTATAGAGACAAAATCAGCAGTTACCAAGGGTTAGATATGGTAGAAGGAGAGGTGGTGGGAAGGAAGCTGTAGTTTTATGAAAAGGCCATACAAGGGATCTTTGTGGTGACAAAGATATTTAGTATAACTGTGATGGTGGATAACCAACCCACAGATGAAGCTGTGTAAGAAACTAAACACACACACATGCACAGATGGGGAACTCGAAATAAAATTGGTGTATGTATCAATGCCAATATCCTGGCTGCCATATACTATTATAGCTTTTGCAAATGTTCCATTAAAGGAACCTGGGTAAAGTAAACACACATTCTCTGTATTATTATTCAGTTCAGTTCACTCACTTACTTGTGTCCGACTCTTTGTGACCCCATGAATTGCAGCATGCCAGGCCTCCCGGTACATCAACAATGCCCGGGGTTCACCCAAACTCACGTCCATCAAGTCGGTGATGCCATCCAGTCAATTCATCCTCTGTTGTCCCCTTTTCCTCCTGCCCCCAAATCCCTCCCAGCATCAGAGCCTTTTCCAATGAGTCAACTCTTTGCATGAGGTGGCCAAAGTATTGGAGTTTCAGCTTTAGCATCAATCCTCGCAAAGAACACTCAGGACTGATCTGCTGTAGAACGGACTGGTTGGATCCCCTTGCAGTCCAAGGGACTCTCAAGTCTTCCCCAACACCACAGTTCAAAAGCATCAATTCTTCGGCACTAAGCTTTCTTCACAGTCCAACTCTCACATCCATACATAACCATGGGAAAAACCATAGCCTTGATTAGACGGACATTTGTTGGCAAAGTAATGTCTCTGATTTTCAAAATGCTATCTAGATTGGTCATAACTTTCCTTCCAAAGAGTAAACATCTTTTAATTTCATGGCTGCAATCACCATCTGCAGTGATTTTGAGCCCCCCAAAATAAAGTCTGACACTGTTTCCACTGTTTCCCCATCTATTTCCCATGAAGTGATGGGACCAGATCTTAATTTTCTGAATGTTGAGCTTTAAGCCAACTTTTTCACTCTCCACTTTCACTTTCATCAAGAGGCTTTTTAGCTCCTCTTCACCTTCAGCCATAAGGGTGGTGTCATCTGCATATCTGAGGTTATTGATATTTCTCCTGGCAATCTGGATTCCAGCTTGTGCTTCTTCCAGCCCAGCAATTCTCATGATGTACTCTGCATAGAAATTAAATAAGCAAGGTGACAATATACAGCCTTGATGTCCTCCTTTTCCTATTTGGAACCAGTCTGTTGTTCCATGTTTGGTTCTAACTTATGCTTCCTAACATGCATATGAGTTTCTTAAGAGGCAGGTCAGGTGGTCTGGTATTCCCATCTCTTTCAGAATTTTCCACAGTTTATTGTGATCCACACAGTCAAAGGCTTTGGCATAGTCAATAAAGCAGAAATAGATGTTTTTCTGGAACTCTCTTGCTTTTTCCATGATCCAGCAGATGTTGGCAATTTGATCTCTGGTTCCTCTGCCTTTTCTAAATCCAGCTTGAACATCTGGAAGTTCACAGTTCACGTATTGCTGAAACCTGGCTTGGAGAATTTTGAACATTGCTTTACTATTACATGATATGAGTGCAATAGTGCAGTAGTTTGAGCATTC
>SJYX01008840.1:274225-310373 GCA_006410675.1 Oreotragus oreotragus
ATATAGAGAGAGAGAGAGAGAGAGAGAGAGGATATATAATATATAATCCAATATCCAATGGAATTCTTGCCTGTTTGGGTATCATTTTTAATGTGAGTTACTGCCATAAAACTGGTTATTACATAAAGAGTATTGGTAATGCTATTGATCTTCATCTGAATTCAATGTATTTTTATGCCTAAAACTTCTTTCCTGAGATCAGAACATGTATTTTGAATGGTCTGTGGATAGCTGATATACACTGCAAAAGAAACAAATAAGTGAAATTATTCTTTCTTTATCCAAATTAATTTTTCAATAAACAACATGAGTCAAACTGATTCTACCTCCTTACACAACTGAACATGGAATATGATTATCTTTCTTTATGTATACTATTGCTATTCAAGATCAGGTTACCAGGTTTTCTCCCTTGGATTTTTAGAAGTCTTATCACTATTATACAGGCTTTTAATATTACACTATATTCAGTGTGGTAAATAGAAATAACATTCCACACAAACTCCTGCACACAAGCTTTATTCACAATTTCCAAAACTTGGAAGCAACCAAGATGTCCTCTAGTAGCTGAGTGGATATATAAACTGTGATGCATCCATACCATGGAATTCCTTTCAGCATAAATATAAATGAGTTATCAAGACATGGAGGAACCTTAAATGCCTATTAGTATGTGAAAAAAGCCAATCTGAAAAGGCTCCATATTGTATGATTCCAATTATATGACATTCTTGAAAAGGCAAAACTATGGTTGCAATTAACAACAAAAAAAAATCAGTGGTTTCCAGGAGTTGAGGATGGAGGGATAAATAGGCAAAGCACACTATTTTTAGGGTAGTTAAAATACTTTGTATGATATTCTAATAATGGATACATGTACTTATGCATTTGTAAAAATTCATAGAAGGTACAATGCCAAAAGTAAACTGTAAAATACTATATATAAAGTTCACTTTTGGATGATTGTGATGTATCAGTGTAAGTTCATCAATTGTAACAAGTATCTCTCTGGTGGGGATGCTAGTTAATGGAGGAGCCTATGCCTGTGTGGGGACAGCGAGTATATGGGAAATCTCTCTCTCAATTTTGCTGTAAAACTGAAAATGCTCAAAAAATAAAGTCTTAAGCCACAAAACATAAACTTTAGCATCTTAACCAGCTTTAACTGCACAGTTCAGTGGTGTTGCCCTGCTTTGCAGCAGACCTCTAGAAATTTTTCATCTTGCAAACCTGAAAGTACTGTCTACCCATTAAACATCTCCCTGTTTCTCCCTCACCTAGTGTTAGTAACCATCACTCTACTTTCTGTTCTTATGAATTTGACTACTTTAGATACTTCACACAAGTGAAATCATACAGTATTTGCCTTTTTGTGCGTACCTTATTTCACTTAATGTCCTCAAGGTTCATCCATATTGCAGCATGTGACAGGATGTTCTTCTTTAAGGTCAAACAATGTTCTGTTGTATGTATATAGAATATCTTGTTTATCCTTTTTAACTTTTCAACAGACATGCAGATCAGTTTTATGAACTGTAAATGTAATGGTATCATTCACGTCCTTAAACACCTTTAGTAACATCCTTTGATATCTGGATAATCTTCAGTATAAGTGATATGCAATTAGTAATTTGATCTGCTTTTTTATTTAACCTACATCGTCTCATATCTCACCATTCTCCCTGCCTTGCCTTATTCCTGTTAACCTATAATTTGTTTATAGTGAACTTCTTTTAGATTTTCAAGCTCCTCAGGATTATTCTCATTTCTGGACTTTGTATTGTCTTCTCTATCATAAACATTGTTTCTGTTCAGTAAATTTCAATTCATCTTTCATATTCTACATTAAATGCTAATATCTTTGTGAGGACAACAATAGCACCTATATTTTTCATTTCCTTATCCCCAAAAGCTAACAAAATAACTGCTTACTGAATGATTAATTAATAAATTGAATAGCAAAGAAATTAAATCATGAAGGTGGATTCAGCCCAGTTATTTTTCACAAACTGTGTTTTTAAAATAATGAAATAAACTGCATTGTACTAATCTATTAAGACATGACATATCAGAATGAATCTTTGTGATATAATCTAGGAAGTTGTTCAACAATGTTAGAAGGAAGTGTTTGCAATTAAACAGGGACTCCAATCAGCAGAACACTATACAAGCATTGAATTTGATTAAGAATTCATCAGTAATGCAGGGCTGAGATGATACAATAACAAATTATTGATGTCTAGCTCTAATTCTCTGGCTCCACAAACTTTCAGAACAAATATTTCCTTAGCAAGTAAATACAAAGAGTACTGGAACTCAGAAACAAGTACAAATTCATGTTTATCTAATTCTGGCTGATGAACTCATTTCACAGCTGAATCCTTCGTAGTTTTCACTAAGTCCAAATATACCTTCATATGCTTTCAATTATTTAAGGTTACTTTTGGAAAATAAAATTTTATCCTAAATTTCAGATCCCGGGGAAGGCAATGGCACCCCACCCCAGTACTCTTGCCTGGAAAATCCAATGGATGGAGTAGCCTGGTGGGCTGCAGTCCATGGGGTCGCTAACACTCGGACAGACTGAGCGACTTCACTTTCACTTTTCTCCTTCATGCATTGGAGAAGGAAATGACAACCCACTCCAGTATTCTTGCTTGGAGAATCCCAGGGATGGGGGAGCCTGGTGGGCTGCCGTCTATGGGGTTGCACAGAGTTGGACACGACTGAAGTGACTTAGCAGCAGCAGCAAATTTCAGATCCACTAGTCTCAGTTACACTGACTTACTCCTTATGCACTGGGATCTTTACATATTCTCTTTCTCTGATAGCCCATTACAGTGATAACCCCACTTGACTTAAATACCATTCGCCCCATACCCACCTGCATCCTTATTCTATTTTCATATATAAATGTTTGTTTATTTATTTAACAACTCTTGATTGCTTACAGTGAACAAGGCACACATATAAAATTGCAATTGTAACATAAATGAACATCAGCATGAAGAATAGTGAACTTCAATGAGTACAGATTCTGGAACTGTATGGTCTAGATTTGAATCCCAGTTTTGCCATTTGTAAGGTGTGTGCAATTGGGGAGCTTACTCAACTCTTTTCTTCTAATTCCTTGTTAGATGTGGTCAGGTCACCAAGGAAAGAGCCCATGTAAGCCTAAAATACTTTAGAGCTAACTAGGATACCTCTCTTCAAGTCTGTAAACATTTCTAGCTTCTACTGTATCCAAACATATTGAGCTTATTAAAAGGAAGATAATACAACTCAGCCCAGAAATAAATTTAGCTTTAAGTGCTTTATACAATGATAGTACTGATTTCCTCTCCAAGTTCATCTCTTGAGTCTTCTGAATCCCTTAGCTTCCTCCTGTCATTTTCCTATAGCTTCTTAAACTGTTTTATTTAATAAACACTCTACCTTAGAGAGAAACTTGGACTGTATTAAGATTAGAGTAAATCTCCCACTGTTGTATATGAGTTAATAACTAGAATATCAAAAAAGACATTACACCTGAATATACTCTAGGCAACACTAAAAACCTGGATAGAGCCCTTTTATACCTTATCCCTTTTCGAAAATGTTGAGTGGTTTTTCTTTTCCTTTTTTTTTCTTTTGGTTTGTCTGCTTTATGGAAGAGGAGCATGAGAGATCTGCCTATCATGATGTTTCTTTAGGACACAGATAGAGACTATCACCAGAGTTGTTGGTTCTCTATAACTACCTAAAATTAAGTAATGTTGAACAGTTTAGAAAAATGTGAGCTATTAGCTAAACAAAAATAAATTTAAAGTGTTCTTATCAGGTAGAAGCCATCTAAATATTGCAGGTGTCTCAATGATTTCTTAAGTTACAGGGAAGATGTGTGCATAAAGAACACCAATTCAAATTTCACAGCTCTAAAAAAGGATGTAGAACTGACTGAGTTAGAATATTTAACTTCAATTTCCAGTTTTGTTCTAAAATATTCAATGCAAACTAATACTATGTGAGCTGTCTGTTGGGGAAGAAATTAAAGCCTGAGTTTCACTAATGTATAAGCAGGGAAACACAAGAGAAATACAATATGATTCCCAAGTTTAATTAATTTAGCAAAGCAGGAGCTCAGAGCCAGCAATAACCAAGAAAATGCTAGGGCTAGGAAATATGAAGCTCAGTCTTTGAGAGAGCTTCACATCCTTGTTCTTCTGCAGGGCTGTAAAAAGATCCTTTAAATATTAAAGGACCAAAAAACCCTACCTGGCATCAGGCTATAAGTGCAAGACTTTTTAGTTGTCTTACACTCATTTTCCAAGGTGTTTCTAGGAACTGGGAATTCTCAGATAAAATTTAAATATGGAGTATTAGTTCAACTGCCTTTCTGCTTTTTATCCAAAATACTTTTGTGTGTTCAGAACCAGATGTACTTTTAGAAACAGTGTGAAAACAGTAATGCTGAATATTTTAGAAAATATGAGTCACTAAAAGTAAAAATACTAAACAACTATTTCAGTGGAAAGATTGTCATCTTACTGGAGGAGAATCGTAAGATTGCAGAGAATGCTGAGAATGAGGCTCATGAGCCCAAGCCATTGAGTTAGAAAACACCATCTGGGACAGTGCAGTCTTAAAATATTTCAAATGAAATTGTTCCAAATATTTGAGAGTCACTATGAATTTTAGTGAACTGTTCTTCCTGAAAGGAAAAATCCTGCTATTGGCAGAATAAAGAAACTGACTGAAGAAGGGCCCATTGCTTAATTATAACAAGTATTATTATACTATAGTTTGTTGACTAAATTTCTTAAATTTGCACTTTTTTGCATTTAATAATTATGGTTGATACAATAGTGTATGTTCTCTCAGTTATATATTTACATGTCGGTGCCTCTAATGCGGGAGACCTGGGTTCGATCCCTGGGTCGGGAAGATCCCCTGGAGAAGGAAATGGCAATCCATTCCAGTATTCTTGCCTGGAGAATCCCATGGACGGAGGAGCCTAGTAGGTTACAGTCCATGGGGTCGCAAAGAGTCGGACACGACTGAGCCACCTCACCTCACCTCACCTCAACTTTGTTTACATTGATTCAGTGGAGGCAATTTCCTTATGTTGTGAGTGAAAGTCGCTCAGTCTTGTTTGACTCTTTGCAACCGCATGGACTATACAATCCATAGAATTCTCCAGGCCAAAACACTGGAATGGGTAGCTATTCCCTTCTCCAGGGGATCTTCCTAACCCAGGGATTGAACCAGGGTCTCCTGCATTGCAGGTGGGTTCTTTACCAGCTGAGCTACCAGGGAAGCCTTTGTTATGCTATCATTGTTTTATTTAGACTGAGACTGTTTATAGGTCATATCTATGTTTTCCACAGAACCATGTTCCTTAAATACATTGCATAAGCAGAAGCCTATTCAAAGAAAGGCAGTCTCCCTTTCTCTTAGGCATAGCAACCTCAAATAACTGATTAACTGATCTCTGGAACATCCTCACCTAACTGAAAGGACTGCACAGTCAAAATACCCTCCTGGTGAAGAAAAAGGAAACAAAACCACAGTCTCTCTTCCTCCATGATTCAAAAAACCTTTTCTTTCCCTATCCTAGATTTATGGTAGTCCAAAGAAGGCAGCCTCTTCATAGATCACTGCCCTGTAGTGGTTAAGGGGCTTGTGTAACTCAGTGAAGCTATGAGCTTCACATCAGATTAGATTAGGTAGACAAAGTGGCTGAAGAACTATGGATGGAGGTCTGTAATGCTATATAAGAGGTAGTGACTGAAACCATCCTGAAGCAAAAACATGCAAGAAGGCAAAAGGGTTATTTGAGGAAGCTTTACAAACAGCTGAGAAATGGAGAGAAGTGAAAGGCAAGGGAGAAAGGGAAAGATATATCCAACTGAATGTAGAGTTCCAGAGAATAGCAAAGAGAGATAAGAAGGGCTTCTTAAATGAACAATGCAAAGAAATAGAGGAAAACAATAGAATGGGAAAACTCAAGATCTCTTCAAGAAAACTAGAGATATCAGGGAACATTTGATGCAAGGATGTGCACAATAAAGAAATGGTAGGGACCTAACAGAAGCAGAAGAGATTAAAGAGAGGCAGCAGGAATTCATAGAAGAACTATACAAAGAGGTCTTAATGACCCTTATAATGATGATGGTGTGGTCACTAGCAAAGAGCCAGGCATCCTGGAGTTTGAAGTCAAATAGACCTTAGGAAGCATTACTATAAACAAAGCTAGTGGAGGTGATGGAATTCCAACTGAGCTATTTTAAATCCTAAAAGATGATCCTGTTCAAGTGCTGCACTCAGCGTGTCAGCAAATTTGGAAAACTCAGCAGTGGCCACAAGACTGGAAAAGGCCAATTTTCATTCCAATCCCAAAAAAGGCCAGTGCCAAAGAGTGTTCAAATGATCATACAATTGTGCTCATTTCACATGCTAGTAAGGTTATACTCAAAATCATTCAAACTAGGCTTCAGTAGTATGTGAACTGAAAGCTTCTATACAAGATGGGTTTAGAAAAGTCAGAGGAACCAGAATTCAAATTGTCAACATTTGCTGGATCACAGAGAAAGCAAGAGAATTCCAGAAAAACATCTACTTTTGCTTCACTGGCTACTCTAAAGCCTTTGACTATGTGGATCACAACAAACTGCGCAAAATTCTTAAAGAGATGGAAATACCAAATCACCTCAAGTATGTGGGTCAAAAGCAGCAGTTAGAACCAGACATGGAAAAACTGACTAGTTCAAAATTGGGAAAGGAATACAAGACTGTATATTGTCATTCTGCCTATTTAACTTATATGTGGAGTAAATACATCATGCAAAATGCTGGGCTGGATGAAGCACAAGATGGAATCAAGATTGCCGAAAGAAATATCAATAACCACAGATATGTAAATGACACCACCCTTATGGCAGAAAGCAAAGAAGAACTAAAAAGCCTCTTGATGAAAGTGAAAGAGGAGAGTGAAAAAGTTGGCTTAAAACTCAGCATTCAGAAAACTAAGATCATGGCATCTGGTTCCATCACTTCATGGCAAATAGAAAGGGGAAAGTGGAAGCAAGACAGATTTTATTTTCTTGGGCTCCAAAGTCACTGCAGATGGTGACTGCAATCATGACATTAAAAGACACTTGCTCCCTGGAAGGATAGTTATGACAAATCTAGATAGCATATTAAAAAGCAGAGACATCGCTTTGCTGACAAAGGTCTACATAGTCAAGCTATAATTTTTCCAATATATCATGTATGGATGTGAGAGTTTGACCATAAAGTAGGCTGAGCACTGAAGAATTGATGCTTTTGAAGTGTGGTGTTGGAGAAGATTCTCGAGAGTTCCTTGGACTGCAAGGAGATTCATCTCGTCAATCCTAAAAGAAATCAACCCTTAATATTCACTGGAGGGACTGATGCTGAAGCTGAAGCTTTAATACTTTGGCCAACTGATGCAAAGAGCCGACTCACTGGAAAAGACGCTAATGCTGGGAAAGACTGAAGGCAAAAGGAGAATATGGTGGCAGAAGATGAGTGAGATGGTTAGGCAGCATCGCCAATTCAGTGAACATGAATTTGAGCAAACTCTGAGAGATAGTGGGCTTCCCTGGTAGCTCAGTTGGTAAAGAATCCGCCTACAATACAGGAGACCCTGGTTCAATTCCTGGGTCGGGAAGATCTCCTGGAGAAGGGAACAGCTACCCACTTCAGTATTCTAGCCTGTAGAATTTCATGGACAGAGGAGACTGGCAGGCTGCAGTCCAAAGGGTTGATGAGTGACTTTAATTTTCACTCCGAGATAGTGAAGGACACTGAGGAACCTGGTGTGCTACAGTCCATGAGGTCATAAAGAGTTAGATACAACTTAGTGATAAAGGAATCTCAAGATTCCTTTATAATGGAGATTTCTTGACTCCTCCTAACCTTTAATTTGCATTTCCAGTTGCCAAATGCTTGGTAAAAACAGTGAAAGTCCACTCAACATCTTATCCTTTGTTCATAGAAGAATTGTAACCTTTTGATAGAATATGCTGCAAATAAGTCCACTGACATTTATTCTAAATACTGCTCATAAATAAATAGGTGGAATTCAATTACTATAAGATATTAATTAAACATATGATACAGTAGATGTTTCAGCATTTTGGAAGCTAAAACCATTTTAAAAGAGAACAGCAGAAAAAATAATAGGGGAACCACTGACCAAAACCACCAGCCCTGGCCAGGCACCATAATAACCACTTGCATGAGTTATCGTACAACAGGAGGTACTGGTAAGGAATTCAGAACCAACAAGCTACCACCAACTGGAAGAATTCAGGAAAAGTCAAAGGAGAGATGAGTAGACAGTCCATATGTCCGACCCACCACCTAGAATTCTTTCTTGACTCCATCTTGGCTAAGCAATGCCTGTACCACCAGGAAGGACTTTGAGTCAGTGATTGGCCAGACACACCCCCAAAACTAACCCCATTACCATAAAACCTGAGACTGCAAGCCATATGGCAGAGCAGTTTGCCAAGGTCCCCTTACTCTGCTGATCTCCACCAAGGTGCTGCTGCTGATCCTGCTGCTAAGTCGCTTCAGTCGTGTCCGACTCTGTGTGACCCCATAGACAGCAGCCCATCAGGCTCCCCCATCCCTGGGATTCTCTAGGCAAGGACACTGGAGTGGGTTGCCATTTCCTTCTCCAATGCATGAGAGTGAAAAGTGAAAGTGAAGTCACTCAGTCGTGTCTGACTCTTAGCAACCCCACGGACTGCAGCCGACCAGGCTCCCCCATCCATGAGATTTTCCAGGCAAGAGTACTGGAGCGGGGTGCCATTGCCTTGGTGCCCCTTCCCAATAACGTCTCTTGTTTTGTCAGTATGTGTGTCTCCTCAGACAATTCATTTCCTAGTGTTGTACTGGAGCCCACTCTTGGGCTCTGGAAGGGGCCCCACTTCTTCCAATAAAAATTCCCTTAAATAATTCTCTTTTCTTCCTTTTTTTTTCCTGCCCTCCCCCTGCCCCCCGTGCTAGCCACTCTTGATTCTTCTCACACACACAGACATACACACTTTAAACTATTCCAAATTCAGGACGCACTGCTGTTTTCTACTTTTTTGATATAAAAAAAGAAACTGTTGCCAAAGGACACAAAGTAAAATATATTGTCAAAGAACTATTTCTGTAAAGATATATTCCTCCATAGACATATTTTAGTAGCAATTATACTAGGAAGAAGACATGTGCATAAAAAAAATCACTTTTAAGTTTGGAGATGCACAAGATAATATATACTCAGAAGATACAAAACTTATACAGATTGACCCAAGTTTCAAGTATATGCTTTTTTGACTGGTGTCTCCATGTTTCATTAGCATGGAGACCACTCCAATCTTATGAAGATTAACTTTCTGTCTCTTATACACATCTCTGGATAGAGCCCTTTTATACCTTATCCCTTTTCGAAAATGTTGAGTGGTTTTTCTTTTCCTTTTTTTTTCTTTTGGTTTGTCTGCTTTATGGAAGAGGAGCATGAGAGATCTGCCTATCATGATGTTTCTTTAGGACACAGATAGAGACTATCACCAGAGTTGTTGGTTCTCTATAACTACCTAAAATTAAGTAATGTTGAACAGTTTAGAAAAATGTGAGCTATTAGCTAAACAAAAATAAATTTAAAGTGTTCTTATCAGGTAGAAGCCATCTAAATATTGCAGGTGTCTCAATGATTTCTTAAGTTACAGGGAAGATGTGTGCATAAAGAACACCAATTCAAATTTCACAGCTCTAAAAAAGGATGTAGAACTGACTGAGTTAGAATATTTAACTTCAATTTCCAGTTTTGTTCTAAAATATTCAATGCAAACTAATACTATGTGAGCTGTCTGTTGGGGAAGAAATTAAAGCCTGAGTTTCACTAATGTATAAGCAGGGAAACACAAGAGAAATACAATATGATTCCCAAGTTTAATTAATTTAGCAAAGCAGGAGCTCAGAGCCAGCAATAACCAAGAAAATGCTAGGGCTAGGAAATATGAAGCTCAGTCTTTGAGAGAGCTTCACATCCTTGTTCTTCTGCAGGGCTGTAAAAAGATCCTTTAAATATTAAAGGACCAAAAAACCCTACCTGGCATCAGGCTATAAGTGCAAGACTTTTTAGTTGTCTTACACTCATTTTCCAAGGTGTTTCTAGGAACTGGGAATTCTCAGATAAAATTTAAATATGGAGTATTAGTTCAACTGCCTTTCTGCTTTTTATCCAAAATACTTTTGTGTGTTCAGAACCAGATGTACTTTTAGAAACAGTGTGAAAACAGTAATGCTGAATATTTTAGAAAATATGAGTCACTAAAAGTAAAAATACTAAACAACTATTTCAGTGGAAAGATTGTCATCTTACTGGAGGAGAATCGTAAGATTGCAGAGAATGCTGAGAATGAGGCTCATGAGCCCAAGCCATTGAGTTAGAAAACACCATCTGGGACAGTGCAGTCTTAAAATATTTCAAATGAAATTGTTCCAAATATTTGAGAGTCACTATGAATTTTAGTGAACTGTTCTTCCTGAAAGGAAAAATCCTGCTATTGGCAGAATAAAGAAACTGACTGAAGAAGGGCCCATTGCTTAATTATAACAAGTATTATTATACTATAGTTTGTTGACTAAATTTCTTAAATTTGCACTTTTTTGCATTTAATAATTATGGTTGATACAATAGTGTATGTTCTCTCAGTTATATATTTACATGTCGGTGCCTCTAATGCGGGAGACCTGGGTTCGATCCCTGGGTCGGGAAGATCCCCTGGAGAAGGAAATGGCAATCCATTCCAGTATTCTTGCCTGGAGAATCCCATGGACGGAGGAGCCTAGTAGGTTACAGTCCATGGGGTCGCAAAGAGTCGGACACGACTGAGCGACCTCACCTCACCTCACCTCAACTTTGTTTACATTGATTCAGTGGAGGCAATTTCCTTATGTTGTGAGTGAAAGTCGCTCAGTCTTGTTTGACTCTTTGCAACCGCATGGACTATACAATCCATAGAATTCTCCAGGCCAAAACACTGGAATGGGTAGCTATTCCCTTCTCCAGGGGATCTTCCTAACCCAGGGATTGAACCAGGGTCTCCTGCATTGCAGGTGGGTTCTTTACCAGCTGAGCTACCAGGGAAGCCTTTGTTATGCTATCATTGTTTTATTTAGACTGAGACTGTTTATAGGTCATATCTATGTTTTCCACAGAACCATGTTCCTTAAATACATTGCATAAGCAGAAGCCTATTCAAAGAAAGGCAGTCTCCCTTTCTCTTAGGCATAGCAACCTCAAATAACTGATTAACTGATCTCTGGAACATCCTCACCTAACTGAAAGGACTGCACAGTCAAAATACCCTCCTGGTGAAGAAAAAGGAAACAAAACCACAGTCTCTCTTCCTCCATGATTCAAAAAACCTTTTCTTTCCCTATCCTAGATTTATGGTAGTCCAAAGAAGGCAGCCTCTTCATAGATCACTGCCCTGTAGTGGTTAAGGGGCTTGTGTAACTCAGTGAAGCTATGAGCTTCACATCAGATTAGATTAGGTAGACAAAGTGGCTGAAGAACTATGGATGGAGGTCTGTAATGCTATATAAGAGGTAGTGACTGAAACCATCCTGAAGCAAAAACATGCAAGAAGGCAAAAGGGTTATTTGAGGAAGCTTTACAAACAGCTGAGAAATGGAGAGAAGTGAAAGGCAAGGGAGAAAGGGAAAGATATATCCAACTGAATGTAGAGTTCCAGAGAATAGCAAAGAGAGATAAGAAGGGCTTCTTAAATGAACAATGCAAAGAAATAGAGGAAAACAATAGAATGGGAAAACTCAAGATCTCTTCAAGAAAACTAGAGATATCAGGGAACATTTGATGCAAGGATGTGCACAATAAAGAAATGGTAGGGACCTAACAGAAGCAGAAGAGATTAAAGAGAGGCAGCAGGAATTCATAGAAGAACTATACAAAGAGGTCTTAATGACCCTTATAATGATGATGGTGTGGTCACTAGCAAAGAGCCAGGCATCCTGGAGTTTGAAGTCAAATAGACCTTAGGAAGCATTACTATAAACAAAGCTAGTGGAGGTGATGGAATTCCAACTGAGCTATTTTAAATCCTAAAAGATGATCCTGTTCAAGTGCTGCACTCAGCGTGTCAGCAAATTTGGAAAACTCAGCAGTGGCCACAAGACTGGAAAAGGCCAATTTTCATTCCAATCCCAAAAAAGGCCAGTGCCAAAGAGTGTTCAAATGATCATACAATTGTGCTCATTTCACATGCTAGTAAGGTTATACTCAAAATCATTCAAACTAGGCTTCAGTAGTATGTGAACTGAAAGCTTCTATACAAGATGGGTTTAGAAAAGTCAGAGGAACCAGAATTCAAATTGTCAACATTTGCTGGATCACAGAGAAAGCAAGAGAATTCCAGAAAAACATCTACTTTTGCTTCACTGGCTACTCTAAAGCCTTTGACTATGTGGATCACAACAAACTGCGCAAAATTCTTAAAGAGATGGAAATACCAAATCACCTCAAGTATGTGGGTCAAAAGCAGCAGTTAGAACCAGACATGGAAAAACTGACTAGTTCAAAATTGGGAAAGGAATACAAGACTGTATATTGTCATTCTGCCTATTTAACTTATATGTGGAGTAAATACATCATGCAAAATGCTGGGCTGGATGAAGCACAAGATGGAATCAAGATTGCCGAAAGAAATATCAATAACCACAGATATGTAAATGACACCACCCTTATGGCAGAAAGCAAAGAAGAACTAAAAAGCCTCTTGATGAAAGTGAAAGAGGAGAGTGAAAAAGTTGGCTTAAAACTCAGCATTCAGAAAACTAAGATCATGGCATCTGGTTCCATCACTTCATGGCAAATAGAAAGGGGAAAGTGGAAGCAAGACAGATTTTATTTTCTTGGGCTCCAAAGTCACTGCAGATGGTGACTGCAATCATGACATTAAAAGACACTTGCTCCCTGGAAGGATAGTTATGACAAATCTAGATAGCATATTAAAAAGCAGAGACATCGCTTTGCTGACAAAGGTCTACATAGTCAAGCTATAATTTTTCCAATATATCATGTATGGATGTGAGAGTTTGACCATAAAGTAGGCTGAGCACTGAAGAATTGATGCTTTTGAAGTGTGGTGTTGGAGAAGATTCTCGAGAGTTCCTTGGACTGCAAGGAGATTCATCTCGTCAATCCTAAAAGAAATCAACCCTTAATATTCACTGGAGGGACTGATGCTGAAGCTGAAGCTTTAATACTTTGGCCAACTGATGCAAAGAGCCGACTCACTGGAAAAGACGCTAATGCTGGGAAAGACTGAAGGCAAAAGGAGAATATGGTGGCAGAAGATGAGTGAGATGGTTAGGCAGCATCGCCAATTCAGTGAACATGAATTTGAGCAAACTCTGAGAGATAGTGGGCTTCCCTGGTAGCTCAGTTGGTAAAGAATCCGCCTACAATACAGGAGACCCTGGTTCAATTCCTGGGTCGGGAAGATCTCCTGGAGAAGGGAACAGCTACCCACTTCAGTATTCTAGCCTGTAGAATTTCATGGACAGAGGAGACTGGCAGGCTGCAGTCCAAAGGGTTGATGAGTGACTTTAATTTTCACTCCGAGATAGTGAAGGACACTGAGGAACCTGGTGTGCTACAGTCCATGAGGTCATAAAGAGTTAGATACAACTTAGTGATAAAGGAATCTCAAGATTCCTTTATAATGGAGATTTCTTGACTCCTCCTAACCTTTAATTTGCATTTCCAGTTGCCAAATGCTTGGTAAAAACAGTGAAAGTCCACTCAACATCTTATCCTTTGTTCATAGAAGAATTGTAACCTTTTGATAGAATATGCTGCAAATAAGTCCACTGACATTTATTCTAAATACTGCTCATAAATAAATAGGTGGAATTCAATTACTATAAGATATTAATTAAACATATGATACAGTAGATGTTTCAGCATTTTGGAAGCTAAAACCATTTTAAAAGAGAACAGCAGAAAAAATAATAGGGGAACCACTGACCAAAACCACCAGCCCTGGCCAGGCACCATAATAACCACTTGCATGAGTTATCGTACAACAGGAGGTACTGGTAAGGAATTCAGAACCAACAAGCTACCACCAACTGGAAGAATTCAGGAAAAGTCAAAGGAGAGATGAGTAGACAGTCCATATGTCCGACCCACCACCTAGAATTCTTTCTTGACTCCATCTTGGCTAAGCAATGCCTGTACCACCAGGAAGGACTTTGAGTCAGTGATTGGCCAGACACACCCCCAAAACTAACCCCATTACCATAAAACCTGAGACTGCAAGCCATGTGGCAGAGCAGTTTGCCAAGGTCCCCTTACTCTGCTGATCTCCACCAAGGTGCTGCTGCTGATCCTGCTGCTAAGTCGCTTCAGTCGTGTCCGACTCTGTGTGACCCCATAGACAGCAGCCCATCAGGCTCCCCCATCCCTGGGATTCTCTAGGCAAGGACACTGGAGTGGGTTGCCATTTCCTTCTCCAATGCATGAGAGTGAAAAGTGAAAGTGAAGTCACTCAGTCGTGTCTGACTCTTAGCAACCCCACGGACTGCAGCCGACCAGGCTCCCCCATCCATGAGATTTTCCAGGCAAGAGTACTGGAGCGGGGTGCCATTGCCTTGGTGCCCCTTCCCAATAACGTCTCTTGTTTTGTCAGTATGTGTGTCTCCTCAGACAATTCATTTCCTAGTGTTGTACTGGAGCCCACTCTTGGGCTCTGGAAGGGGCCCCACTTCTTCCAGTAAAAATTCCCTTACATAATTCTCTTTTCTTCCTTTTTTTTTCCTGCCCTCCCCCTGCCCCCCGTGCTAGCCACTCTTGATTCTTCTCACACACACAGACATACACACTTTAAACTATTCCAAATTCAGGACGCACTGCTGTTTTCTACTTTTTTGATATAAAAAAAGAAACTGTTGCCAAAGGACACAAAGTAAAATATATTGTCAAAGAACTATTTCTGTAAAGATATATTCCTCCATAGACATATTTTAGTAGCAATTATACTAGGAAGAAGACATGTGCATAAAAAAAATCACTTTTAAGTTTGGAGATGCACAAGATAATATATACTCAGAAGATACAAAACTTATACAGATTGACCCAAGTTTCAAGTATATGCTTTTTTGACTGGTGTCTCCATGTTTCATTAGCATGGAGACCACTCCAATCTTATGAAGATTAACTTTAGAATAACAGAGCATATTTCCTTTATTATTAAGTGAATTCAGGAAATTCTTACTGGTACTTCAGATTTCATGTTAAAATATGTTCTCCAATTATATAGAGCTACTAAATCAGAACCAACTGAAATTCACAGTTTTACAGGTTTAACTCAAATTTTACTGACTCTAAATATGATTTAAAAGAAACTATATAGCTTCAACTCTTTTTTGATTTTGTGTAGAGAGATACCATAAACACAACTGACACTTTTTATCTAGCAATCAAAACAACATACTTCAAACTATCTTCATGAAAAAGGACTATGAGTTGAGTCAGTTTTCAGTACAAGGTAACATTAAAAAATCCTATTTATTCACCTCAGAATCTGTACTGCCAGATGACTAAAAAAATAATTTAACTGCTAGATGACTCCCCTTGATAAATATCTCCATACAATAGAGCATTATTATTGTAGGATTTGCTATAGAGCAAGATACTGCATATGTCTTTTTTTCCCTCAGACATCTCCAATGGAGTTTAAAATTTTACATATTTAAATGTGTACAGATGTATATTTACACATATGTACATGTATGTGTACATACATATATATGTGTATTTACATATCTAACATGTCAGCCTCTTCCTGAGCTGCTTGCGCTTCCTCAGAGGGAGGTATGTGGGTTCCAAGGAGTATTCTAGGATGCAAATGCAGAACTTGTGGTTCTCTTCAAATTCAGCCTGGAAAGTTACACACCATTGCTTCCACAGTATACCATCTGTCAAAATAGTTCAAAAGGTCAGCTCATATACCCATAAAGAAGAAATATACTCCTTCATTTGATGGGCCAAGTTACATTTCAAAATAGAATGTGGAGTTGAAAATATGCTGACCAATCTATACTAGATATTCCTCATACTCAGTGTTTATATGTTTTGTAAACATAAAAATACTATTATAATCTTCCTCCAACTAGATATCCAGTATTTAACAGTGGTTTATTTTAATTGAATTAATAAATATATGCACTGTGAGCAATCTGCACACTGTTTGTGTATGTATGTGCAATATTTTAGATGCCTAAGCAAAAAATGTATTTTATTCTGTTATTTACTGCTTCCTGCCAATCTCTGTCTTCTTCCACACACACTCTTCTTTGCATACACTATGGTGTTAGACTGTTTGATATTTACTACATAATGAAAAGAATGCTACCATAGAAAACAGAAAAAAACTGACTTTCAAGTTTCAAAAGCCTTTGTCCTTAAAGGCAACATGGAACCTTGGAGTCTGAGGCATAGAACAATTATCCCTTCAAAACAACCAATAAATCAGAGGAAGGTTTCCAGCTGTCAACTACAAAGAGATTTCTAAGGCTGGAAAGTTTAATTAGGTGATTGCATTATTTAATGTTTCAGTATTACACGGTACTTTGACTTATTTCTAGCACTCAATAAATACTTGATAAATTAATTAACTTTCCTTCAGAAAAGCCAGAGAAATAAGAAACCTATAGTACAATGTGCAAAAAAGAGACTCGAAGAGAGAAATGTAACAATTCGCCCAAAACACCATATGTGACCATTTCAATTCATTTCAGTGCAGTTGCTCAGTCTTGTCCGACTCTTTGCGACCCCATGAACTGCAACACACCAGGCCTCCCTGTCCATCACCAGCTCCCGAAGTCCACCCAAACCCATGTCCATCAAGCCAGGTATGCCATCCAACCATCTCATCCTCTGTCATTCCCTTTTCTTCCGACCCTCAATCTTTTCCATCATCTGGGTCTTTTCAAATGAGTCAGCTCTTTGCATTAGGTGCCCAAAGTATTCGAGTTTCAGCTTCAACATCAGTCCCTCCAATGAACACCCAGGACTGATTTCCTTTAGAATGAACTGGTTGGATGTCCTTGCAGTCCAAAAGACTCTCAAGAGTCTTCTCCAACATGACAGCTCAAAAGCATCAATTCTTCAGTGCTCAGCTTTCTTTATAGTCCAACTCTCACATCCACACATGACCACTAGAAAAACCATAGCCTTGACTAGATGGAACTTTGTTGGCAAAGTAATGTCTCTGCTTTTTAGTATCCTGTCTCAGTTCATTTCAGTCAAACAGTCGTGTCTGACTCTTTGCGACTGCATGAATCACAGCACTCCAGGCCTCCCTGTCCATCACCAACTCCTGGAGTTCACTGAGACTCACGTCCATCGAGTCAGTGATGCCATCCAGCCATCTCATCCTCTGTCCTCCCCCTCTCCTCCTACCCTCAATCCCTCCCAGCATCAGAGTCTTTTCCAATGAGTCAACTCTTCACATGAGGTGGCCAAAGTACTGGAGTTTAAGGTTCAGCATCATTCCTTCCAAAGAAATCCCAGGGTTGATCTCCTTCAGAATGGACTGGTTGGATCTCCTTGCAGTCCAAGGAACTCTGAAGAGTCTTCTCCAACACCACAGTTCAAAAGCATCAATACTTCAGTGCTCAGCCTTCTTCACAGTCCAACTCCCACATCCATACATGACCACTGGAAAAACCATAGCCTTGACTAGACGGAACTTAGTCGGCAAAGTATTGCCCCTGCTTTTGAATATGCTATCTAGGTTGGTCATAACTTTTCTTCCAAGGAGTAAGCATCTTTAATTTCATGGTTGCAGTCACCATCTGCAGTAATTTTGGAGCCCAAAAAAATAAAGCCTGACATTGCTTCCACTGTTTCCCCATCTATTTCCCATGAAGTGATGGGACCAGATGCCATGATCTTCGTTTTCTGAATGTTGAGCTTTAAGCCAGCTTTTTCACTCTCCTCTTTCACTTTCATCAAGAGGCATTTTAGCTCCTCTTCACTTTCTGCCATAAGGGTGGTGTCATCTGCATATCTGAGGTTATTGATGTTTCTCCTGGCAATCTTGATTCCAGCTTGTGTTTCTTCCAGCCCAGCATTTCTCATGATGTACTCTGCATAGAAGTTAAATAAGCAGGATGACAATATACAGCCTTGACATATTCCTTTTCCTATTTGGAACCAGTCTGTTATTCCATGTCCAGTTCTAACTCTTGCTTCCTGACCTGCATACAGATTTCTCAAGAGGCACGTCAGGTGGTCTAGTATGCCCACCTCTTTCAGAATTTTCCACAGTTTCTTGTGATCCACACAGTCAAAGGCTTTGGCATAGTCAATCAAGCAGAAATAGATGTTTTTCTGGAACTCTCTTGCTTTTTCCATGATCCAGCAGATGTTGGCAGTNTTTCTCAAGAGGCAGGTCAGGTGATCTGGTATTCCCATCTCTTTCAGAATCTTCCACAGTTTGTTGTAATCCACACAGTCAAAGGCTTTGGCATAGTCAATAAAGCAGAAATAGATGTTTTTCTGGATTCTCTTGCTTTTTTTGATCTGGAAACTTTAGGCCAAAGTACAATGCACAGAACAGAGTTTCTATATATGTTTTTTCTTTAACCTCCACATAATCCTTTGGCCTTTTAAATTTATTAATTTTTTATATTTAATGTTAATCTAAAAATTAATATAGCCACATTCTGAATCATCTGGATAATCACCCTAACACTAAATATTCAATTTCATTTTATTGACCAAAATTTTGTGCTTCTAATTGTCAATTGACACAGTGTTTTGTAACAGCAAAGTATTTCTTTGAAGTAAGTTTATTTATAAATACAACTCTAAATCAGATAAAATATTCCAATTTTTTTCAGAATTTATTTATAGCATTTCTTAGTAAATAGATAAAACATAGTGGAATTCAATTTAAAATCATCTTTTAGGAGAAGACACATGTATGTATAGCTGATTAATACTGATGTATGGCAAAAACTATCACAATATTGTAACATAATTATCCTCCTATAAATAATTAAAAAATAAAATTATCTTTTAAATTCAAAGTAATAGTTTTCTGAATTATTTATGAATAACTCAGAATTTTTCATTTATCAGAATATTTTCTACATTATGTATGTTCCATGTCCTAATAACACAAGTGTATCTGCTGCTGCTGCTGCTGCTGCTAGGTCGCTTCAGTTGTGTCCAACTCTGTGAGACCCTGTAGATGGCAGCCCACCAGGCTCCCCCATCCCTGGGATTTTCCAGGCAAGAACACTGGAGTAGGTTGCCATTTCCTTCTCCAGTGCATGAAAGTAAAAAGTGAAAGTGAAGTCGCTCAGTCGTGTCTAACTCTTAAAACCCCATGGACTGCAGCCTACCAGGATCCTCCATCCCTGGGATTTTCCAGGCAAGAGTACTGGAGTGGGGTGCCACTGCCTTCTCCGACAAGTCTATCATAGAAACACAAAATAGAAAAATTCATTAGTACTATGTGTTAGTTGCTCGGTCATGTCCGACTCTTTTTACCCCATGGACTGTAGCCCACAAGGTTCCTCTGGTGGGATTCTCCAGGCAAGAATACTGGAGTGGGCTGTCATTTCCTTCTCCAGGGGATCTTCCTGACCCAAGGATTGAACCCAGATCTCCTGTATTGCAGGAGGATGCTTTACTATCTGAATTACAGTCCACTGTAATGTTTAAGTATCTATCCAATTTTAAATTTTATTGAATCTATTAATGTTTTACTTTGATTTGTGTTGGCTGGTTTTTATGTAAACTGAAAATAATATGGTTTGTGTTAATACAGTAAATATCAAAGTAGAATATACCATTCCATACTGTAAATGTTTCTATCTTATAATTAAAAAATATTTAATTCAGTAGTAGTAGTCCTTGTGATTTTTTTTTCTCAAGAAGACTAAGCTTGAGAAAAAGCCATTCAAGGCAATTTCAACTATTGATATTATTTAGCATTTAAATAGTTTGCTTCTTCCTATTAATTTGAGGCACACATATTGATATACACAGCTCCCAAATTTGATAATTAAACAAGAATTGAGCTCTTTGTTAAACATCTTACTACAATTTTGCCAATAACTAAATTGCCACTCAAAGTTGTCAAGCTATTGCACTGAGTTGTTAGGATGTTAGCAATTTGTTCTACTTGGGAAGCCATATTAACAAAGAGGATATTGTGGTGTGGAGATTAACTGCTTTGATCACATGAATGATGGATGGTTATTTTTGAATGTGTTAAAATACAAATATCTTTGTAAAACAATAAAAATTATTCATTTTATTTAATTGCCTATTTTTATTTTCAGTAATGTTAGTAAGTAAAATATCAGATTTTCTGGCATCTTAGATGAGATATTTGACCTTTACTCATTCACGGCTTTCAAGCTTACTAGTTCAAATTACTATCACATTAAGAATCCAAAGAAGTTCACTATCTATCATTACATTGAAATTAAATGCTGTATATTTTAAATATAAACATTCAAAATGAGACAATATCATAAATACTTTTTTCCTAAAAGCAATTTATATGAATTAGCAATATTTAATAGTATTCTGGTTGGTTTGCTGATTATCCAAAGATAAGTGAAGTCGCTCGACTCTTAGCGACCCCATCGACTGTAGCCTACTAGGCTCCTCCATCCATGTGATTCTCCAGGCAAGAATACTGGAGTGGGTTGCCATTTCCTTCTCCAGATCCAAAGATAATTACTGCTTAAAAAGAAAAAAGAGTGGAAACAACATGTTTTTAAATATTTAATGAAAACCTACCATTTTAATGATGTTTGCTTTTCAAAACTGACTGATAATTGCATATGGGCTTTAAATTGTGTTTCGGAAGACCATGAAACTTGGTCTTCACTACTATGTATTTTTGTCATAGAATAATAAATCTTTCAACAAAGAGTAGAAAAAAGGATAACCATATGATGTGATTTTTAAAAGTCACATAATTTTTAAATATAATATTATAAGATATCCAAAGTTGTGTGATGAGACACATATTTAACACCTGTCTGAATTAATCTGTACCATCTATTTGTGTATCTGGCATTATTAAGATTTGTGGTCAATGGAAATCTATACTAGTAAGAATCCACAGTTCCTTATGCTTCCAGTTCTCAAACATTTTGTTTTCAGGACCACTTAAAGCTCTTAAAAGTTGCTAAGGGCCCCAGTGGACTTCAGTTACTTAGGTACATGTATAACTTTTTCACAAATATTTCACATATACATCTTTCATATAAGAAAAAACTCAGAAATTTAAATGTCTTAATATGTATTGAGTTTATTAATAACTCATTTAATAATAGTAAACATATTGTTACTAAAAATTTTTAACCAAGAAAAATAAATGTAGATATGCAAATCAAAGTATGTCAGGAATAACTAACATACATAAAGCTGTACATATTTAATGTATGCAACTTAGTGAGTTTACAGAAAATAAACAGATAATATATGAAGCTATCACTGCAATAAACACATATTTCCTTCTAAAATTTTTCTCTTGTCCACTTTATTATTATTTAGTATCCAATAATAATTAATTGACAAAAGATTTATCCTCAGCAATTTTTAAAGTGTGTAATACAATAATTATAAGTAGTAGGTTATACAGTGTATTTCTACTTAGTCTTTTTCTTGCATAACTAAAACTTTGTACCATTTGACTCAGTTCAGTTCAGTCACTCAGTCATGTCTGACTCTTTGCTACCCCATGATTCATAGTACACCAGGCCTCCCTGTCCATCACCAACTTCCAGAGTTCACTCAAACTCATGTCCATCAAGTCGGTGATGCCATCCAGTTATCTCATCCTCTCTTTTCCCCTTCTCCTCCTGCCCCCAATCCCTCCCAGCATCAGTGTCTTTTCCAATGAGTCAACTCTTCACATGAAGTGGCCTAAGTATTGGAGTTTCAGCTTCAGCATCAGTCTTTCCAATGAACACCCAGGACTGATCTCCTTTACGATGGACTGGTTGGATCTCCTTGCAGTCCAAGGGACTCTCAAGAGTCTTCTCTAGCACCACAGTTCAAAAGCATCAATTCTTCAGTGCTTAGCTTTCTTCACAGTCCAACTCTCACACTTCATACATGACCACTAGAAAAACCATAGCCTTGACTAGACGGACCATTGTTGGCAAAGTAATATCTCTGCTTTGAATATGCTATCTAGGTTGGTCATAACTTTCCTTCCAAGGAGTAAATGTCTTTTAATTTCATGGCTACAATCACCATCTACAGTGATTTTGGAGCCCCTAAAAATAAAGTCTGACACTGTTTCCCCATCTACTTCCCATGAAGTGATGAGACCAGATGCCATGATCTTCATTTTCTGAATGTTGAGCTTTAAGTCAACTTTTTCACTCTCCTCTTTCACTTTCATCAAGTAGCTTTTTAATTCTTCACTTTCTGCCATAAGGATGGTGTCATCTGCATATCTGAGGTTATTGATATTTCTTCCAACAAGCTTGATTCCAGCTTGTGCTTCATCCAGCACAGCATTCCTCATGATGAACTCTGTATATAATTTAAACAAGCACAGTGACAATATACAGCCTTGACGTACTCCTTTGGTTTTTGGGAGCAGAATTTAGAACAAACTAACACAATGTTTATTCAAGTAATGGGCTTTTAAAATGGGTCAACTGAATTCTATTGCAAATGTATAGAAAGTTTCTAAAGTTTCACAGGAAAATTGAGCTTATTGACAATCACTAAATTAATTTGTCTACTTTATGCCTGAACTTGAATTGTTCAATTAAGCAATTTGAATGAATGAGCCAGCATCTGGTCAATAATGAGGTACTGAAGGTGAGACGTGATTTTTAGAGGAGTGGTTTTCCTTGACATCCTTTCCAATATTCATTGAAAATGTAGCTCTGTTTAAGTAATAGAAACTGTTCTCTGAAATCAATGGTCTAAGTGTCAAAACTATCACCAAATTTAAGGGATCCATAATCATATCAGACATAATTATTACATCTTAATAACTTTTCTTAACTAACTTCCTCTAGTGAGTGCCTTTCAGAGTCATGGAAGAAAAATTATGTTTATATATGCATAATTTTTACTAGTTAATTGGTGTTATTCTATATGAGGAGAAAAGTAAAGAGAAGATATCATTATTTTTTTAGACATTTAGGTAATTCATAGCAATAAAAACAAATACAGCAACAGTGTTAAGACAAAAAAGAGTCTAAATAAAAATGCATTCTTTAAAAATGCTAATATTCTGGCCTGTAAAACTCTTTAAAAAATTTGCTTTACAAACTTTCTCTCTTAAGTAGTTTCACTGTTACCTGTCTCCAAAGGGTATTTGCATTTTAAGTACCTTCTGTAATTATGTAAGAATGTGTTTGCATCCTATAATCTTCAAGAGGGATGTGTAGAAATAAAGATAAAAAGTTGCAAGATTTTAATAGAAATCTGAGCAACACAAACTATAACAGGAGTGAGGGGAGCATCTGAGACTCATAATATAGCTTATGTGTATGTAAAAAATGAGTAAAATTTCCAAGATGCTTTAAATATGAACTAGTTCAAAACACAATGTCTGTTAAATGTGAAATATATGACTACATCCCCAAACCTCCACTCCATTATGAGGAAAGTGATAAGAAGTCACAATGCTTAAGAAATTCTTATATTCTGGTGTCTAACTTTGTTTCCTAATAGTTATTGACTCTTTCCATTATCATTCAGTAATGAATTAATTTGTCCTTAAAATAAATAACTATTCTAATAAGTGCCTGTCTAGCACTAGATCCTAGGAAAGTAAATTTTTAAAGTATGACAAAGTGTCTGATTTTCATAAAATCAGAGTTTATGAGACTTCATAAATGAGAAAATAAATACATAGTACCATTTTAAATAGTTTTGGATTCAATAGGAGAATCACAGCAGGATAAGGGGTATGGAACTATAAATGACAAAGTATAGTATTTCAGTGATGGTATGAACTGAATACTTATGTTTCCCTCAATCCAGACATTGCAATTCTAACCTCCAGTGTAATTGTGTTTGGAGATGGGGCCTCAAAGGAAGCAATCAAGGTTAAATGAAGTCATAAGGTGGGGTTCTTGATTCGAAAGGACTACTGTCCTTATGACACCAGAGAATTTGTACCCTCTCTGCCCCCATTTCCCAGCAGGCACTGAGGAAAGGCCCTGTGAGGACATAGCAAGAAGGCAATCATCTACAAGTCATGGAGAGTTTCCACCCTAGAAATCGAATTTGCCAGTACCTTGAACCTAAATTTCCCAGACTCCAGGGCTGTTGTTTAAGCCATCCAACCTTGTGGTTGTCAACTACAAATTGGCACTTGCCAAGCATATTTGCCAGCAACTGAACTACAACTACAATGGCGTTTGCCATCTGCCTCTGTAGAGATAGAACCCTGTGCTGCTGCAGCTGTTGACTTTCAACATCCCTTATGGAGTTCAAGGTGGAGGTAGGCACTCTGGGCTCCAGGGAATCTGGTGGAATGGGCCTTTAGATAGTTAGATATTTTCAGGAACTGAGTTCATGATCCCAATATGTGCATCTATTCATATCGAGACTAGCACTGAAACCCTTCATGATGACATCAGTTCTTCATGACTAGCAGAAAACCTCTTGTATGGTACACTCTTGATTGCATTGAACTTCCTCTTCACCAAAATCCTATATATTGACCTTTTCTCACTACCTCTCAGAGCAGTCTCTTAGAACTATCTGAGGTGCTGTCTCCTAGGCTGCAGTCCTTATTTTGCCCCAAATAAAACTTAACTCGCAGCTCTCAAATTGTACATCTTTTTAAGTCGATATGGCATTCTGTTTTGTCGCCTGAGCAGACCAAGAGAACTGCCAACAAAGACTTCTCTCTGAGATAAACAATATATGTATTACCTACATGAAAAAAGATATAAATGTGAAAAAGGGAGACAATAATGATAAGGTTTTAAAGCATTAATCAGATAGGTATGTTTGACAAAGATTAAGAAGTTCCATGTAGCTCATCTGAAATACACCAGGGAAACAGGGTTGGAAATTAGAAAACTTAATTTAAAAAATTGACAGGGACCAAATTATATAAAACCTACCTTCTAAAACTGTTACAAGGATTTTGAATTTGATTCCAAGGATGATGTGAAGCTCTAGGAATGCTTTGAACAAAGTAGAGACATGGCATTACTTATATGTTTAGAAGACCAAGATAGCAGTTGTAATTATGTATAGGTATGGGTGGATTCAAGGAGACTGGGTAAGGGGAATTCTGAAATACTTCATGTCATCTTAAATAAATACTCTATTAGGTCAAATGGCAAAAGAAAAAAAAATGAATGTGAACATTTATCTGAGAAGAATGTTGAGGTTTACGGAGAAATAGCAGTGGTGTCTTAAATTAATAAGAAACCTTTCTGGCACATTTTACACAGTAAAAACCAACACAACATTG
The DNA here is from genome assembly GCA_006410675.1 of Oreotragus oreotragus. NCBI lineage: Eukaryota > Metazoa > Chordata > Mammalia > Artiodactyla > Bovidae > Oreotragus > Oreotragus oreotragus. The sequence continues at coordinate 299,755 of SJYX01008840.1, forward strand.
TAAACCAATTTTTGTCCAATTAAAAACAAAAAAGAAATCTAAGCTATAGGGGTACTTTATATTTCCATATCACTTTCTTAATAAACTGAGAAAATAAACTGATTCACATCTTTATGATAGGAATTCAAAATTTTATTTTTTATTTGCTAAGAAATGTTCAACNTGACCTTTACTCATTCACGGCTTTCAAGCTTACTAGTTCAAATTACTATCACATTAAGAATCCAAAGAAGTTCACTATCTATCATTACATTGAAATTAAATGCTGTATATTTTAAATATAAACATTCAAAATGAGACAATATCATAAATACTTTTTTCCTAAAAGCAATTTATATGAATTAGCAATATTTAATAGTATTCTGGTTGGTTTGCTGATTATCCAAAGATAAGTGAAGTCGCTCGACTCTTAGCGACCCCATCGACTGTAGCCTACTAGGCTCCTCCATCCATGTGATTCTCCAGGCAAGAATACTGGAGTGGGTTGCCATTTCCTTCTCCAGATCCAAAGATAATTACTGCTTAAAAAGAAAAAAGAGTGGAAACAACATGTTTTTAAATATTTAATGAAAACCTACCATTTTAATGATGTTTGCTTTTCAAAACTGACTGATAATTGCATATGGGCTTTAAATTGTGTTTCGGAAGACCATGAAACTTGGTCTTCACTACTATGTATTTTTGTCATAGAATAATAAATCTTTCAACAAAGAGTAGAAAAAAGGATAACCATATGATGTGATTTTTAAAAGTCACATAATTTTTAAATATAATATTATAAGATATCCAAAGTTGTGTGATGAGACACATATTTAACACCTTTTTGAATTAATCTGTACCATCTATTTGTGTATCTGGCATTATTAAGATTTGTGGTCAATGGAAATCTATACTAGTAAGAATCCACAGTTCCTTATGCTTCCAGTTCTCAAACATTTTGTTTTCAGGACCACTTAAAGCTCTTAAAAGTTGCTAAGGGCNTTATACACATCTAGATGTGTATAAGAGACAGCTATTTGTGTATCTGGCATTATTAAGATTTGTGGTCAATGGAAATCTATACTAGTAAGAATCCACAGTTCCTTATGCTTCCAGTTCTCAAACATTTTGTTTTCAGGACCACTTAAAGCTCTTAAAAGTTGCTAAGGGCCCCAGTGGACTTCAGTTACTTAGGTACATGTATAACTTTTTCACAAATATTTCACATATACATCTTTCATATAAGAAAAAACTCAGAAATTTAAATGTCTTAATATGTATTGAGTTTATTAATAACTCATTTAATAATAGTAAACATATTGTTACTAAAAATTTTTAACCAAGAAAAATAAATGTAGATATGCAAATCAAAGTATGTCAGGAATAACTAACATACATAAAGCTGTACATATTTAATGTATGCAACTTAGTGAGTTTACAGAAAATAAACAGATAATATATGAAGCTATCACTGCAATAAACACATATTTCCTTCTAAAATTTTTCTCTTGTCCACTTTATTATTATTTAGTATCCAATAATAATTAATTGACAAAAGATTTATCCTCAGCAATTTTTAAAGTGTGTAATACAATAATTATAAGTAGTAGGTTATACAGTGTATTTCTACTTAGTCTTTTTCTTGCATAACTAAAACTTTGTACCATTTGACTCAGTTCAGTTCAGTCACTCAGTCATGTCTGACTCTTTGCTACCCCATGATTCATAGTACACCAGGCCTCCCTGTCCATCACCAACTTCCAGAGTTCACTCAAACTCATGTCCATCAAGTCGGTGATGCCATCCAGTTATCTCATCCTCTCTTTTCCCCTTCTCCTCCTGCCCCCAATCCCTCCCAGCATCAGTGTCTTTTCCAATGAGTCAACTCTTCACATGAAGTGGCCTAAGTATTGGAGTTTCAGCTTCAGCATCAGTCTTTCCAATGAACACCCAGGACTGATCTCCTTCAGAATGGACTGGTTGGATCTCCTTGCAGTCCAAGGGACTCTCAAGAGTCTTCTCTAGCACCACAGTTCAAAAGCATCAATTCTTCAGTGCTTAGCTTTCTTCACAGTCCAACTCTCACACTTCATANAAGGAGATCAGTCCAAGGGACTCTCAAGAGTCTTCTCTAGCACCACAGTTCAAAAGCATCAATTCTTCAGTGCTTAGCTTTCTTCACAGTCCAACTCTCACACTTCATACATGACCACTAGAAAAACCATAGCCTTGACTAGACGGACCATTGTTGGCAAAGTAATATCTCTGCTTTGAATATGCTATCTAGGTTGGTCATAACTTTCCTTCCAAGGAGTAAATGTCTTTTAATTTCATGGCTACAATCACCATCTACAGTGATTTTGGAGCCCCTAAAAATAAAGTCTGACACTGTTTCCCCATCTACTTCCCATGAAGTGATGAGACCAGATGCCATGATCTTCATTTTCTGAATGTTGAGCTTTAAGTCAACTTTTTCACTCTCCTCTTTCACTTTCATCAAGTAGCTTTTTAATTCTTCACTTTCTGCCATAAGGATGGTGTCATCTGCATATCTGAGGTTATTGATATTTCTTCCAACAAGCTTGATTCCAGCTTGTGCTTCATCCAGCACAGCATTCCTCATGATGAACTCTGTATATAATTTAAACAAGCACAGTGACAATATACAGCCTTGACGTACTCCTTTGGTTTTTGGGAGCAGAATTTAGAACAAACTAACACAATGTTTATTCAAGTAATGGGCTTTTAAAATGGGTCAACTGAATTCTATTGCAAATGTATAGAAAGTTTCTAAAGTTTCACAGGAAAATTGAGCTTATTGACAATCACTAAATTAATTTGTCTACTTTATGCCTGAACTTGAATTGTTCAATTAAGCAATTTGAATGAATGAGCCAGCATCTGGTCAATAATGAGGTACTGAAGGTGAGACGTGATTTTTAGAGGAGTGGTTTTCCTTGACATCCTTTCCAATATTCATTGAAAATGTAGCTCTGTTTAAGTAATAGAAACTGTTCTCTGAAATCAATGGTCTAAGTGTCAAAACTATCACCAAATTTAAGGGATCCATAATCATATCAGACATAATTATTACATCTTAATAACTTTTCTTAACTAACTTCCTCTAGTGAGTGCCTTTCAGAGTCATGGAAGAAAAATTATGTTTATATATGCATAATTTTTACTAGTTAATTGGTGTTATTCTATATGAGGAGAAAAGTAAAGAGAAGATATCATTATTTTTTTAGACATTTAGGTAATTCATAGCAATAAAAACAAATACAGCAACAGTGTTAAGACAAAAAAGAGTCTAAATAAAAATGCATTCTTTAAAAATGCTAATATTCTGGCCTGTAAAACTCTTTAAAAAATTTGCTTTACAAACTTTCTCTCTTAAGTAGTTTCACTGTTACCTGTCTCCAAAGGGTATTTGCATTTTAAGTACCTTCTGTAATTATGTAAGAATGTGTTTGCATCCTATAATCTTCAAGAGGGATGTGTAGAAATAAAGATAAAAAGTTGCAAGATTTTAATAGAAATCTGAGCAACACAAACTATAACAGGAGTGAGGGGAGCATCTGAGACTCATAATATAGCTTATGTGTATGTAAAAAATGAGTAAAATTTCCAAGATGCTTTAAATATGAACTAGTTCAAAACACAATGTCTGTTAAATGTGAAATATATGACTACATCCCCAAACCTCCACTCCATTATGAGGAAAGTGATAAGAAGTCACAATGCTTAAGAAATTCTTATATTCTGGTGTCTAACTTTGTTTCCTAATAGTTATTGACTCTTTCCATTATCATTCAGTAATGAATTAATTTGTCCTTAAAATAAATAACTATTCTAATAAGTGCCTGTCTAGCACTAGATCCTAGGAAAGTAAATTTTTAAAGTATGACAAAGTGTCTGATTTTCATAAAATCAGAGTTTATGAGACTTCATAAATGAGAAAATAAATACATAGTACCATTTTAAATAGTTTTGGATTCAATAGGAGAATCACAGCAGGATAAGGGGTATGGAACTATAAATGACAAAGTATAGTATTTCAGTGATGGTATGAACTGAATACTTATGTTTCCCTCAATCCAGACATTGCAATTCTAACCTCCAGTGTAATTGTGTTTGGAGATGGGGCCTCAAAGGAAGCAATCAAGGTTAAATGAAGTCATAAGGTGGGGTTCTTGATTCGAAAGGACTACTGTCCTTATGACACCAGAGAATTTGTACCCTCTCTGCCCCCATTTCCCAGCAGGCACTGAGGAAAGGCCCTGTGAGGACATAGCAAGAAGGCAATCATCTACAAGTCATGGAGAGTTTCCACCCTAGAAATCGAATTTGCCAGTACCTTGAACCTAAATTTCCCAGACTCCAGGGCTGTTGTTTAAGCCATCCAACCTTGTGGTTGTCAACTACAAATTGGCACTTGCCAAGCATATTTGCCAGCAACTGAACTACAACTACAATGGCGTTTGCCATCTGCCTCTGTAGAGATAGAACCCTGTGCTGCTGCAGCTGTTGACTTTCAACATCCCTTATGGAGTTCAAGGTGGAGGTAGGCACTCTGGGCTCCAGGGAATCTGGTGGAATGGGCCTTTAGATAGTTAGATATTTTCAGGAACTGAGTTCATGATCCCAATATGTGCATCTATTCATATCGAGACTAGCACTGAAACCCTTCATGATGACATCAGTTCTTCATGACTAGCAGAAAACCTCTTGTATGGTACACTCTTGATTGCATTGAACTTCCTCTTCACCAAAATCCTATATATTGACCTTTTCTCACTACCTCTCAGAGCAGTCTCTTAGAACTATCTGAGGTGCTGTCTCCTAGGCTGCAGTCCTTATTTTGCCCCAAATAAAACTTAACTCGCAGCTCTCAAATTGTACATCTTTTTAAGTCGATATGGCATTCTGTTTTGTCGCCTGAGCAGACCAAGAGAACTGCCAACAAAGACTTCTCTCTGAGATAAACAATATATGTATTACCTACATGAAAAAAGATATAAATGTGAAAAAGGGAGACAATAATGATAAGGTTTTAAAGCATTAATCAGATAGGTATGTTTGACAAAGATTAAGAAGTTCCATGTAGCTCATCTGAAATACACCAGGGAAACAGGGTTGGAAATTAGAAAACTTAATTTAAAAAATTGACAGGGACCAAATTATATAAAACCTACCTTCTAAAACTGTTACAAGGATTTTGAATTTGATTCCAAGGATGATGTGAAGCTCTAGGAATGCTTTGAACAAAGTAGAGACATGGCATTACTTATATGTTTAGAAGACCAAGATAGCAGTTGTAATTATGTATAGGTATGGGTGGATTCAAGGAGACTGGGTAAGGGGAATTCTGAAATACTTCATGTCATCTTAAATAAATACTCTATTAGGTCAAATGGCAAAAGAAAAAAAAATGAATGTGAACATTTATCTGAGAAGAATGTTGAGGTTTACGGAGAAATAGCAGTGGTGTCTTAAATTAATAAGAAACCTTTCTGGCACATTTTACACAGTAAAAACCAACACAACATTGTAAACCAATTTTTGTCCAATTAAAAACAAAAAAGAAATCTAAGCTATAGGGGTACTTTATATTTCCATATCACTTTCTTAATAAACTGAGAAAATAAACTGATTCACATCTTTATGATAGGAATTCAAAATTTTATTTTTTATTTGCTAAGAAATGTTCAACTGCCATTCTTAGTTTATTAAGACATTTTGCTGTGAATGCTGACCAGTATAAAAGTAAATATCTATATCTTAAAAAAAAATTAAACCTACTGTACCAACTTTAATGAATAATCTGTTCTAAATTCAGTGCTGTGTCCAGTGTCAAGGCAGAGGACAAAAATATATAGAGAGATATTGAATATATATCAATGTAGTGCTATTCAGTTCAGTTCAGTTCAGTCGCTCAGTCGTGTACAACTCTTTGCAACCCCATGAATTGCAACACGCCAGGCCTCCCTGTCCATCACCAACTCCAGGAGTTCACTCAAACTCACATCCATCGAGTCAGTGATGCCATCCAGCCATCTCATCCTCTGTCGTCCCCTTCTCCTCCTGCCCCCAATCCCTCCCAGCATCAGGGTCTTTTCCAATGAGTCAACTCTTTGCATGAGGTGGCCAAAGCATTGGAGTTTCAGCTTTAGCATCATTCCTTCCAAAGAAATCCCAGGACTGATCTCCTTCAGAATGGACTGGTTGGATCTCCTTGCAGTCGAAGGGACTCTCAAGAGTCTTCTCCAATACCACAGTTCAAAAGCATCAATTCTTCAGCACTCAGCTTTCTTCACAGTCCAGCTCTCACATGGGAAAACCATAGCCTTGACGAGATGGACCTTTGTTGGCAAAGCAATGTCTCTGATTTTGAACATGTTATCTAAGTTGGTCATAACTTTCCTTCCAAGGAGTAAGCGTCTTTTAATGTCATGGCTGCAATCGCCATCTGCAGTGATTTTGGAGACCCCCAAAATAAAGTCTGACACTGTTTCCACTGTTTCCCCATCTATTTCCCATGAAGTGATGGGACCAGTTGCCATGATCTTAATTTGTAGTGCTATAAACATATATATGTAATTTTATAACTACCTATATATGTATATATGTGGAGAAGGAAATAAATTACATAATTATGTACTTTTTTATAAGGATATGTTCAAAAAATGTCATTATGACTTGGATAGCATGGCTTTAAGAGATAGAAGATGTTAGATTCCTACAGTATAAGATAAATTTATTCCACAGAAATAAGAGAGAGCGAGATCTTCCATTCTGAACTTTGAGAAACAGCACCAGGATATAAGAAAGCTATTAGCAGATTAAAAAAAGAGAAAAAATAGGCTGAAAACTTTAAGTAACAAAATGTTAAAGTAAATTACTTTTTTAATATCATGTAATTTTTAAAAATTTATTTGTAATTGGAAGACAATTTCTTTACAATACTGTGTGGGTTTCTGCCATATATCAAGTGTGAATCAGCCACAGTTATACATACATCCCGTCCCTCTTGAACATCCCTTCCCATCTCCTACTGCATCCTACCTCTCTAGGTTGTCACAGAGCACCAGGTTGAGCTCTATGCATCACACAGCAAATTCCTACTCGCTGACTATTTTACATATGGTAATCTATATGTTTTGCTCTATTTCTTTGTATTGATCACTGAGGAAGCCTTTCTTACCTCTCCTTGCTAATCTTTGGAACTTTGCATTTAAATGGGTATATGTTTCCTTTTCTTATTTGCCTTTCACTTCTCTTCTTTTCACAGCTCTTTCTAAAACTTCCTCAGACAACCATTTTGGCTTTTTGCATTTCTTTTTCTTGGGGATGGTCTTGATCTCTATCTCTTGTACCATGTCATGAACCTCCATCAATAGTTCTTCAGGCACTCTTTCAGATCTAATCCCCTTGAATCTATTTGTCACTTCCAGTGTATAATGGAATTTGATTTATGTCATATCTGTTATGCCCGCAGTCCGAGTCCCCAAAAACTGAGAAAACAAGACATCCACAGCAATGCAAAAGCAAAAAGGAAATTTATTTCTGGCTCGAGCCAGGGCTCCCGCCACATCCCTCCCACACAGGGGAGTGGGGCAAGAGCCCCGAGCCCTGAATTACAGCAGTATTTATAGGTTTAGAACAAAGACAGGGAGTTGGCAGGGGTGGATTGGTTGTAGGGATTATTAGTCATCTATTAATTGGCTAATTTTTCACGTACGTGGGCTTGCTTAGGGGACTTTTCGTGTTATCTGGGAGTCTGGGAATATGCTGACTGGCTGAGCCCCAAAGTCGGGGGGGAGAGGATGATAGTTCCTTCTGGGCAGTTACCCAGTTTTTCCCATAATTGTAGCTCTTGCCCACTTTAGTCGTTGAGGCCTGTCATGAGTCAGGTCTCAACATTCCCCCCTGTCCTTTGATCATGGAGAGGAATCTTCCTCTCCGTTCTGAGATACTGCCTGATATTGTTGTCTCAGTATCATCCTTTAAACACTGGACAAATGGGGGGTGGACTTTCATATATAATTTCAAAGGGAGTCAGACCCAGTTTATAGGGGGTATTGTGTGCCCAAAAGAGCGTGAAGGGAAGGAGGGTTACCCAGTCCCCGCCAGTCTCTATTTCCAGTTTTGTCAAAGTTTCTTTTAGGGTCCAGTTTATTCTTTCTACTTGCCCTGAGCTCTGGGGACTGTACTCGCAATGCAGTTTCCATTTGGTCCCCAAGGATGAGGCCAGTCCCTGTACAATTTTGCTCACAAATGCAGGTCCATTATCTGAGCCGATAGATGCCAGCAGCCCAAACCTAGGTATAATCTCTTCTAGAAGTTTTTTAGCTACTATTACTGCTGTCTCCTTTTTAGTGGGGTAAGTTTCTACCCACCCAGAAAAAGTGTCAACCAGAACTAGCAAGTAACGGTACCCATACTTGCCTGGCCTTACCTCAGTGAAATCTATCTCCCAATGATGTCCTGTCCTTCCCCCTCACCGATATCTTACGTCTGTGTGCTGTCCTTTTCCCGGTCTCATCATCTGACAGGCCTTGTAGGTGCGGACCATACCTTGGATGGTTTTCTTCTGCTGGGGAAACCGCAGCTGCGCTGTTTGTAGAAGTGTCAAAGTCTTTTCCTCTCCCAAATGGGTGGTTTGATGCAAATGGGTGCAGAGGTGTTTGCCCAAGTCGGCAGGGAGCTACAGGTTGTCATCGTGGTCTCGATACCATCCGTTTTTGCCAACAGGACGGGTGGTATTATCTTGCACCCAGTGTAAATCAGAGGAAGAATATGTGGGGCTAGGGGGGAGCATTCCCATCCCCGGCGGTGGCAATCCCACAGTCAGCACAGAAATCCTGCAATCTCCTGCAGCGGCCTCACAGGCTGCTGCATCAGCAGCACGGTTCCCTCGGGCCCGGGCATCCTCTCCTTTCTGGTGTCCTGGGACATGTACTATAGATACCATGCAGGGCAAGTGGACCGCTGCCAGGAGTCTGCAAATCTCAGGTATCCACCATGAAGCCAACTGGTTTCCCCTCCATGTTGATAGTTACCCAGGACTCGGGGAGGGGGGCCGAGCCTTGACCCCCCAGTCACTGTCTTCTCCCACATATAGGACGCGGGCCCCCGAGGGAGATTCCTCCTTTCTTACAGTCTTTCTCTTCAGGTCTCTTTTGGGGCACTCATGCTTCCAGTGTCCCTACTCTTTGCAGTACACGCATTGGTCTCTCTTTAGGGCCTGTCTGGCTGGTTTTTCCTTTCCTCCTGACCGGGTGTCTCTAGCCCTCTGAGAATCAGGCCCTGTTCTTGCCCCTGCGAAGAGGATTTGAGCTAGCTCCTTCTGATTCCTCCGGGTTTTTTTTTTTTCCAGCCCTGTATTTTCTCTCCTCCCTTTTAATCCAGCCCTGTATTCCCTCTCCTCCCTTTTAGTCCATTCCGCATGTTCCCTTTCCTCTCGTCTAATCCATTCCTCTCTCCTCAGGAGTCTCCCTATTGTTAAACACTTTCTCAGCTACTTTCACCAGATCCTGTATCAACAATTCTCTTACCCTCTCTACTTTCTGTAACTTTCTCCTGATATCCAGAGCTGCCTGATTAACAAAAGCTAGCAAGACCGCTGCGCTGGATTCCTCAGCCTGTGGGTCCATGGGCATATACTGCCTAAAAGCCTCCATTATCCTCTCTAAAAAGGCTGCCGGGCTTTCATAGGGCTCCTGCCTTACCAAGTTTACCTTAGACAGATTCATTGGTTTTCTGGCGGCTGCCCAGAGGCCAGCCATCAGAGTCTGGTGGTATACTCGGAGACGCTCCCTACCTTCTGTGCGCTCGAAATCCCAGTTCGCCCGCACCAGAGGGAACCCCTCCTCGATCAGGTGGGGCTGCATGGTGGGCCTTCCATCCACTCCTAACACGTTTTTCCGTGCCTCCGACAGGATTCGTTCTCGCACTTGCAACAGCTGCTGACAATCATCTCAGGTGGGGTTGTTAGTAAGTAAACAGGATAGATTCTAAAAGATCAATAAGGCCTTGGGGTTTTTCAGAGAAAGAGGGGTTTTGAGCTTTCCAGTTATATAAGTCACTCATGGAGAAAGGCCAGTATTGGTAGGTCCGTTTGCCATCAGAATTTGCTGGCCCAACCCGGACAGGAAACGCCCAAACGGTGGATGAAGGGGCCTCTCGGCACCCGTAGTCAGATGAGTCTCCACCCCCTCAGGTCCTTCCGTGAGTTCCCTGGGCTGGCCCCGCTCCTGCTGTGGAGCCGAGGGTTCCAGGTCCCTCCTTTGTTTTGAGAACAACACTGCGGTACCTATGGGGGCAAGGGTGGCAGGATATATGGGGGAGGCAAGATTTCAGTGTCTAATCAATGAGGCTAGGGTATAGAGATGATTCCTGGAGTATCAGCTTCTTCCGGCTCTCCCGTGCCTCACGGTCTTTTTCTTTGGAGACTTCCGCGACCAGGACCTGTGGAGTGGAAGCACTGGGGGGTTGTGAATAAAGGGTTTCAGCCAAGCTGGAGAGTCTTTTACTAGCTTTTGCCAGACCAGGATGTAAGGAGCTTGGTCTGGATGGCCCCGAGGGTCAGCAGCCATTATTATATTATTATTATTATTATTATTATTATTATTATTATT
>SJYX01008840.1:324131-354050 GCA_006410675.1 Oreotragus oreotragus
AAAAGAGACCATAGCAAAAATCAACAAAGCCAAAAGCTGGTTTTTTGAAAAGATAAATAAAATTGACAAACCATTAGCCAGACTCATCAAGAAACAAAGGGAGAAAAATCAAATCAATAAAATCAGAAATGAAAATGGAGAGATCACAACAGACAACACAGAAATACAAAGAATCATAAGAGACTACTATCAGCAATTATATGCCAATAAATTGGACAACGTGGAAGAAATGGACAAATTCTTAGAAAAGTACACCTTTCCAAAACTGAACCAAGAAGAAATAGAAAATCTTAACAGACCCATCACAAGCACGGTCATAAACCTTTTAGACTGATGGAAGCACCAAGCTGATTCTGCCTGTCGTCTTCTTTAGGCTGGTTAGGTAATTGGCTGATAACTTATATTGCTGTTTTATTTTAAAGGCATTTTTGGTACATATGTCTTTTTACAGAGATGAATTAAAACCTCATTAAAAGGAAGAATAAAAGATGACAATGTCTATAAAAATATTTAAAAACTTTTATGAAGACTAGCATTTTTTTCTATCATTATTAATTGCATAATGTAACAATTTCACTATATTGACCAAAAGCAACTCACACTATTCATATAGAATAATCAAAACTCACCCTGGATACAGCAGGAAAATTTATAAGTGAGTCAATTATAATATCCAGTATTAAATCAACCCCATATCATTTGTTGGATTGTTATGAGAAATGACATTTCACAAAACAAGTGAGTAAGATGTTTGCTGACTCTGAAGAAGTTAAAAGAGAGAAATGTCCAGATGTTAGCCAACTCATTCTCAGGCTCATACCTTGGTTTTAGATGATCTTATTTAGTGGATATAGTTATTTATTCAAGGATGTTTAAATCCATCTATTTCTTGGGCTGACAGCAGGATTAGCTATAATTCAGGAAAAAAAATCTATTTTCTCTAATAAAATTGTATATATTAAGGAAGTATGCATGCATCCAAAGGAAAAATCAGTGCATGTAGTGATTAACCAAAACTTCCATCTCAATGCTTTAAAAATACAGATTCTTAATTTAAAATGTAAATCTTACACAAATATTTGAACTGAATATTACTTTAAATATATAGGCTATAGGTTATTAATTTTATGTATTGCTCAGTGTCCTTTATAATTCTTATCACTTTGTGCATGTAGATAAAAGTTTATTTATTGATTATCCATCATCAAGAATTGCTTCTAAGTTATACCTCATTTGAAAAAGGATAAGGTTCTCTCAATATACTTGGAGATGGCTGGATTCAGAAAGAATCACTCACATTAGCCAACATAAGACAAATGAATTACCCAGCATATCAACTTCCTGAACGTAAATGAGAAACAAAACTATTAAGAAGATGGGATCATGCATACCCTTCCTAGGAGTTAAGGGAAGAATGTGATATTTTGCTTTTCAATATTCCCTGGACATAGTATATATCATGTTCATATTCTAGATTGTAATTAAAGCCATTTATCATATTTTCCTAAATTTTAGTTGATTAAAATTAATTGGGATTTCAATGTCAGTTTGGAGATATAATTTAAAAGTAAATTATACACTAATTAAATAGACAAATGAATATTATAACATTTATTTTGCTTTCTTCCTTGAAATAATTACATATAATTGTGTCATTTCTCTTGATTTTCATCACTTAAAATTGCCTAACTTGCATATTTTCTCATAATATTTGAAAATATATTCAGTGTTTGTAAGATTTTTTAAACATAAAGTAAGCTGAAGCATGTTTATTAATAAGGAATTATGTTACATCCTTACACACAAAAAATAAATATTTATTGAGTATCTACTTGGCACCCCACTCCAGTACTCTTGCCTGGCAAATCCCATGGGTGGAGGAGCCTGGTAGGCTGCAGTCCATTGGGTCACTAGGAGTTGGACACAACTGAGTGACTTCACTTTCACTTTTCACTTTCATGCATTGGAGAAGGAAATGGCAACCCACTCCAGTGTTCTTGCCTGGAGAATCCCAGGGATGGGGGAGCCTGGTGGGCTGCTGTCTCTGGGATCGCACAGAGTCAGACACGACTGAAGCGACTTAGTAGTAGTAGTAGTATCAGGTAGGTACTGCTCATAATTACTGGCATAAGGTTATAGTTTTGGATAATACGACAAGTGTTTATTTTCAAGCAGTGCAGATTTTATTGGAGAAGATGGACCATAAGCAAGAAAGAATATAAAATAACTTGACATGCAATGTTAAATTCTATTCCCTTTATAAAGAAAATAAAGTGAGATAAGTTCACCAGAGAATGACTGATGATTGTGATAAGGGTTATATTTCTTTACACCAATAATGATCAAAAAAGGTCTTTCTAGTAACATGACATTTAGTGGAGACAAAAAGTGAAAAAATCAGACATGCAGCTATCGAGGGGAAAGGTAAGAGAATGATAATAGGTCTCCAGTGATAGAAAAGGCACACTGTTTAATGCATGTATAATACATTATTTGACAAGTTTTTACACCAAAACATGAATAAAGTGCTTCTATTTTCCCAACAGGAAAGAATGGATAATAACCATCTTTTAAAAACTCACCTATGATTATTTCCTCAAACTATATTTTGAGATGTGGAATATGAAAAGTTATCATTACCTCATCAATGGGGAAAATAATTTTTGTAAAAGCTTTTAAAGAAAATTTTAAACATTTACACTTTTGCTACATTGTTTGGTTCTCCATTTCACTGATTTTAGCCAGTGTTGATTGCTACTGAATGATATTTTTTTTGCTGTTTTAAATGGTATTGATATGAAAAGCAAACAAATGTAAAATTGTACATTTTTTCCTGGTATCTAATAATTGCTTCTGTGAGTTGTGTTTCAAAAACTTTCTGAGTTATTATTTACATAGCAAAAATTCAATTAGCACTTGTAGGAAAGTGGCCAAGATGGCAGAATAGGAAAACTCTGAACTCACTGTCTACCCTGAGCACACTAAAATTAAAACTACTTGAGAGCAACTATCTATAAGAATGACCTGAAGACTAGCAGAAAAGATTTTCCATAACATAACTAAATACATAAAAAAGGAACCACATGAGTAGAACCAGTAGAGACACAGTATTTTCAGATCTAACATTTCCAGGTCAGCAACCCCAAAACAGAAGGAATATTACAACTTTAGAGGTCCTCCCCATGGAGCCAGGATTCCAAGCCTGAGCACCCCCACCTGGGCTCTGGCACCAGGAAGATGAATGGATAGAATGCCTGGCTTTGAAAATCAGCAAGGTTTACATTTAGGAGATCCAGACAACTATAGTCAACACAGATTCTAGACTCAAAGGGAACATCCAAGCTTGCACATGCTTCAAGATTCAGTACAGAGGCAGCAGTTTGAAAAGACTCTGAGTCAGATCCATTTGCTGATTTTGGAGAATTTTCCAAAAGGCAAGAGGCAACTGGAACTCTCCCTGGCTGTAAAGATAGAGGCAGGAGCTGACACTGGAAGCCTGTTATACTACAAGAACACGGGTGCTGGTACATGCCATTTTGGAGTCCTATCTCTGGCCTAAAAGCCCCAGAGAACTGGCTCTACCCACTCACGTAGCATCAGCTAGGAGCCCCTTGAGGCTTCATAAGCAGTGTGTGGGGATTTAGCCCCAGTCGCCAGTGGGCTGACCCTGGCTCCGAGGCCCTCAAGCTATGAAGACAGCTGCGTGGGGAACTTGCCTTGCCCAGCGATCAGCTGAATGGCACCAACTCCACACAACTCCTAGGCCAAACAGACAGCCATATGGGGACCCAGCTCCTACCCACCAGCAGACCAGCACCAGCCTAGGGCCACCTTGGCCATGAGCCAACTCTGTAGGAAGCCTAACACACACTTCAATGACCTCACAGCTACTGCACAGTCTTACAGCCAACTGGACCAGGAGCCAGCCCAGCCCACAAGCCCTGTCTACCAGCCCGGCCTACCAGCCTAAAGTAGTTAGCCTGGCCACAAAAGAAGGGTGCCCAAAATCCACATGAGGGCATCTAGGAATATAGCTCTGGTGACCAGAGGGGAGTATGTTATTGGGCCCCACTGAACATCTACATAAGGCCACTTCTCCAAGACTGGGAAATGTAATCAACCTACTGAACACATAGAAATAAACACAGAATTGGAAAAATGAGGTACAGGAATATGTTCTAAATGATAAAAAATGATAAACCTCAGAAAAAGAGCTAAATGCAGTAGAGATAAGCAATACATCTCATGAAGAGTTCAAGGTAATGATCATCAAGATGCTCAACAAACTCAAGGAAGAATGGATGAATCTGGTGAGAATATCAACAAAGACAGAAGATATAAAGAGTAACCAAACAGAGCCAAAGAATACAGTAAATGAAACTAAAAAATAAAAAAAGAAAAGAAAAAATTAGAAGGAGTCAACAGTACATCATATAATACAGAGGAACACATCAGTGATCTGGAATACACAGCAGAAATCATGCAAGCTGAATAGAAAAAAGAATTTTAAAATCTGAGGATAGTTTAAGAGATCTCTTAGACTACATCAAGGGTAATAACATTCATATTACAGGGCTCTCAGAAGGAGCAAAGAAAGGAATCAGTTCAGTTCAGTCACTCAGTCATGTCAGACTCTTTGCAACACCATCAATCACAGCACGCCAGGCCTCCCTGTCCATCACCATCTCCTGGAATTCACTCAGACTCATGTCCATGGAGTCCGTGATGCCATCCAGCCATCTCATCCTCGGTCATCTCCTTCTCCTCCTGCCCCCAATCCCTCCCAGCATCAGAGTCTTTTCCAATGAGTCAACTCTTCTCATGAGGTGGCCAAAGTACTGGAGTTTCAGCTTTAGCATCATTCCTTCCAAAGAAATCCCAGGGCTGATCTCCTTCAGAATAGACTGGCTGGATCTCCTTGCAGTCCAAGGAACTCTCAAGAGTCTTCTCCAACACCACAGTTCAAAAGCATCAATTCTTCGGCACTCAACCTTCTTCACAGTCCAACTCTCACATCTATACATGACCACAGGAAAAACCATAGAATAGAGAACCTATTTAGAGATAAAAGCTGAAAACTTTCCTAAACTGGGGAAGGAAACAGACATCCAGGTCCAAGAACCTACTGTGATAACACAGGTAGACCACGAGTGTATTATCCTTAGTGAAATAAGTCAGCCAGAGACAAGTACTATATATTCCACTTATATGTGGATCTAGTAAACAAAACTAATGAACAAACAAGAAAACAGAAACAGAATCACAGATACAGAGAACAGAGAGTTGCCAGAAGAAAGGGGGTTGGAGGGAGAAGAGAAGTAGTTGAGGGAGATTGAGAAGTACAAACTTCCAGTTATAAAATAAATGAATCATGGGTATGAAGTACACAGCGTGAAGAATACAGGCAATAACTATGTAATATCTGTCTACAGTGACAAATATTAATGTCTCAGATGGTAAAAGATCCTCCTGCAATGTAGGAGACCCAGGTTCAATCTATGGGTCAGGAAGATCCCCTGGAGATGAGGGAATGGCTACCAACTCCAGTGTTGTTGCCTTGAGAATTTCATGGACAGAGGATCCTGGAGTGCTACAGTCCATGGGGTCGCAGAGTCGGACACAAGAGCACAACTAACACTTCCACTTTTTTCATTGGGGTGAATATTCTGAAATTCATAGATATAAGTGAATCACTATGTTGTGTACCAGGAACTAAAATAGTGTTGTAAGTCAATTATATTTCAAAAAAAAAAACAAACTCACAGAAAAAGAGATCAGATTTCTGGTTACCAGAGACAGGGGTGGAGGGTACAAGCTTCCAGTTCTAAGATAAGTACTAAGGATATATGTATAACATGATAAATATGATCAATATTACCCTAGATTACATACAACACTTTTTAAAACAGTAAATCCTGAGTGTGATGAAAATCAACACACACAAAATTCTATTTCTTTTATTGTGTATCTGTATGAGATGCTGGATGTTCAATAAACTTACTGTGGTCATCATTTCATGATGCTGCACACCTTAAACTTATATAGTGAGTTATGTTAATTATATCTCAATAAAACTAGAAGAAAAATTAAAAAAAATTAATATGGGAGAAGATGAGGTGATTCTCTGATTACTGGTTAATAAAATGACAGTGATGATGATAGTATTATGGAAATATCTTCCATCTGTTCATTCTAGCCAAGCCTGTTTTAAGTTAAACTTGGGATTTTATCCTTAGTAAGTAAATATACTACATAGGTAAACAGATTAGTTTTAGTCTCCCAGGAATAAGAATAGTGCCAGTTGATCTGTCTGTTCACAGAAACTAAAGTTTTCAAATAACTAATACACATATTGTCCAATAGCATCAGCTACCTTTGGTAATAATAGATAAAACACTTTTTGAGATGTTCATGCTTTTCTTTTTCTTTTGGTGCTTAAATAAATAAAGAATTTTAATATTTACTTTTGCCAATACATTTCAATAACTTAATTCAGACTGTGTTTTTCCAAAGACTTTTAGGACTTGATTTACTTGTATCCTTTATTAAATCATATCCACAGGTATTGTCAAAAGTTACCTTGGTATTCCTCAAACTCTGTTGAACAATTTCTGATTACTAAGCATTAGATTTAATATGCTTATTTCAGTTTGATCAGAACACTGTTTGCCTGAGGAATCATTCATATCTTTTTGCTGTTCACTATAATTAAAATTAACCAGATCTTTCCTTTTCATGGTCTTGAGATTTAATATAAAATATGCTTGAGGCTTGGAATTCTCTATGAGGGACTCTCATTATTACATTTCTCCCCTTTGTGAAGGTGAAATATATTTTTAGAAATAACTCAAATTTTTCAATTAATAAAAAGTGTGTTGGTAAACGTATTGCGTCAATCTCGGGCTTAAGTTCAGTATGCCCAGGCAAATATTACAGAAAGAATTGTCTTACATGTTAATAATTTATATATCAATAAAACATACATTCAAATTTACCATTTAAAAATATAAAATCATATTTATTCGAATTGTTTTGCTTTAATGGATTTTTGGAATTGGAAGCCCTTGTTAGATAGTATAAAATTTAGGATACAGAAACACTTAAAGTCTAATGCTAATCATTTAATGTAACTTAAGAGATTTTGGTCTTTGTGAAAACAACAAACTATTTCTTTAAAATGGCTCAGACGGTAAAGCGTCTGCCTGCAATGCGGGAGACCTGGGTTCGATTCTTGGGTCAGGAAGACCCCCTGGAGAAGGAAATGGCAATCTACTCCAGCACTCTTGCCTGGAAAATCCCATGGACGAAGGAGCCTGATAACAGAGGATGAGATGGTTGGATGGCATCACTGACTCAATGGATATGAGTTGGGTAAACTCCAGGAGTTGGTGATGGACAGGGAGGCCTGGTGTGCTACAGTCCATGGGGTTGCAAAGAGTCGGACACGACTGAGCGATTGAACTGAACTCTGAGTTGTTATTTATATTCCAATTTTATAGATGGGCAAAGTAAGATACAGAGAGATTAAGTGGCTGNCTCCAGGAGTTGGTGATGGACAGGGAGGCCTGGTGTGCTACAGTCCATGGGGTTGCAAAGAGTCGGACACGACTGAGCGATTGAACTGAACTCTGAGTTGTTATTTATATTCCAATTTTATAGATGGGCAAAGTAAGATACAGAGAGATTAAGTGGCTGACCCATGTCTCTCAGATTCATGCCACTGCCTAAAGCCTGCCCAAATGGTCATTATGCCACAATGGTAACTTTAAACAAAATTTTAAATTTAGGGACAGAAATTATATACCCTCACTGTTCTGATCGTCACATTTAGAAATCTCATCTCAACACCTGGACCTCTCCTGTCCTATAGATCTCATCCTCTGCCTTGCTTCAACCATTTCCTAGATGCATACACTAGGGAGGGCTTTCCTGGTGGCCCAGACTGTAAAGAATTCATCTGCAATGCAGGAGAGCTAGCTTCCATCCCTGGGTTGAGAAGATCCCCTGGAGAAGGAAATGGCAACTCTTTCCAATATTTTTGCCTGGAGAATTTCATGGATAGAGGAGCCTGGCAGGCTATAGTCTATGAGGTTGCGAAGAGTCTGACACAACTGAGCAACTAACACTTTCAGCCCTTTACACTAGAGAGGTCTATACTCATAACCAGCCCCCAAACTTCCATTACAAGCATCCCAGTCTCCAACCAGCACTTCACTTTACAACTTACTTCTGTTAGTATCCTGACTCCGAAAATCATTTGACCTTCTACGATTAAAACTACATTGATTATATCAACTTTTCCCTACTGTTTATCCGATTCATATCATTACTTCCCTTCTTAACAAGTGAAAATCTTACAGTCCAATGTTAATCATCCCTTCACTGTATCCTCATCTTATTTGCCACATCTACTTTCATCACAGCTATCCAACAAAAAACTCAAAATCATCTAATTCCTACCTTCTTCCTACTCTTCACCTGCAGGTATATTGCTGTGGCTAATGTGTCTGAGCAAAACAAAACCGTACTCACAAACAGGCCAACTGCCCTCACTGAAAATCAACAAATACTTCAGGTTGTTCTCAGTGCTTCTCAGTAACCATTGTATATTTTCCCAGCCTACTAATCCACATGACTGTTTCACACCTTCTCATCTATTCAGATTCAAACATCTTTCCACTATGAGTTGTGAACTTCGCAATTCCCATGGTCACAGTACTGTTTTTGTTCTCCATTGGTCTATGACAATATTTTCTTTCTTTTCTCTCACTGTTGTTGTTTAGTCATTCAGTGGTGTCCAACTCTTTGTGGCCCCAAGGACTGCAGCCTGCCAGGATCCTCTGTCCATGGATCTTCCAGACAAGAATACTGGAGTGGGTTGCTATTTCCTTCTCTAGAGGATCTTCTTGATGCAGGGATGGAACCTGAATCTCCTGCATGAGCAGGTGGATTCTTTACCACTGAGCCAACAGGGAAGACCTCCTTTTATTGCTCCATAAAATATGTTCACATTTGCAATCAATATCATCCTTTGTCACTTACCTAAGAATCTCTCCAGCTCATCTATGTATGTGCAATTTTTCTCACCTTAATTCTTTTCTCTGGAGCCAATACTCATCTGGCTACTAACTCAGTTTTTTTGCTCCCCTTCCAGTTCCTATCTTCCCCCTCTTCCATAAGCTATTTGAAGCAGATTTCTAGCTCACAGCCACACCTAAACCATTCCTGTCAAGGTTACCAGTGATCTAAACATTGTTAAATCTAATTGTCTTTCTCAGTCTTCATCTTACATGGTCAGCAGCAATCAACATAATTGATGACCTGATTTTTTATTTTCCAATTTGGCTAAGGAACATTCCACTCTGATTTTATTCCTACTTCATTAATCATTCCTCTCAATGACTTTTTCTAGTTCCTTCTTATCCCTTGATTTTAAACATTTGAATTTCCTGGGGCTTTAAATTTTGGACCTCCTATCTTCTCTGACTTCACTCAATTCATTCTTCCATAATGATATCTAGACTTATGGCTTTAAAAATCATTTATGCATGGATGACTCCCCCAAGGTAGGTACTGTACTTCTCCAGCTGTACTTCTTCCATATATTTTAGGTAAATACATCTATGCTTTCAATATCTCCATGTATATCTAATTCACATCTAATTCACATCTTAAACCTAATATACAAAAATTCAAATTTACTCTTTTTATCCCAAATTATTCTTCCAATTTCCTCCTTCACTGTTAATTGAAATTCTTTACAGTGGAATAGTATCAAGAAGCTTTTCACAGAGAGATAGCCAATTAGGCTATTAACTACTTCCAGTTGTAATCCATTCCTGATTTATCATAAGATTAAAATTCTGTCCTCCTTTTGGTTGAGTGTAGTTACCACTGCTGGAGGAGGCAATGGCAACTCACCCCAGTGTTCTTGCCTGGAGAAGCCCAGGGATAGCGGAGCCTGGTGGGCTGCCATCTATGCGGTCACACAGAGTCGGACACAACAATTGCAGTTAACACTGCAATTTCTAATCAGTGAGTTGTTAACAGATATGTGCCACCTGTGGGCCAAAATATTAATACCTAGTCTAAGACCCTCCAGAGCTGCTTTCTTTCTGGCACACTGATCAGTAACCTGTCAGACTGGTGAGTATTCTGGTAATAACCATGGAGTCTGATTATGATGAACAGATGTCTAATCCCCAAATTGCTCTAATTTGTAATACAAGTAGCATGATAGAGTAGTAAACTACACATATATACCTATATCTCTGTATCTTGGTTTCTATCTCTACCTTTATCTCAGAATCTATATCTAGCCTATTTTTAGTGATGCAGAGAAGAAGCCAAGGAAACATCGGTGTCTCTTAATACAGAGTTAGCTATGCTCAAACTACAGCACTATTGCACTCATCTCACATGCTAGTAAAGTAATGCTCAAAATTCTAGAAGCCAGGCTTCAGCAATATGTGAACCAGGAACTTCCAGAAGTTCAAGCTGGTTTTAGAAAAGGCAGAGGAGCCAGAGATCAAATTGCCAACATGCGCTGGATCATGGAAAAAGCAAGAGAGTTCCAGAAAAACATCTATTTCTGCTTTATTGACTATGCCAAAGCCTTTGACTGTGTGGATCACAATAAACTGTAGAAAATTCTGAAAGAGATGGGAATACCAGACCACCTGACCTGCCTCTTGAGGAACCTATATGCAGATCAGGAAGCAACAGTTAGAACTGGACATGGAACAAAAGACTGGTTCCAAATAGGAAAAGGAGTACATCAAGGCTCGATATTGTCACCTTGCTTATTTAACTTATCTGCAGAGTACATCATGAGAAACGCTGGGTTGGAAGAAGCACAAGCTGGAATCAAGATTGCCAGGAGAAATATCAATAACTTCAGATATGCAGATGACACCACCCTTATGGCAGAAAGTGAAGAGCAACTAAAAAGCCTCTTGATGAAAGTGAAAGAGGAGAATGAAAAAGTTGGCTTAAAGCTCAACATTCAGAAAATGAGGATCATGGCATCCGGTCCCATCACTTCATGGGAAATAGATGGGGAAACAGTGGAAACAGTGTGTTACTTTATTTTGGGGGGCTCCAAAACCACTGCAGATGGTGATTGCAGCCATGAAATTAAAAGACGCTTACTCCTTGGAAGGAAAGTTATGACCAACCTTGATAGCATATTCAAAAGCAGAGACGTTACTTTGCCAACAAAGGTCCATCTAGTCCAGGCTATGATTTTTCCAGTAGTCATGTATGGATGTGAGAGTTGGACTGTGAAGAAAGCTGAGTGCTGAAGAATTGATGCTTTTGAACTGTGGTGTTGGAGAAGACTCTTGAGAGTCCCTTGGACTGCAAGGAGATCCAACCAATCCATTCTGAAGGAGATCAGTCCTGGGTGTTCATTGGAAGGACTGATGCTGAGGCTGAAACTCCAATACTTTGGCCACCTCTTGCCAAAGAAGAGTTGACTCATTGGAAAAGACCCTGTTGCTGGGAGAGACTGGGGGCAGGATAAGAAGTGGATGTCAGAGAATGAGATGGCTGGGTGGCATCACCGACTCAATGGACATGATTGTGGGTGAACTCAGGGAGTGGGTGACGGACAGGGAGGCCTGGCACTCTGAGATTCATGGGGTCTCAAAAGAGTCGGACATGACTGAGCAAGTGAACTGAACTGAACCAATACTTTTAAAAAATATTGCAAGTGATGGCTGCAGATTCTTTGTGACCTCATAGATTGTAGCCCACCAGGCTCTTTGTCCATGGAATTCTCCAGGTGAGAACACTGTTGTGCTTTTTATTTACTTCTCCAAGGTATCTTCCCAACCTAGGAATCAAACCCAAGTCTCCTGCATTTCAGGCAGATTCTTTACCATCTGAGCTAACAGGGAAGCTCTATTTTACTATACTTATATAGTTAACATTAGGAGAAACTGAGTGAAAAGTTTATGGGGTTTTTTGTATTATTTTTAAAAACTGCATGTGGATGTACAATTATCTGAACATTAAAGTTTTTTTTAAATGCAAAAAAAAATTATTGCAGGTGAAATCACTCCTTTATTACATTTATTTTTTCATAATCACTCTGAATATATCTTAAAGTCAGCTGGGCTTTTTCTTATTGTAACAGTCATAAATTGCTGCCTAATAAAAAGTAGCAGCATGAAACAGCAAAATATGTTCTTGTAGAGTGTCCGTGGGTGGGCAATTCAGGATTGGTTTAACTGTGTCCCTGTCTTTGGGCTGCAGTTAAGGGCTCTGGTCATCTCAAGGTTTAACTTGGGGAAAATCCACTTTGCTCCTCCATCCATGGGATTTGCCAGCCAAGAGTACTGGAGTGGGTTGCCATTGCCTTCTCCAAGATTATTTTTGCAGGCCTCAAGTTCTTGCTGACTGTTGGCAAGAGTCATCTGTTCCCTACCTCATGGGCTTCCCTGTAGGACAACCTACATGGGAACTGGCTTCCCTTCAGAGCAAGAAAGACAGTAAGAAAAGAGATTTTAAAACCTAACCTCTGATGTTACAAACTTTTGTTGTATTTGTTTGATATTAATCATTACGTCTAGTCCACTCCCAAGAAGAGGAGACTCACACAAAGGGGTAAACATTAGCAAGTGGAAATAGCAGGGGGCCATTTCAGAGGCTGCCCACCACATCATTATTAGATCCTTCACTGCCTCTAACCCACTGCTCTGGTCAATCAATGCTTAATTGCCTTTAAGAAGGTAACTTGCTGCTAAGTCGCTTCAGTCATGTCCGATTCTGTGTGACCCCATAGATGGCAGCCTACCAGGCTTCCCCATCCCTGGGATTCTCAAGGCAAGAACACTCGAGTGGATTGCCATTTCCTTCTACAAGGCAAGAAACTGAAAAGTGAAAGTGAAGTCGCTCAGTTGTGTTTGACTCTTAGGGACCCCATGAACTGCAGCCTACCAGGCTCCTCCGTCCATGGGATTTTCCAGGCAAGAGTACTGGAGTGGGTTGCCATTGTATTCTCTGAAGAAGGTAACTTAGAACATATTATATATTATCTGTGCTTTTAACCCCCACTGTTGCTTTTTTAAAAACTAAACCTAATATTCACAACTTGAAAAAATGTACTCTCTTGATCTGAAGAAATTTAAAGGAATAAATGTAACAACTTCCTATACCTTAAATATTCCTGATCTATAAGAATTTGCATGGTAGATGGTATTCTTTAAAGACCAGTATCTGCAAATAAACTTTTAATTGCTTTTTTTACCCTCAAATCAAGTTAAAGAACTTATATAAATTGAAACACTTGTTGCAGATCTACTGTTATAAACTCTATGACATGAGTCATTATGCCTTTTGTTCTACAAGCTGTTTTCCTACAATCATTTTAGTATAAAGTACCTCTGTGTAAATTTCAATTATTTAGGGAAAAAACTGAGGAAAGTATATAACCTAAACCTAGGCACAAGGGAGAGTGCAAGAGATTGCATTATGGCAATTAGAACTCTGAGACACAGAGTAATTATTTAAAAATTGAAAGGCTTGATACATAGCTATCTATAAAAATTTTTGTTGTTGTTCAGTGGCTCAGTTGTGTCCAACTCCTTTTGACTCCATGAACTGCAACACATCAGGCTTCCCTGTCCACCATCTCCCAAAACTTGCTCAAACTCATGTCAACTGAGTCAGTGATACCATCCAACCATCTCGTCCCCTGTCCCCCCCATCTCGTCCCCTTCTTCTCTTGCCTTCTGTCTTTCCCAGCATCAAGGTATTTTCCAATGAGCTGGTTCTTTGCATCATGAGGCCAAAGTATTGGAGCTTCAGCATCAGTTCTTCCAATGAATATTCAGGGTTGATTTTCTTCAGGATTGACTAGTTTGATCTCCTTGCTGTTGAAGGGACTCTCAAGAGTCTTCTCCAACACCACAGTTTGAAAGCATCAGTTCTTTGGCATTCAGCCTTTTTTATGGTCCAATTCTTACATCTGTATAGGACAACTGGAAAAACCATAGCTTTGACTATATGGACCTTTGTCGGAAGAGTAATGTCACTGCTTTTTAATACAATTATACTGTTGAACTGCTCAAATTCCATGCTCTGTGACAACCTAGAGGGGTGGGACAAGGTGGGAAGTTGGAAGGAGATTCAAAAGGGATGGGATCTATGTATACCTATGGCTGACTCATGTTGATGTATGGCAGAAACCAACACAATATAATAAAGCAATTATCCTCTAATTAAACATAAATTTTAAAAATAAATAAATAAATAAACTGTGCCTAAACTCAGTTGAGGGATATTCATAATCCTTCAAAGTCTAAGCATAAAAAATTTCAAAATATTTCAGTAGGTTTTTCAATTATACTTTAAAAAAATGAAAATCCCTAACTGTTAGACAAGCTAGAAAATTCTGCCGATCTCACCATTTGCCTTTTGTATCAATGCTCTCCCTATTCCTTTCTATGAGGCACACTTGATAGGGCTAGAGTAGGGTGATTATATAATTTAGAAATCCCACTAGAGGTTTAAAGACAAGGGATTTTAAGGAAGTTTGAGAGACTGTTGTGAGCTACTGACCACCCAAGAAAAGAATTCAGTAACTTAGCAACAATCTAATCTACCTTGAAGGAAGACAGGTGCATTCAAGTGTCAGGCACACTCAAGCCACAAACCCTAATAGTTATAACACAAGATAATAGATCTGGAGACTGAATCTTGCTACATAAAGTCAGGGAGTTAACAGTTCTTGAAGAGTTACCTTTCTGCATGTGGTCAAGACAGGAATACCTGAAAGGGAAAGGAAACTAGGTGAAAGGGGACATTATACAAAAACCTGAGGTGAATTAGCATATTTTAGTATATGTTACCACCCTTCTGCTAATATACATATGATCTAAATAGCATCATAACTGGCCCAGTCAACCCGTGTAGGTTCAAAGGAGAAACTAACAATGTAAGTCTTCACATCTACCCAAGAATGAGGAAGAAGATGATGGTCTCCCCTCTTTGTTTTTTTCCTATTATTATAAAAATGAATTTTTTTTCTCTAGGCTATACTCCCTTGCCTGCCTAGCTGTATCTCTCACAACTGACTCGTGCTAATAAACTCACATTTTTCCTGTCACTTTGCCTCTTGCTGAGTTCTTTCTGCCATGAGACTAAAAAACCTGAAAGTCAGTAAGTCCTGGCACCAAGTGAGCAGTTTCAATTAAAAGACAATGGGTTTGAGTCCCCTCTTAATTCAGGGATTGTGGACTCAAGTCCCAATCTGAGTTATGGCTAAGTTCTAGTCTCATCTGAGCAGGAATGTGGTTTCATATTGACCTTTGCTTCTGTTCCCATAGTCACTTTTGTATCCTCATAAACACAATTATACTTATTTTGAGAAAAGAGTGAGCAAATAATTTATACATTACATATCCAAAGGACAGATACTACAGAGAGATTGCCTGGTGATATGGAATCTCTTAGCCATATAGTATATATTTCTAAATTGACAGAGGTTTATAGGATACAGGATACAAGGAAGCTTCTTTTCCTGATAAGCTTTATTTTTTTTTAAACACATACACACGTGTGTGTGTGTATGTGTGTGTATAATGATGAGTAATTGAATTTAAAAAATTAAAAATTGAAGGATAATCAGGAAAGTAAGCTTCTGTGTATTCTAAAAACATCAACTTTTAGTTGAAATGAAAGGAAAGTAGAAAAGTTTTTCATTTTTTGGAGAGAAGTACAGCAAATCTGTGTGTATATAATGATGAGTAATTGAATTAAAAAATTTAAAAATTGAAGGATAATCAGGAAAGTAAGCTTCTGTGTATCCTAAAAACATCAACTTTTAGTTGAAATGAAAGGAAAGTAGAAAAGTTTTTCATTTTTTGGAGAGAAGTACAGCAAATCCTCTTGGAAATTATATTCATTACAATTGTTCTCTTACGAAAGATTTTCTGCTAATTGGCATTGGGTACTTCACAAGCCAGCTGTCACTTAATTACAGAACCTGAAAATATTTTAGGAAGTTTTACTCTGAATTGAAAACTCCACATAAAAATAAACAAAACTGCTGTCACTTACAAAATCATAAAGCTAGTTTCATTTCTAACTTGGTTTCATATATAATAGGGTTTAAAATAAGAAAATACAGTGTGACACATGTGAATGAAAAAAGAAATTCGGTTTTGGCAGGGAAAGAAAAAATGATCCTGAAGTTTTGAGTGAATAAACAATGTTCTTAATGTTAATTTCCCACATGGTGCTCGCTAGTTACATTTAACCATGTGCAACTCTTGAATCTGGCAAGTAAAACAAAATGCTCCAGTCTGCTTGAAAATAAACCACCTGTATTTGTTTATATTTAAATCAGTTATCTCTGGAATAACAAGAATATGTCATTAAATTCTCAGAGTTTTGCATTTGTTGTTCAATAAAAGTAATTTATATTTTCCTCCATAATAAAAAACAGAAACATTTTAAGTTGGACTAGAATAACTCGCACACTGTATCAAAACTTAGCTGTGTGCAGACTTTACAAATGCAAGCCACCTTATGTTAAAAAACAAACAAAAACTATTAAACTATTACTTACAAAAGGTCAAATTTATAATACTGAAAATTTTAATTGCCATATCAGATATTTCAATATCCATAAAGCAATTATATGGCAAAATAATTTATCTTCAGTGTTGGTGCATTAAATGGGTTAACATTGATTTGTGATAACAGAATAAACTATGACTAATATAGATAAATAAATCCCAGGATAGCTTAGATAAACTGGCTATATTTCTACTTTAATTCCTTATGAGCTTTGGATTTCATTGTGAAAAACAATTATCAAGGTATTTTCAAAAATCAAATGCCATAATTCTCAAGATAAATTACAACACTCTTAAAGACAGAAGTGACTGCATTCAAATAAATCATTTAGCAAATCCTCTCGTATTTCTGTATTTTTATAATTAATATATTTCATATTTTAGTACATTTTTAGATTTACAGACTAACTGACCAGCTATATAATGAAATTCCACATATCCACCTCCCACTTAGTTTCCTCTATTAATAACATCTTGCATTCATGTTGTATAGTTCTTACAACCAATACTGATACATTACATATAATCCATAATTTACACCAGGGCTCACTCTTCATGCCATACAGTTCTATCAGTTTTGACAAATGCATACCGCCATGTATCCACCATTGTAGTTTCATACAGGATAGTTTTTAACCACCCTAAAAATTCCCTGTGCTTCATCTATTCATCCTTTCTGAAGGAAAGCAAAATATATCTACCCAAGATGTAGCACTTTGGCATACTATTTTGAGTTGGTTATTTTTAAGACCAGTGCATTTTCTTGGCAAAACTCTATTAGTCTTTGCCCTGCTTCATTCCACATTCCAAGGCCAAATTTGCCTGTTACTCCAGGTGTTTCTTGATTTCCTACTTTAGCATTCCAGTCCCCTATAATGAAAAGGACATCTTTTTTGGGTGTTAGTTCTAAAAGGTCTTGTAGGTCTTCATAAAACCGTCAACTTCAGCTTCTTCAGCATTACTGGTTGGGCATAGACTTGGATAACTATGATATTGAATGGTTTGCCTTGGAAACGAACAGAGATCATTCTGTCGTTTTTTAGATTGCATCCAAATACTGCATTTCGGACTCTTTTGTTGACCATGATGGCTACTCCATTTCTTCTGAGGGATTCCTGCCTGCAGCAGTAGATATAATGGTCATCTGAATTATATTCACCCATTCCAGTCCATTTTAGTTCGCTGATTCCTAGAATGTTGACGTTCACCCTTGCCATCTCTTGTTTGACCACTTCCAATTTGCCTTGATTCATGGACCTGACATTCCAGGTTCCTATGCAATATTGTTCTTTACAGCATCGGATCTTGCTTCTATCACCAGTCACACGCACAGCTGGGTATTGTTTTTGCTTTGGCTCCATCCCTTCATTCTTTCTGGAGTTATTTCTCCACTGATCTCCAGTAGCATATTGGGCACCTAACGACCTGGGGAGATTCTCTTTTGATATCCTATCATTTTGCCTTTTCATACTGTTCATGGGGTTCTCAAGGCAAGAATACTGAAGTGGCTTGCCATTCCCTTCTCCAGTGGACCACAGGATCTTGCTTCTATCACCAGTCACATGCACAACTGGGTATTGTTTTTGCTTTGGCTCCATCCCTTCATTTTTTCTGGAGTTATTTCTCCACTGATCTCCAGTAGCATATTGGGCACCTAACGACCTGGGGAGATTCTCTTTTGATATCCTATCATTTTGCCTTTTCATACTGTTCATGGGGTTCTCAAGGCAAGAATACTGAAGTGGCTTGCCATTCCCTTCTCCAGTGGACCACGTTCTGTCAGACCTGTCCACCATGATCCGCCCGCCTTGGCTTGCCCTGCAGGCGTGGCTTGGTTTCATTGAGTTAGACAAGGCCCTGGTCCTAGTGTGATTAGATTGACTAGTTTTCTGCCAGTATGGTTTCAGTGTGTCAGTGTGTGGAAGTGTAGAGGACACTGTAGGCTGCCTAGGGAACTCTATTTGTCTGGGACAACTACAGGCTTCATTGTAGAAAATGTGAGTCACTAAGCTGTGTCTGACTCTGTGCAACCTCATGGACAGCAGCCTCCATCCTTCTACAGGCAAGGATACTGGAGTGAGTAGCCATTCCCTTCTCCAGGGGATCTTCCCGGCGTAGGGATTGAACCCTGGTCTCCCACACTGCAGACAGATTTTGTACTGTCTGAGCAACCAAGAAATGACAGCTGATTGGTAAGGAGGAAAGCTGGCTCTTCTTCATGTCAGGGCTTCCTGCAAACAACTGCTTCCCTTCTGCTGGACACCATCTGCTGCCCCATCTTCTGTTCCATCCTAACAACCATCCTCCATCACCACATATGATTTTCGTAGGTGCTTAATAGCTGGATCATAATGAGCAACTTCATAAAAATTGCTTTTTGGTTGGAAGACAAGTTAGAAAACTTTTCAGTGCTTCTGGTGAAACATTATGGTGGCTTGGATAAAAGTGGTTATGGGGGAAGAGAGAAGTGGATAGGTTTAGGTAATATTTAGAAGCAAAGCTGAGATGACAAAATCGAGCCTTAGAAGAGATACTCAACTTGTCCAAGTCACACATTAGGAAACTTCTGTAGACTTAAATTTTTGTATACTGAATGACTTAACAGTGAAGAAAAGGGCATATAAAGGGTGAGATGTGGTTTCTAACATAAGCAACAAGATGAATGATGGTTCAGTTCAGTTGAGTCACTCAGTCCTGTCAGACTCTTTGAAACCTCATGGAATGCAGCATGCCAGGCTTCCCTGTCCATCACCTACTCCCAGAGGTTACTCAAACTCATGTCCATCAAGTCAGTGATGCCATCCAACCATCTCATCCTCTGTCGTCCCCTTCTCCTCCCACCTTCAATCTTTCCCAGCACCAGGGTCTTTTCTAATGAGTCAGTTCTTTGCATCAGGTGGCCAAAGTATTGGAGGTTCAGCTTCAGCATCAGTCCTTCCAATGAATATTCAGGGTTGATTTCCTTTAGGATTGACTGGTTTGGTCTCCATGAAGTCCAAGAGACTCCCGAGAATTTTCCCTAGCACCCCAGTTCAAAAGCATCAGTTCTTTGGCACTCAGCTTTCTTTATAGCCCAGCTCTCATATCCATACATGACGACTGGAAAACCATAGCTTTAGCAAGATGGACTTTCGTCTATGCGGACCTAGACATAGCTTTGACTAGATGGGCCTTTGTCTAATCAGACCTTGTGAATGATACTGCCACTTACCAATACAAGAATACTAGAGTAGCAGTATGTTTACAAGAGATCACAGGGGTTCCCTGTTTGATATGTGACATTTGAGGTGCAAGTGGAGGAGGATATATCTAGCTCGGCTAGAAATTAAAAGTTATAGGTCTTTGGTATACAGATGGAAAATAAAGTTCTATGAGTAAACAAGATCATCTGGAGAGTGAATGTTGAAAAAAAAAATAGTGAAAATGGATTAGGACAGTGATTCTCAAACATTAACATGCATTGTAATTAGCAGGAGGGCTTGTTAAAGCACTGATTTACGGGTTACGTCTCATCTCCAGTGTTTCTAATTCAGTAGATCTGTTCAATTGTCCTGAAGCCAGCTTTTATGAGCATGCAAACTGACTGTGCATCCCTTCCCCACACAGTGTTGGTGGAAGTATCATTGGTAGCTTGAAATGGATCGTGTTGGGAGTGTTTACACTGTGGAAATCAACAAATGCTAAACTTAGTGTTAGTCACTCGGTCGTGTCTGACTCTTTGCAACCCTATGAACTGTAGCCTATGACTCCTCTGTCCATGAAATTTTCCAGGCAAGAATACTGAAGTGGGTAGCCATTCCTTTCTCCAGGGGATCTTCCTGACCCTAGAAATGGAAGCATCTCTTGTATTACAGGTGGGTTCTTTCCCATCTGAGCCACCAAGGAAGCCACAAATGCTCTAAATTAGACCTTTACTATGAGAAAGCTAGTTTTTCAGCACAACACAGGTCAAGGTGAGGCCTGAGAATTAGCATTTCTAGAAAATTCCCCCAAATACTGATGCCATTAGGAGACCACAGTCCAAAAACTGCCAGATTATGATGATATTTTACATAGCTTTACACTCTTTTAATTTTTTAAACTAGTTGACAATCTTAATTGAACAGTAGAGCTTTTCCAAAATGTGATTGTATCTTAAGGCTTAACTGTAATAGTGAGAAATATATATAATATATATCTCATAGCACTATTACTGAGAGAAGATTGACTTTTCATGATTATATAGTTGAAATTTAATAAGATGATATAATCATAAACCACTACTAAAAATTAATTTTTTAATTTGAGTTTCATTTTGCTTTAGTTGCTCAGAATTAAAAATTACTTTTTTTTTTCATTCTATGCTATAGGAAAATTATTTCTTAAGAAATGTTTAATAAGATTTTTCTGCTGATATATGAGTAGTAAATTTAGCCAGGCCAAATGTTAATTATAACATTTCAAGTTTAAGCAAAGGAATGAGGTGGTGGAAATAATATATTTTATTATTTTGTCTGTTCAGTATATTAAATTGGGCATTATTTTGCCCTCAATTAGTTTCTGTCTAAAAAAGAAAATAAGCACTTGCTTTAAAGATGTTGAAAGTATAAAGATATGAAAAATATGTTTTAAATAATTGATGGGGGAATTTAGATTACGTAGAAATTTGGAGAAAAGTGTTCAAAGTGAACACTAAGGATAGCAGGATGATAAACTGTCAAATGACCTTGTGATTTGGCATTCATTACTCGGAATCTTTGGCATTGCCTTTCTCTGGGATTGGAATGAAAACTGTCCTTTTCCAGTCCTGTAGCCACTGCTGAGTTTTCCAAATTTGATGGCATATTGAGTGCAGCACTTTCACAGCATCATCTTTCAGGATTTGAAACAGCTCAACTGGAATTCCATCACCTCCACTAGCTTTGTTCATAGTGATGCTTTCTAAGGCCTACTTGACTTCACATTCGAAGATGTCTGGCTCTAGATGAGTGATCACACCATTGTGATTATCTTGGTCATGAAGATCTTTTTTGTACAGTTCTTCTGTGTATTCTTGCCACCTCTTCTTAATATCTTCTGCTTCTGTTATGTCCATACCATTCCTGTCCTTTATCGAACCCATCTTTGCATGAAATGTTCCCTTGGTATCTCTAATTTTCTCGAAGAGATCTCTAGCCTTTCCCATTCTATTGTTTTCCTCTATTTCTTTGCATTAATTGCCGAGGAAGGCTTTCTTATCTCTTCTTGCTATTCTTTAGAACTCTGCATTCAGATACCTCTGTCTTTCCTTTTCTCCTTTGCTTTTCACTTCTCTTCACAGCTATTTGTAAAGCCTCCCCAGAGAGCCATTTTGCTTTTTTGCCTTTCTTTTCCGTGGGGATGGTCTTGATCCCTGTCTCCTGTACAATGTCATGAACCTCTATTGTTCATCAGGCACTCTATCTATCAGATCTAGTCCCTTAAATCTATTTCTCACTTAAATCATAAGGGATTTGATTTAGGTCATACCTGAATGGTCTAGTGGTTTTCCCTACTTTGTTCAATTTAAGTCTGAATTTGGCAATAAGGAGTTCATGATCTGAGCCACAGTCAGCTCCTGGTCTTGTTTTTGCTAACTGTATAGAGCTTCTCCATCTTTGGCTGCAAAGAGTATAATCAATCTGTTGACCATCTAATGATGTCTATGTGTAGAGTCTTCTCTTGTGTTGTTGGAAGAGGGTGTTTGCTACGACCAGTGCATTTTCTTGGCAAAACTCTATTAGTCTTTGCCCTGCTTCATTCTGTATTCCAGTGCCAAATTTGCCTGTTACTCCAGGTGTTTCTTGACTTTCTACTATTGCATTCCAGTCCCCTATAATGAAAAGGACAACTTTTTTTGGGTGTCAGTTCTAAAAGGTCTTATACGTCTGCATAGTACCATTCAACTTCAGCTACTTCAGCGTTACTAGTTGGGGCATAGACTTGGATTACTGTGATATTGAATGGTTTGCCTTGGAAATGAACAGAGATCATTCTGTCATTTTTGAGATTGCATCCAAGTACTGCATTTTGGACTATTTTGTTGACCATGGTGGTTACTCCATTTCTTCTAAGAGATTCCTGTGTGTAGTAGTAGATATAATGGTTTAGAAAAGGCAGAGGAACCAGAGATCAAATTGCCACCATCCGCTGGATCATGGAAAAAGCAAGAGAGTTCCAGAAAAACATCTATTCCTGCTTTATTGACTATGCCAAAGCCTTTGACTGTGTGGATCACAATAAACTGTGGAAAATTCTGAAAGAGATGGGTATACCAGACCACCTGACCTGCCTCTTGAAAAATCTGTATGCAGGCCAGGAAGCAACAGTTAGAACTGGACATGGAACAACAGACTGGTTCCAAATAGGAAAAGGAGTACGTCAAGGCCGTATATTGTCACCCTGCTTATTTAACTTCTATGCTGGTGGCTCAAAGGTTAAAGTGTCTGCCTGGAATGCAGGAGACCAAGGTTCGATCCCTGGGTCAGGAAGATCCCCTGGAAAAGGAAATAGCAGCCCATTCCAGTACTCTTGCCTGGAGAATCCCATGGATGGAGGAGNGTATATTGTCACCCTGCTTATTTAACTTCTATGCTGGTGGCTCAAAGGTTAAAGTGTCTGCCTGGAATGCAGGAGACCAAGGTTCGATCCCTGGGTCAGGAAGATCCCCTGGAAAAGGAAATAGCAGCCCATTCCAGTACTCTTGCCTGGAGAATCCCATGGATGGAGGAGCTTGGTAGGCTACAGTCCATGGGGTCGCAAAGAATCGAACACGACTGAGCGACTTCACTTCTTCACTTCACATGCAGAGTACATCATGAGAAACGCTGGACTGGAAGAAGCACAAGTTGGAATCAAGATTGCCAGGAGAAATATCAATAACCTCAGATATGTAGATGACACCACTCATGGCAGAAAGTGAAGAGGATCTAAAAAGTCTCTTGATGAAAGTGAAAGTGCAGAGTGAAACAGTTGGCTCTAAGCTCAACATTCAGAAAAAGAAGATCATGGCATCTGGTCCCATCACTTCATGGCTTATAGATGGAGAAACAGTGGAAACAGTATCAGACTTTATTTTTTGGGCTCCACTGCAGATGGTGACTGAAGCCATGAAATTAAAAGACATTTCCTCCTTGGAAGGAAAGTTATGACCAACCTAGATAGCATATTGAAAAGCAGAGACATTACTTTGCCAACAAAGATCTGTCTAGTCAAGGCTATGGTTTTTCCTGTGGTCATGTATGGATGTGAGAGTTGGACTCTGAAGAAAGCTGAGCACTGAAGAATTGATGCTTTTGAACTGTGGTGTTGGAGAAGACTCTTGAGAGTCCCTTGAACTGCAAGGAGATCCAACCATTCCATTGTGAAGGAGATCAGCCCTGGGATTTCTTTGGAAGGACTGATGCTAAAGCTGAAATTCCAGTATTTTGGCCACCTTATGTGAAGAGTTGACTCATTGGAAAAGACTCTGATGCTGGGAAGGATTGGGGACAGGAGGAGAAGGGGACAACAGAGGATGAGATGGCTGGATGGCATCACTGACTCGATGGATGTGAGTCTGAGTGAATTCCCGGAGTTGGTGATGGACAGGGAGGCCTGGCATGCTGCGATTCATGGGGCCACAAAGAGTTGGACGTGACTGAGTAACTGAACTGAACTGAACTGAATGAGAATCTAACCTGTGACTCCACCTCTCTAGGAAAACTTAAATTAACCAAAACCATTAATGATATATAAAGCTTGAGGGCCAATTTTTAACTTACAAAACCTCACAGCAGGCAGCTTGTAGCACTAGTGTCTGAATGATTAATGATTCTCTTGCCATAGACAGATTATTTGGAAAGTCAGATTTTAGTCCTTAAGTCATTTTTATCACCAAGGATCAGCTACAAAGGAAACAGTTGGATGTACTGAATAAGTAGTGATTAGAACAGCTTGCTTTTCTTTTCATTTGTATCATCATGATTATTATTCGTTACTCATTATTAAATATGGTCCATATATCAGTTACTGTGACTTAATATATGGGTAGTAGTATGAACAGAGATTAAGAGAGTGGGCTTGCTGCTGCTAAGCTGCTGCTGCTAAGTCACTTCAGTCGTGTTCGACTCTGTGTGACCCCATAGACGGCAGCCCACCAGGCTCCCCTGTCCCTGGGATTCTCCAGGCAAGAACACTGGAGTGGGTTGCCATTTCCTTCTCCAATGCATGAAAGAGAAAAGTGAAAGTGAAGTCGCTCAGTCTGTCTGACTGTTAGCGACCCCATGGACTGCAGCCCACCAGGCTACTCCATCCATGGGATTTTCCAGGCAAGAGTACTGGGATGGGGTGCCATTGCCTTCCCCGGAGAGTGGGCTTAGTGTTCATTAATCTGGTTTTGAGTGTGAGTATCTGTTTGTGTCCTGCTACTTCAGGGTGCAAAGTTATTGGACATAATTTTTTCAAACCTACTGTAGTATTAATAGAATCCACCTCATAGGGTTTTTAGAGTTATTAAGTGACAGTACACATGTAAAGTGCTTAGAATAGAGCCAGGAACATAACAAATCCTTAGTGGAAGGTAGATTGTTTTTATATGATCTCACTTAATCCTCACAACAAACTTTATTAATACTCTAGGCATGATAGGGCTTTCCTGGTTGCTCAGATGATAAAGAATCTGCCTTCTGTAAAGGAGACCCAGGTTCAGTCCCTGTGTCGGGAAGATCTCCTGGAGAAGGAAGCGGCTACCCGCTCTGAAGCTCTTGCCTGGAGAATCCCATGGCCAGAGGAGCCAGGCATCCTGTCCATGGGTGCTGGGTCAGATACAACTGAGCGACTGAGCATGAGCACAAGCACAAACCCATTATTAGCTCAGTTTTACGGAAAAGAGGATGAAACTCACAAATACAACACTATTCAAGGTTTTCGTGGAAGTTGTAGAGCCAAGTTTTGAATTTTGCTCAACATAAACCTGAAGTCTGAGCAAAAAGTTAAAATAACTGAATTCATTAATTAAGACTTCTTGCCTCAAGAGTGCTTAGATGGATATCATCAACATTTTCATTGGATTCTGCTTTTTCTAGGCTCCAAAGCTGATCCACCTTTTGAATGACACTCTCTTTAAGTATTATATGATATTTACCTACAAATAAGTCTTGCTTGTTTGTCATTTCTTTTTCTTAAGATGAATTTTCACATCTTTGCTATAATATATTATGCTCTGAATTAGCCACTGAATGGCAATCTTCTTCATGTTCTTGATGAAATACACATTGGAGTATCCTAAGTACCAACACAATGATAACAATGTAGTAGTACAAATAATCTGCAATTCTCCCTGCCTCAAGAACTGAATCCTCAGGCTTTAATATTATCATTATCATTAAATATTTATCAAGTTCCTACTGTGTACATGATCCAAATGAAGCATTACAAAAAGAGTTAGAAATGATGCAGAGGAATGAAAACAAAGCAAAAAAAAAAAAAAGATGTTTCTGTAACCAATTAACATTTTAAATGTTTTCATTGATCTCAATTATGATTTTTTTAAAAATCCAATTTGAAAGTCTATTTTGCTTTCAGAAGACTTTATTTTTAATTTGCAATATAATCACCATTCCTATGACCTATGTAATTTATTATTTATAATGTGATATAATTACTAAACCTTGCATAATGTCTTTAGCATAGTAGGTATTCAATAAATATTTAATGACATAGATTTTTACAATTAGAGTGGGGATCTAAAATATAATAAATGATGGTCTACATATATTTTAAGTACATTAACCTCTCATGAGTGGTTTTATTGAAATGAATTGTGGTGATGTCTTTTTTGGCATCCTGTAACAATTGAATAATCCTCAATTTCTGGCAGGAACTATTGATTCCCATCCTGATTCTGCCAGTTTGTCTCTCCAGACATCCTTTATTCATATATAAAATAAAATAATCAAATTTAATCCTCTTCAAGATTTGGTCTAGTTCTAAACTTTGATTTTACTTTAAAAGATTTGAGAGAAAAAATTCTCCAGTGCAAATTGCCACTAACCCATTAAGATCACTTCTGCAGAATCAGTCTTTGATAAATCTTTCCTTCATGTGAGCACTTTATGTCCTAGAAGTATAAACATTATTACCTGATGATTTAAGAGACTTCACACATTCCACAGGAGATCCTAAAATAGACAGCATCACATTAGAATACCAGCAGGGTCCATGGTGAATATGGATTTAGCAATGTGGAGCCTCATCTTTCCAGTTGCACACATTAAATGAACAATTCCTGTACAGTTTTTTGTTCTTAAATCTATGCACAACTGTGGCAAAAAATAATACATTCTCACATGTGATTATGTAATTGCTTTTTGGAGAACAAACAACTAACATAATTTTTTTTTCCTGCCCTCTGCCTTATAGATGTGAGCATCAGTTAGAGGTAAAACTGGAAGGGAGTGGGGATACATGAAAATGCCGATTGCCTTTAGCACACTTTTCTGTCATCTTTCATTTCTATATAGTGTCACCTCACAAACCATAGTCACCAAGACTTATTCACTTCCTTTTGTTGGTGTACATCCTCCAACCTGGGCCCATCTCTTTATCTCTTCATACCTCCTGAAGCTCTTTCTCTAGGCTGCGTGTGATTTATAAGAACTCAGTTAGATAAATGAATTACCAATTTCCTTTTAAACATTCATTCATTCATTCACTAAGCATTCATTGTTGAGTTTCTACTAAAAGTGAAATATTTTAAAGGTACAGGATGTCAACAAGAAACAACCAATCCTCTCTTCATAGAATTCATAGTCTATTGGGGGGTGGGAAGCTGGAGGTAAGCTATCAAGGAATAAATGGATAAGCACATAACTGTTGTTTATGCTAAATGCTGTGAAGGAAGAAATGATGTTTCAGGAGAGATTCTAAAAAGAAGGCCCTCTATAATAGTTCAGAAGACTTTCTCTGACGGATGGATCTTAAGGATAAGTAGCCCTAAACTAAAATGTGAGGAGAATATCCACTCCAAGAATGGGCACATTTAAGGAAGAAATGAAAACACAGTGTGAGTGAAACTTAGCAGTTAAAAAGCAGGCAGGAGGCAAGGAAGAAGGACACAGATCATTTTATGAATTGTAGTACCAAACTTACATGTGGTTGGAAGGATTTTAAATATAGACATGTGAAAATAAAACTCATTTTTTAAAAAAGTGGTTACTCTAATAACCACTCCATCAGAGGGCAGACAGACTGAAAACCACAGTCACAGGAAAGCAGTAAATTATACTGGCCAACTACAAGGAAACTAAATAACAACTAAAATGTATATCAGAGAAAGTAAAGAGAGAGTCTGATACAGTTTAAAATAAATTCAGTAAGTAACTGAAAAAAGATAACAAATATTAAAGTGAGGAGAGAAAATATGATAGATATGCTGCTACTGCTGCTGCTAAGTCGCTTCAGTCGTGTCTGACTCTGTGTGACCCCATAGATGGCAGCCCACCAGGCTCCCCCATCCCTGGGATTCTCCAGGCAAGAGCACTGGAGTGGGTTGCCGTTTCCTTCCCCAATGCATGAAAGTGAAAAGTGAAAGTGAAGTCGCTCAGTCGTGTCTGACTCTTTAGCGACCCCATGGACTGCAGCCCACCAGGCTCCTCCGTCCATGGGATTTTCCAGGCAAGAGTACTGGAGTGGGGTGCCATTGCCTTCTCTGATGATAGATATGGTAGACACTAAAACAAGTAAAAAAAAAAGAGAGAGAGAACTAACCAATCTGATCACATGGACCACAGCTTTGTCTAATTCAATGAAACAATGAGCCATGGCATGTAGGGCTACCCAAGATGGACGGATCATGGTGAGATTTCTGACAAAATGTGGTCCACTGGAGAAGGGAATGGCAAACCACATCAGTATTCTAGCCTTCAGAGCCCCATGAACAGTATGAAAAGGCAAAAAGATAAGACACTTAAAGATGAACTCCCCAGATCAGTACGTGCCCAATATGCTACTGGATCAGTGGAGAAATAATTCCAGAAAGAATGAAGAGTCGGAGCCAAAGCAAAAAACAACACCTGGTTGTGGATGTGACTGGTGATAGAAGCAAAGTCTGGTGCTGTAAAGAGCAACATTGCATAGGAACCTGGAATGTTAAGGCCATAAATCAAGGCAAATTGGAAGTGGTCAAACAAGAGATGGCAAGAATGAACATGGACATTCT
This sequence comes from Oreotragus oreotragus, assembly GCA_006410675.1. Taxonomy (NCBI): domain Eukaryota; kingdom Metazoa; phylum Chordata; class Mammalia; order Artiodactyla; family Bovidae; genus Oreotragus; species Oreotragus oreotragus. The sequence continues at coordinate 352,914 of SJYX01008840.1, forward strand.
AGGAATCAGCGAACTAAAATGGACTGGAATGGGTGAATTTAACTCAGATGACCATTATATCTACTGCTCTGGGCAGGAATCCCTTAGAAGAAATGGAGTAGCCATCAAAGTCAACAAAAGAGTCTGAAATGCAGTACTTGGATGCAGTCTCAAAAACGACAGAATGAGCTCTGTTCGTTTCCAAGGCAAACCATTCAATATCATGGTAATCCAAGTCTATGCCCTGACCAATAATGCTGAAGAAGCTGAAGTTGAAGTTCTATGAAGACCTACAAGACCTTCTGGAACTAAACCTAAAAAAAGAGGTCCTTTTCATTATAGAGGACTGGAACGCAAAAGTAGGAAGTCAAGAAACACGTGGAGTAACAGGCAAATTTGGCTTTGGAGTACAGAATGAAGCAGGAAAAAGGCTAGCAGACTTTTGCCAAGAGATCACACTGGTCATAGCAAACACCCTTTTCCAACAACACAAGAGAAGACTCTATACATGGACATCACCAGACGGTCAGCACCAAAATCATATTGATTATACTCTTTGCAGCCAAAGATGGAGAAGCTCTATACAGTCAAGAAAAACAAGGCCAGAGGCCAACTGTGGCTCAGATCATGAACTCCTTATTGCCAAATTCATACTTAAATTGACGAAAGTATGGAAAACCACTAAACCATTCAGGTGTGACCTAAATCAAATCCCTTACAATTATTGAGTGGAAGTGAGAAATAGATTCAGGGGATTAGATCTGATAGATAGAATGCCTGATGAACTATGAAGAGAGGTTCAGGACATTGTACAAGAGACAGGGATCAAGACTATCCCCCAAAAAAAGAAATGCAAAAAAGCAAAATGGCTGTCTGAGCAGGCCTTACAAATAGCTGTGAAAAGAAGAGAAGCGAAAAGCAAAGGAGAAAAGAAAAGATATAAGCATCTGAATGCAGAGTTCCAAAGAATAGCAAGAAGAGATAAGAAAGCCTTCTTCAGCAATCAGTGCAAAGAGATAGAGGAAAACAACAGAATGGGAAAGACTAGAGATCTCTTCAAGAGAATTGGAGATACCAAGGGAACATTTCATGCAAAGATGGGCTCGATAAAGGATAGAAATGGTATGGACCTAACAGAAGCAGAAGATATTAAGAAGA
>SJYX01008840.1:362616-400060 GCA_006410675.1 Oreotragus oreotragus
TCGGTTCCAGTTTCATCCATCTTCTTTATAGTCTAACTCTCATATCCATACATGACCACTGGAAAAACCATAGCCTTGACTAGATGGACCTTTGTTGGCAAAATAATATGCTTTTTAATATGCTGTCTAGGTTTGGTCATAACTTTCCTTCCAAGGAGTAAGTGTCTTTTAATTTCATGGCTGCAATCACTATCTGCAGTGATTTTCGAGCCCCAAAGAATAAAATCTGTCACTGTTTCCACTGTTTCCCCATTTATTTGCCATGAAGTGATGGGACCAGATGCCATGAACTCAGTTTTCTGAGTGTTGAGCTTTAAGCCAACTTTTTCACTCTCCTCTGTCACTTTCATCAAGAGGCTCTTTAGTTCTTCTTCACTTTCTGCCATAAGGGTGGTGTCATCTGCATATCAGAGGTTCTTGATATTTCTCCCGGCAATCTTGATTCCAGCTTGTCCTCCATCCAGCCCAATGTTTCTCATGATGTACTCTGCATATAAGTTAAATAAACAGGGTGGCAATATACAGCCTTGACATACTCCGTTTCCTGTTTGGAACCAGTCTGTTTTTCCATGTCCAGTTCTCACTGTTTCTTCCTGTCTTGCATATAGAATTCTCAAGAGGCAGATCAGGTGTTCTGGTATTCCCGTCTCTTTCAGAATTTTCCACAGTTTGTGGTGATCCACACAGTCAAAGGCTTTGGGATAGTCAATAAAACAGAAATAGATGTTTTTTCTGGAATTCTCTTGCTTTTTTGATGATCCAGCAGATGTTGGCAATTTGATCTCTGGCTCCTCTGCCTTTTCTAAAATGAGTTTTAACATCTGGAAGTTCATGGTTCATGTATTGCTAAAGCCTGGCTTGGACAATTTTGAGCTTTACTTTACTAGTGTGTGAGAAGAGTGCAATTGTGTGGTAGTTTGAGCATTCTTTGGCATTGCCTTTCTTTGGGATTGGATTGAACACTGACCTTTTCCAGTCCTGTGGCCACTGCTCAGTTTTCCAAATTTGCTGGCATATTGAGTGCAGCACTTTCACAGCATCATCTTTCAGGGTTTGAAATAGCTCAACTGGAGTTCCATCACCTCCATTAGCTTTATTCATAGTGATGCTTCCAAGGCCCACTTGACTTCACACTCCAGGATATCTGGCTCTAGGTGAGTGATCACACCATCGTGATTATCTGAGTTGTGAAGATCTTTTTTGTACAGTTCTGTGTATTCTTGCCACTTCTTCCTAATATCTTCTGCTTCTGTTAGGTCCAGACGATTTCTGTCCTTTATTGAGCCCATCTTTGCATGAGATGTTCCGTTGGTATCTCTAATTTCCTTGAAGAAATCTCTAGTCTTTCCCATTCTGTTGTTTTCCTCTATTTCTTTGCATTAATCCCTGAGGAAGGCTCTCTTATCTCTCCTTGCTATTCTTTGGAACTCTACATTCAAATGGGTCTATCTTTCCTTTTCTCCATTGCTTTTCGCTTTCTTCTTTTCACAGCTATTAGTAAGGCCTGCCCAGACAGCCACCTTGCTTTTTTGCATTTCTTTGTCTTGGAGATGGTCTTGATTCCAGTCTCCTGTACAATGTCAGGAGCCTCCGTCCATAGTTCGTCATACACTCTATCTATTAGATCTAGTCCCTTAAATCTATTTCTCACTTCCACTGTAGAGTCATAAGAGATTTGATTTAAGTCATACCTGAATGGTCTAGTGATTTTCTCTGCTTTCTTCAATTTTGGTCTGTATTTGGCAATAAGGAGTTCATGATCTTACCCACAGTCAGCTCCCAGTCTTGTTTTTGCTTACTGTATAGAGCTTCTCCAGCTTTGGTTGTGAATAAGACTTTATTTGGGGGGGCTTCAAAATCACTGCAGATGGTGATTGCAGCCATGAAACTAAAAGACGCTTACTCCTTGGAAGGAAACTTACGACCAACCTAGACAGCATATTAAAAAGCAGAGACATTACTTTGCCAACAAATGTCCATCTAGTCAAGGTTAATCTCCTTGCTATTCTTTGGAACTCTGCATTCAAATGGGTATATCTTTCCTTTTCTCCTTTGCTTTTAGCGTTTCTTCTTCTCCAGAAAAATACTAATGCAGGAATGAATTGAGTCACAATTGACTTAGAAACCAGTTGGAAATCAGAAACTAAGTTGATCCTCATCTCCCTAAACCAAAACCCACAAATCTCTGATGATTTATTATCATTAAAGACTCATTATGTAGTATCTTTTATTTGTAGGCCTTTTCTGGGCTTGAGGAGTGGGGGACAGTGTTTCAGGATATTTGAAACAAAGTCCAATCTCCTAGTAGAGTTTATAACCTAAATTAGGGGACAAGTCATCCATGTAAGATGTTGCATAACCAAAGGGGGAAATTGGTTATCAAAATTGTGGTTAAAAACAATATGCAATATGGCTTGTAGAACTTAAGAAAAGAAAATTATCCCTGAGAGTTGGTTTCATCTGGGAAGTCATTTTTGAAGGGAAAGAATTTGAAACAGTCCAGAAATAAGAAGTAGAAAAAACCTAAGATGTTTATTCCAAGTAAGGTGACTTATGAGAGCAATATTATCTGCTTATCTGTAATTTTCATATGGAGGAAGGGTGAGTGGGCAAGAACAATGATAGTTAAGCAGGACAGGATCTTGGCAGGCAGAACTATAAATTTTGACTTTATGTTTGCATTGTGTATATCTTTCCGTGTTGTTCTGTGATCTTGAAATTGAAATGGGTTCTGGAATATTTCACAAAGTCAGCTGAGAGTTGAAAAACTAAGACACAAAAAGAAGAGAGATACAGGTATATCAGAAAGAGAATCAGCAACTAGAGTATTAAGAACATCATTTCAGTCTCTCAGCTCTCCTTATCATTTTTCATAATGCTTCCCCCGCCAATACTCTGATCTATGGCAAAAAGATGAGTGCTTTACATTTTAGCTCAGTCAGTCTTGAAGAGAGACTGTCTCTTTTCTCAGTAATGGCTTCAAAATAGTTGAAAACTCTCTGATTACGTAATTTTGAATAATACATGTATGATACCCACTACTGGACTCATTGACTTATCCAGATGGTGAGGATATATGCACTAACAATTGGGCTATTCCTACTTATTACATCAAGTTGATTAATATTTACCTTCTAATTCATATTGATTTTCTTTTACTTGTTCTATCAGTTATTGAGACATGTACTTTGAAATCCCCCAACTATATTTGCAGGGCTTCCCTAGTGGCTCAGTGGTAAAGAATCCTCCTGCCAATGCAAGAGATGCAGGTTTGATCCCTGGGTAAGGAAGATCTCCTGGAGAAGGAAATGGCAATCCTCTCCAACATTCTTGCCTGGAGAATCATGGACAGAGGAGCCTCCATGGGGTCATAAAGAGTTGAACTAACACTTTCACTTTCACTTTACTTAACCTTCAGTAGTTTCCTCACATCCATGTGTTGATCAATAAAATGCCAATGAATTTTCCAAGAGGAGCACTCTGCTGTTCTCAGAAATTATCTGTATGCATCTCTATCTCTCTGTTTATACTGACTTGGGAACTCTTGCTCCCTTGTAATTTGAGGGCTCCTATCTGCATCTTCTCAACCCATGGAGACTACTAGTGTCTACCTGGGTTTTCTCTCCCTTCACCATGGCCTGGAAACTTACTCTAAATAGAAGGCTGGAAGAATCTCAGCTCACTTCATTTGTTACTCATCTCTCAGGGATCATTTTCCTTTATTGCTTGATAATCAATATCCTGAGTACCATTGTTTGATATATTCCATTGAATTTATTAATGTTAGTTGTTTCAAGTGAGAGGATACATCTTGTCACCATTCCTCCGATTTGACCATACATTTCAAAGTGAGGTGAATTTTAATAATTGACAGTATCCAAGTTTTAGAAATTATTAGAAGGCCATCAACAATGATGTGACAGTTTTTCAGAATAAATAAAATCCTAATGTAAATAATTTGGGGAAAGTAAAATTTCCCTAGCTACATTGTGAAATGTACTATAGTAAAGATTGTAGGAGACACAAACTTTCTTAATGAACATCTCTCCTCATGGAATATATAGCCATGATTATATATCTCCTTGGCTTACAAGCATCCCAACACTTTCAGAGAGTAGTTGTTGGTTTGTAAGGGAAAGGATGATTTCCAAGCCCTGTTCTATCACTTTATAAATGACTTTAAACAGGTTCTTCAGCATTTCTGAACTCCATTTTCCTCATCTAGAAATATCAGAAGCACTAGTGTTGTGTTAACTCTATCCTGCCTACAGAATGCTATAAAAAATTAGAAAATAAATGCAACAGAGTGGGGAAATATACAGAAGTTTCAATCATAAGTTAAAACTAATAGAATAGCCATTGATCTTTTATCATCCTTAAATTTAAGTTCATGATGTATCTCTTTTCCGTCTTGTAAGTTTAATCATTTCCTATCAATTTTCTCTTTATTATTTTAGCATTATGTTTTAAATATGCTATTGAGCTTTGTTCTAAGTTCAAAATAGTGTTCAATCACTTTTCACCCATGTTCGTATGACCTCTTAATGGAATACTAACAACAAAATTAATGAAAAGTAATGCTATTTAGAATGAAAGAGGCATAGCTTCTGTAGGTGGGAAATCGGTGAACCAGTTGACTGGCAGGTGTGTTGTGAGTCCCCTGCATTGAGTAGTTATGTCATGCTGATGGATGGAGTTGATTGAATAATGGAAATGGCAGTTTACAAGCTAAATATATTAAGTCATAATGTACATAATGAGCATGTTATTCTCCACTCAAAAACTAGTTTTCAAAGGTTTCATTAAACCTTTCAGGTCAATGATATCTTACATTATACATGTACCATGTACAAGTATCAGTACCATGTACCAGTACCATGCAGGTTACTTCTCTCATGAGAAAAGGACTAGATTTATGAAGTTACAGAAACAAATGGAACATACCCTTCCCTGTCATGTGATGGATAAGGACTGCAAAGTCTCATGAGATAAAATATTTCAGCTATGCAGGGGCAGCAGCAAAACTAAAACACAGGATTCCTCATTCCCCAGCCAGTCTTCTAGGATGACATGCCATTTCCCTAAAGAGAGCAAAAGGAAAAACATGAAGATCAAATGCCTTACATAGTGGTTGACTGTGACTTAAAAAAAGAAGAAGAAAAAGAAAGGATAAAGCCAGCTCCACTGATGGCAGATGGATCAGCTGCCTGTTCAAGTGTTCTTTGGCAGTCAGTTATGCCACACTTCAGCATACCCATCACCTGCCACCTTGTTCTGCATTCCCCCTGAGACCAAGAGTCTTCTCATTCAAGATCACTTTGCTATGAAATTTCCCCTTCCTCTGAAGGAAAAGAGAAAGCACAGGGAAATATGTGATATGTGAACAGCAAATGCTGCCTTCTTTTATGTCATCAGATGATAAAAGTATTTAATTGGAGTGCTTAAATATTTTGCCCCAATATTTTGCCCCAAAATATTGTGATTGGTTCCAACAGATGGGAACACGGCAGGAGTCCCAGAATTTGTTGGCAAGAGGTGTGTGTGTGTGTGTGTGTGTGTGTGTGTGTGTGTGTGTTAGTTGCTCAGTCATGTCCAACTCTTTGTGACCCCATGGACTGTAGCCCACCAGGGTATGGACACATGCAAAGTGAAAACCAAGCTTTGCACCAAAATGTGGTTTTATATTACCTTTGCAGTTTATCTGCCAGTGGATATCTGTGGTAGCATCATTATATCCTCTTTCAGATTTATTTACTAATGAGAAAATATTTTCTGTCTCATAAAGACATCATTCTTTGTACTGTGAAACTGTGATTTAAAAAATTATAAACATGAGTACTGCCTCAGAGAGTATAGTCTATCAGTTCAGTTCAGTCACTCAGTCTTGTCTGAGTCTATAGGAAATATTAAATTCTAGCACCAGACTATATGAAAAATGGGCCGTGTTAAGTGTTATAAGAAACAGAAATTTGATAGTATAAACATTTAGAGCAAAGGCAAGTGTCCTCATGTCTTTGGACTGGGGATATTTATCTAAAGATAGAAGGAAATGATGACAGTAAAGAATCCACTTGCAAAATGGGAGATATGGGTTTGATCCCTGGTCAGGAAGATTCCCTGGAGGAGAGCATGGCAACCCACTCCAGTATTCTTACCTGGAGAGTCCCCATGTACACAAGAGCCTGGTGGGCTACAGCCTATGGGGTCACAAAGAGTTGGACACAACTGAGAGACTAAGCACAGCACATAGGGAAATGATAATGAATGAAGACTTAGTGATAGATTTATCGCAGAAATAAAGATAGAGTGAACATATTTAGTTCAGTGATTTTCAAAATGCGATGCACAGACCAGCAGAATCAGTACCTCCTAGAAAATTGTTAAAGAAATGAAGTTTTAGACCCCACTCCAGACCATGTATTGTATGATTGTGTGTTTGTGTGTGTGTGTGTGTGCGCGCTCAGTCATGTCCAACTCTTTGCAACCCCTGGACTATAACCCACCAGCTTCCTCTGTCCATGAAATTTTCCAGACAAGAATATTGGAATGAGTTGCCATTTCCTACTCAAGGGATCAAACCCGCTTCTCTTGTATCTCTTGCACTGGCAGGTGGATTCTTTACTGCTGTGCCGCCTGGGTAGCCCCTCCACTCCTGATCTACTGAATCAGAAACTCAGAGATTTTCACTTATCAGTGCATGTTTTAACAGGTCCCCCAACATGATTCTGATGCATGCTCAAGTTTGAGAAGCACTGAGTTAGAGGAGGCAATATAGAAAAAGGGGACAAGATAATATAATACAATATATACAGAGGAGGAATCCCAAAGGACTGATCGAATAATAGGGAAAGGAGATTAGACAAACAAAAACTGATATATAGATAAGAAAGTATGAAGGAGACTTGAATTACCGACTTGAGGAGTTTTAACATAATGCTGTGGGTGATGCACGTATAAAGATGTTTTCCCTTGGTTTTAGTTTTCTTTGTAAAGGAGTGAGACACTATCATTAGTACGTATGAGAAAAGTAAATATAATGATATTTTATACAAAAAGAAAATAAAATAGTATTGGGAAATGTTGCTCCGCACAAGAAGTATATGAGCTTGAATTAGGAGATTGAAAGCAAGAGCAAAATACAGCAAATAGATTTAAGTGGTGTTTTATTCACTTAAAAGATGCAAATGGTATTTCAAGAGTCCAGAATCAAATTATTTTACCACTGATTGGAGACAAATAGTGAAGAGGAAGAAAGATGACCTGTTTCTGACATGGAGATGGTACAACGAATAGAGACATGGATGTTTGGAAGAAACACTGTTTTTGAGCAGGAATATGATCTTCCTTTGAACATGTATATGTCAGGTGTTTATGACACATTCAAGTAGACATAGCCAGTGCGTATCTGGGAACTCAGTTTTGTCTTTTAATATTGGAGCATTAAGCTGTGTACTCATTCTTTCCTTGATACCACCAACCCCTGCTCCAGCTACTCAGATATTACGAATCCTTGGGGTTCAATACATTATTTTCCTTACCCATAAGCTATTGTCCAATGCTGGTATAGACAATGGTTCTAGTATAGGTAATATCATTTCCCAAAGATCACCCTTTAGCTTTTATAAACTATTTTTCAGTGATCCTATGAATGTGGTTGGCATCTTTTTATTTGGCTAAATGTGTGCCTGCAGAAACTGGACAGCTGATCTGGCTTCCTGTTGGCTTTAAGTGCCAAGAATTCACTAGCCAAGGGTGTTGTAGCTTAGACTGCTCAAGAGACCATGGCTTAGTGGATTTACTACTTCTAACCCTACCAACGAAGCGCCACTTTCTCATCTCCAAACAGTCTTTTGAACTTATTCAGTGACAACTATTATGCAAAAGGTTATTTAGCTGTTGACAATAGCATTCGTTTATTCCAATAGGTCAGTTAAATAATAAGTCAGTTGTTCCACAGAGGCTAAGGGAAATGTTATACAGTAAATGTTGCTTTTGAACTTTAATACTTAAAACCCTCAGTGAATTTATGGTTTCCAAGGCAATTATTCTCTGATTTGAGTTAGCTTCTTCTCTAGTCTCTTTTCCTTTTTATTATAAAATCTAAAACAAATATAGAAAAAACTACCCAAAAATATGCACAGCCCAATACATTCTTCACTTTCACTTTTCACTTTCATGCATTGGAGAAGGAAACGGCAACCCACTCCAGTATTCTTGCCTGGAGAATCCCAGGGATGGGGGAGCCTGGTGGGCTGCCGTCTCTGGGGTGACACAGAGTCGGACACGACTGAAGTGACTTAGCAGCAACAGCAATACATTTTCACAGGATAAATACCCTTGTTATCACCCAGGTCAAGAAATAAAATTTTGTCAGACACTCTGGAAGCCCCTTTCAGTTGCCCCATCTCAAACACAGGTTTCCTTCTCACTTCATAGGTAACCAGTCATTTGATGTTTATGATAATCACTTTGCTTTCTTTACAGTTTTTCAGCACAAGTTAACATCCCTAAACACTACAATTTATGTCTGTCTTTTTTCTCCTCTAATATATACTTTAAATATTTACAGAAAACCAGCAGCAAATCTTTCTGTCTCCCTGTATCTCTCTCGGTCTCTTGCTTTCTCTCTGTCTGCCTCTGTCTCTCTCTATTTACATTTGTGTGTATATGTGTGTGTATGATATTTGCATCATTTAAATGAGGAGAGTGAGTTTCAGAAAAGACAAATACCTTTCCAAAATTTCTAATGATTTTGACTGGCAAGCAGAAATTTGAACACAGGTGTCTTTTAGTTGTACAAATTGTTTCTCTAATTAGAACTTCCTTTTTCCTCTACATCACAAACAAGAGTTATATTAAGAAGAAGAGAAGTTGCTCAGTCGTGTCCAACTTTTTGCGACACCATGGACCGTAGCCCACCAGGCTTCTCTGTCCATGGGATTCTCCAGGCAAGAATCCTGGAGTGGGTTGCCATTTCCATCTCCAGGGGATCTTCCTGACCCAGGGATCGAACCCGGGTTTCCCGCATTGTAGGCAGACGCTTTACCATCCAAGCTACCAGGGAAGCCCAGAGTTATATTACCAGGTCAAATTATTTCAAATAATATATTAGAAAGACATAAACTTTATTTTGCTATTTATTATATGTGTTTTTGTCATTAATAATAAAAGGGTCTTTGGAAAATACCTCAAGAAGCATATAATGTAATGCATCTCAGTTGTGACTCTTTCCAGTTATCTGTCCTGTCTCAAATCTGCTCACCACACCATTTTGCCTTTCCATATTCATGACCCAGCTTCCTGTTTCTGTCTTCCCTATTCATCTATGATTTTCTTCTCCTTGAATGTTTCCTTTGAACTCCTTGGTACTGTTTCTTTTGTCATTTCACCATCTCTGGCTCCTTCACATCAACTCTTTTTGCATCCATGCGTTAAATGGTCCATCCTTAGTTTCCCTTCCATCTTCTGGCACTTGCCAGCATTTTTTGGCTTATGATTTAATTGCTTCAATTCTCTGCCTGCATCTTCACATCATCTTTTCTGGTAGGGGTGTGTGTGTGTGTGTGTGTGTGTGTAAAACATCCTTCTGTTTCACTTTTATAACCATACGGGCTTCCCAGGTGACTGAACAGTAAAGAATCTGCCTGTAATGCAGGAAATGTGGGTTCAATCCTTGGGTCATGAAGATCCCCTGGAGAAGGAAATGTCAACCCACTCCAGTTTTCTTGCCTGAGAAATCCCATGGACAGAGGAGCCTCGTGGGCTACAGTCCACAGGGTCACAAAAGAGTGGGACGTGTTTCAGTGACTAAACAACAGCAGCAACACCACATGAGGATATGTGTGACTGTATTTAGAACCCACTCAGGAAATCTAGACTTCCCTGGTGGATCAGATGGTAAAGCGTCTGTCTACAATGTGAGAGACCCAGGTTCAAGCCCTGGGCTGGGAAGATCTAGGAGAATCTAACCATGTCAAGATCTTTTACATAATCACATCTGTAAATACCCTTTTTTATCTATACAAGGTAATATTCGTAGGTTTTATGGATTAGAACATGTATATTTTTATCTGGTCAGGGGGAAATTTTTAGCCTACCAAATCATGCTATAGGAAATAACAAATGTTCCTATTATTATTATTGTTGTGAGTATCATGACACTTGTTATTGTCATCAAAATATCTTTACAACCAATGTTTTCTTCCTTGTACCATTTCTTATTTTCAAATAAAATTATATTTTGCCTATAACACTCCAAACTTGTCTTGCACCTCTAGAAGTAAACGTCTTTCATATATTTTCATCAAGGCTAGTAATGTTTTAAAACATGTTTGATTAGATATTCTTTGTCATCTTAAAAGGGTGTAATGCACAGCACAAAGCCTTCCACTCCAGAATTATCTTCTGTTACTTCAGCTCTCCTAGCCTACTTACTCATCAGTGTGCCATTCTTCCATATTTTTCAACTGTAGTACCTGTTGCCCTTCTTATCTGATTCCTTTCCTACTCCAGATTTCACCTGTCTGACTTTCCCCTCAAGATCCAGTTTAGGTATCTGGATCTCATTTAGGAAGGTTCTCATAAAGTATCATTCTCAGCTGATTTCTATGCTTATATGCTTTCTCTGGAATTAACCACTTTTGGCTTCACATCCAAGTCCCATCTCTTGTTAACTGAGCTCACAGACAAGTGATTGAAATTCTCTAATCCTCTATACCTCATCTGAAAAATGTAGTTAATTATAGTTATACCTCACAAGATGCTTTAAGGGTAAAAGGAGATAGTGTATGTAAAGCATATGGCAGAATAGTTGATATAATAATATAATACATGATCCTATCTATTATCTATCCTATCCTATCATCTATTATAAAATTTCTCAACTCTTTTAGCTTTATAAAAACAGAAGCTCTTCCTTTCATTTCTACAGACCTGTGGGCTGCTTATTTAGTCTCTGGTGCATAGTAGGAATTCATTCAGTATTTGTTAAATGAATAACTATCTTTGTTCATAGTGATGCATCCTAAGGCCCAGTTGACTTCACATTCCAGGATGTCTGGCTCTAGGTGAGTGGTCACACCATCATGATTATCTGGGTCATGAAGATCTTTTTTGTACAATTCTTCTATGTATTCATGCCACCTCTTAATATCTTCTGCTTCTGTTAGGTCCATACCATTTCTGTCCTTTATCGAGCCCATCTTTGCATGAAATGTTCCCTTGGTATCTCTAATTTTCTTGAAGAGATCTCTAGTCTTTCCCATTCGATTGTTTTTCTCTATTCATTGCATTGACCACTGAGGAAGGCTTTCTTATGTCTTCTTGCTATTCTTTGGAACTCTGTATTCAAATAGGCATATCTTTCCTTTTCTCCTTTGCTTTTCACTTCTCGTCTTTTCACAGCTATTCGAAAGGCCTCCTCAGACAGCCATTTTGTTTTTTACATTTCTTTTTCTTGGGGATGCTTTGATCCCTGTCTCCTGTACAATGTCATGAACCTCGGTCCATAGTTCATCAGGTACTCTCTATCAGATCTAGCCCCCTAAATATATTTCTCACTTCCACTGTATAATCATAAAGGATTTGATTTAGGTCATAACTGAATGGTTTAGTGGTTTTCCCCACTTTCTTCAATTTAAGTCTGAATTTGGCAATAAGGAGTTCATGATCTGAGCCACAGTCAGCTCCTGGTCTTATTTTTGTTGACTGTATAGAGCTTCTCCATCTTTGGCTGCAAAGAATATAATCAATCTGATTTCGGTGTTGACCATCTGGTGATGTCCATGTGTAGAGTCTCCTCTGTGTTGTTGGAAGAGAGTGTTTGCTATAACTAGTGTGTTCTCTTGGCAAAACTCTATTAGCCTTTACCCTGCTTCATTCTGTACCCCAGGGCCAAGTTTGCCTGTCACTCCAGGTGTTTCTTGATGTAATATCTGTTTTTTCCAGGAGCAGGAAAGAATATAGTTCATTCCAAGTTTTCTTTTGTAAATGTATAGTTAGCATATTTATCGAATATAAATAGTTTTTAAATTCTGGCCCTCATTTATAAGCCTGTTTAATATTTGCCTTTCTTATAAATTCTGATTTATCTATTACTGATGGATATACTGGTAGATATACAATTTATTGCACAATTTAGGTTCTTAAACAGCCATTTTATTTTGCTCAAAATTGTGCCTTAGGAATTCATGAAAGGTTCAGTCAGGTTTTCTGATCTATGTGGCATCAACTGGAGCTGAAAGATCCACTGTGGTTCCTTTATTTACATAACTGATGCCTCCATGCTTTTTGATCCATTTCTGTCACAGTCTTTCTCTTTTTTCCTCTCTCCTTCTCCTCTTCTCTCTCTCTCCCTCTTTCTTCTTCTTCCATGGCTGTCTTATCTTCTCAAGGCTCCTAACATTGGTTGAGTTTCTCACAGTATATTTTGACTTAAAGTATTCATACCCCTACCTGGCACCTGGTTTCCAAAACCTGGAAATTGAAGCTTCTGGGCCAGTTAAGGGCTATACCCACAAATGTCATAACATTTCTTTCACTGAAGTTTATTTGTCACAGGGCACCCTCTGATTAAAGGAGATGGAGAAATATAGTTTACTTTACCTCCTGATGCAGTAATAGCACATTTACATAGCCACAGTGCATATGGCACTAGAGATTTTTGTTGAACTCATTGTTGGAAATGACCATTGCGCAATGTGTTTTTTATAACTTTGTTACTCCAAGGGGGATGCATAGATCAGCATGACATTGGCATGACCTGGGAATACAGAATATTGGGTCTCATCTCACTCCTACTAAGTCAGATTCTGCATTATAACAATATTCACTGGTGATTCACATACACATCATTTGAGAAGCACTTTTCTAGGGGCTTAAACCTAGTTCTACAGTGTTACAGAGATCATGCATAAATTTTAAATTCATTTCAAAGCTTCCCTGTCAGAAATAGTGATGCTCATTTTACTGATTAGGAAACTAAGGCATCAGAAAATTAAATAAATAAATGAAAGTATCAATAGGAAAGCAACCTGTTGCTAACTCACTGTCTTACCACAGGACAACTTGTGAGACTGGTCATTTTCTTCCCACGACGAGATATCTGCTTTCAGATTTTAAGAAGAACCATTCTATAATATGGTCCAGTTTTACGTCTCAGGGTCTGATGTGTAGGGAGTCAGAGCTGAAGAGGGGCCATGTGGGCGTTATCGAGATCCCGGAGAGCTGGTGCCACCGGCACTGTCCTCTTCTTCCCCTCAAGAATTTAGCAGGTCTCGTACAAATGGCAATGCTGATTAAAACTCAATTTTCAAATTCCATTTCTACTTCCATTTACATTAGTGGAATAAGTACTTCTTTCTATTTGAATATGAACTTTTTGATTGCTGCAGCAAACCACAATGGTGATTTTTTTTTAAAAGAAATCAGTAAGTGCCTTGAGGAGGGATTAATTGTTAATTATAAATGTTTTATGTTTTAAATAAAAGGAGGAAAAGTACTTGTGCTTTGTTCCTTGCCTTTTCAAGTATATGATTATAGCTAGAATTCCCCAGCTCCTCAGGTATCTCTCTTAATAAAATTATATGATTTAACACTTGAGCCTCTCCCAAGACTACTTAAACACACTTAGGGTTGACTGTTACCCCTGGGAAGCAGCCAGAGCAATGTCTTTGTTCTACTCAACCCTTTCCTGTTTTTTTTTTTTTTTTTAAAGGAGCAAGTATGCAATTATACTCCTTCCCAGAATGCAGAGCTGCGTACCCCAGATATATTTGCATGAGAAAGATTTATATATGACTAAGATGTGATTTAGATATGACAGAGATTCCAATTAACACCTAGTTCATCAAACCCATTTTTATAACTTTTTAATTTAAAAAGACTTTCATGCCTAACCAATCTTATGTATAAGACCCAAACCTTTTCCTGGAGATCTTCCTCAAGCTTTAAAGACAAAGAAACTAGTTTTAGGTGGACAGTAAAGGGACTTAGCCATACATATACATGTATCCAACGTCGTTAATTGGCTTTGAAAGTGCTAGTTGCTCAGTCGTGTCTGACTCTGTAGCCCACCAGACTCGTTTGTGCATGGGATTCTCCAGGCAAGAATACTAGAGTGGGTTGCCATTCCCTTCTCCAGGGGCTCTTCCTGACCCAGAGATCAAACCCAGCTCTCCTGCATTGCAGGTGGATTTTTTACCCATCTGAGCCATCAGGGATATTCTAACACAAGATAAAAAGTTTAGTAAAAAATAAATTAAAAAAAATTAACCATGTCCAAGAAGGAAGAACTAGTAAAGATAAATATTTTTAACTGTACAGTTTGTGGTTTGCACTGAAATGTTTGTGGCAAGAGGTTTTAGCTGGCTTGAAATGTACCTGCATGACCCACATACACATGGCAGTTGGTACATATACGTCTCCACTTCCCCCACCAAGCTGTGAAGGCTCTCTAGTGAAAAGCGTGTCTTGTTTATCCTTGGATCCCAAACACTTTGCACAGCACCGAGTACATGGCAAGCTTTTGATAAATGTTGAATAAATGGATAAATAAGTGAATATATTTACACTGTGACCTGCGTGGCTGCTGACCTAACTCTAAGACACTGCAGCCTTTTCAGTTCTCCCTGACAGTAGCAGAAAAGGAAGGCCACTGAAGAGGAAGGTAAAAGCATGACAGGCAGGCAGCTGGCGGCTTGATTCTTTGTCTGAGGGGGCTTGCAAGCCGAATTTCCCTCCCAGCTCTGTTTGGTCTCATTACATGCAGGATCAGGTCTCTGCCGTTCCAGACTTCTGCACACAGCCTCAGCTCAAGCCCTCCAGAGGGCTGTCAGCTTTCTCATCTCTGCCAGATGAGTTGACAGTGCGGTACATGAAACACTGGACTCACCATCTTTCAGTTTTGTTTTTTTTTAATGGAAGAATATATACATATATATTTTGTAAAAGGGTATGCTGGGTTTTTGTTCTGGTTTTGTTGTTATTCTCACAAGGAGTCACATTACCCAGAGGCAGGTATTTTCCCAGGGTAATAATAAAAACACCACTATGCTATTCTTATGATTTGATATTTGGGGAGGGGAGGTAAAATATGAATCCCACTTTAATTTTTTTTCCTATTTATATTTGTTTCCTCTTAAACCTCAGACATTGCTGCTGTTCTTTGTCACTCATATTTGCTCAAAGTCCGAAGAATAATAATCTCATTGGAGATGATGTGTGTAGATTTGGGAGCATGCCTCCCATCCCTTTGTGTCACAAGGAGTATACTTTTTCTGGAAATCAAGCACGTCTGTGTCTGTAACTTCCAGGTTTTCTACATATACAGTGCCGTTCTCTGTCAGACCGCCCCCGTCCTTTGAACAGGTTCTTGTCTGTCTCACACACCACAGCTGAAAACCTCCACGTGGGCTCGCAGACTCCGCCACCTCACTGTGCTGTCTCCCCTTCGTGAAGGCAAGCATTTCATCTCATCTTCTCTGAGCAGAACCTGTTGCCTGGCTGTGCTTTCGTTCCTTCTCCTTCCCTCTCTCCACAGAAGCCTTATGGTTTGTGTGGGTTCACAGAGGTGTGTTAGCAATCCTCGCCCGTGTACAGCTTTTCATGACTGGACATCGGCTCTTTCTTTTTGTCTCTTTCTCCTTTATCTTTATTATCCCCCAAAATGGTTTACACAAAGACAAGATGACATTGCTGTTGGCATGCAAGAGTCTGCTTGCGTATGAATCCACATGTTTTCCTGGCTATGATCCAACCACTTGACACTGCGAGCTTTACCCCATTCTTTTCCTCTGGGGTTTTGTCAGCAGCTGCTTACAGTTTGAATGTAGAAGTGGCCTTACATCATTCCTTCAGGTTTCCCCTAGAGGAAGTAATTCATGGCTTTTCCATACAAGCTAAGAGACAGATTAGTGCAGTGTTCACAGGTATTTGGTGAATCACTATACCTTCTGACTGATGACAGAGGGTTAAGTACTTGTTTTTATCTGGAGAGCATCTTTTAGTATCTTGAAGGTGAAAGAAGGGTAGGCTTACAGCTTCTCTCCCCCAGTATGGCCTCACCTTTCCTCTGCTGTTTTTAGTCATATGAGCTACAAGGATATTTAGTGTGATAATGAGGGTTTTTTCACGACCTCCAGGTACTCTATATTAGATATGAAATTCATTCTGGCTAGAATATATTCTTTTTGGTTTATATTTTCCAGGGAAGATGTTTCCATCATGTCCCCCCAAGGATAAGTTTCACTGTGTGGACAAGTAGAAGAATTGTGAGCATGTAGACAAGTGGGCATGGCTTAATGTAGAAAACAAATTAGACTGACTCTTACTAAAAACGCACCTAATCGGAAGCCTGTGCATTTGTATGTTATTTTGTACTTCTGCAAATCGTGCTTGCAGACATCACCTAATTTAAGCCTCATAACAAACCTACTGAGGTAGATTGAATACATATACACACTTTCATTTTTTAGATGAGGAAACTGGTGAGTGGAAGTGGGACAAGATGTAATGAGAACAAAAAACCATTCCCAATCCATTGTTCATTTTAGTCTTCTCAGAATTGTTTTCACTTGCTTTGAAAGAGGTATGCTGCTATAAAATTAAACTAGGTCCTTCTAATGAATTGTTTAAGTAGGCATAGGCACATAGGAAATATTTGGGAGTTCTGTTACTCTAAAGAAGGACTTTTAGTATGGTTACTAACATGGACATTGGAATCCAGTCTGTTGCATATTTGTAGAACCCAGCCATATATATTATATCATCCATTATGAAAAAAAAAAAAAAACACTATTTTTTAATTCAAGAAAGAAGTCTTGAGGTACCTTATAATATTGCACTTTTACACATTTAATAAAGGAAAACAATCTGTATTTATTTAAATGCTGATGAGAGATGATGAAAAAGAGGAGAAAAGTGACATATTGGCATTTATATTGTGGAAATTTTACTTCAGTACAACACTGTACTTACTTTGGAGCATTATCATTTAGAGGTCCTCATAGATTCCTGATAATTGGTCTACTTTTGTTCAATGACTTTGTATAGAATGAGTTTTTAGGGGAGAAAAATAAGTTTTTTTCCCTTCTGAGGGTCCCTAGCTAAGACCTCAGTAATAAAAGACAAATTAACAACCAAAAAAAACAGAGGTGTATCCACTTGTATACATCATGCGTACATAGGAGATACCCAGCAAAAAATGAATAATTGCCCAGTGAAGCTTAGCATTCAAGATTAAATACGATCTTGACAGGTGAAGGGAAAGGTCTATAGGCCTCCTTTGCTCCTGTTAGTTGCTCAGTCACATCTGACTCTTTGTGATCCCATGGACTGTAGCCAACCAGGCTCCTTATCTATGTATGGGATTTCCCAGGCAAAAATACTGGAGTAGTTTGCCATTTCCTTTTCCAGGGGATCTTCCTGACCTAGGGATCAAACCTGCATCTCCTGCACTGTAGATGGATTCTTTACCACTGAGCCACCAGGAAAGCCCTATAGGCCTTGTAGGGGAGAGGAAATAATTTTTAGGAAAGATGGGTGGGCCCTATGGGAGAGGAAATGGGAGTTATGATGGCTTGTGACAAAGTCTGTGTGTGGTATTGATATCTAGTCTCCTCTCCTGTGACAAGAGTTACTCTTCCCCAGTTGATGAAGCTCCTGAGGAGGGGCCTGATAAAGATGAGTTTGTTTGGGGAGAGTAATAATAATAGCTTATGTGTTAGCTGTCATTTAGGTAGATAAGAGGAGTTCAGAGAAAGTGTTTTGCTGCATTTGCTGTTTTCCAAGTTCTTTACAGCTCAAAATAGCCTAATGCCTAAGTGGCATATTTAGGGATGTCTCATTCTGCTACCCTTCAGTTACCTCAAAAACGTTCAAACCCTAGTATTTCCCCTCACTTCTTTCTTCTACTTACAGAATTCGCTGAGCTTCCGTGAGAAATTTAAAAGCACTGGATGGTGACAGGTGTGTCTTTTTTTTCCCCCTGAACCATGGAACATTTTAGAAATAGTGCATTCAGTTTTCTTATATTTTGAAATTTTGTTGGAGCTCAGATCTGTCACATATAAGCCGATACCAAAGAAACTATTCTGGCAGGCTGTCCTAGATTCAACAAAAATTTACTCCTCTTAGTCTTGAATTCCTTGACAATAACAAGGATGTTAACCACAAATTTGGAAAAGGACACTCATTCATATTTCACTCCATCATCAAATATGTTCCTTGGTTTAAAAAAAAAAAACAGAAAATGAAAACATGTTACTTCCTTGTAGTAGGAAGACACCTTGTACCTCACACGGAAAGTCTTCTGAACCTTAGTACTTAGAAAGTGAAAGCTATTGTGATAAACAACAATGCCAGCTCTGAGGATACAGATTTTAAGTAAAGGGTTAGCAATATCTCTCTTTAAAATGTCACAGTTCTTTTGAGTCAAGAGCATTTCTCACAGAATGACAATAAAAATGCCCTGTGACTTCCTGTACTTTCACTGAGACTTCACTACCTTGCTTCCACCCTTTTGCCAATTGCTAGACAAGGTGCTTCTAAATAGGACCCTACTAACACAAACCAAAAGGGTCTGACCTTTGATTATCTGAACTTAGCTTTAGACATTCCATCAATGTGACATTCACCAAGGTGCAGATCCCCACTGATAAATCTGGAAGTTGCTGGGGGATTTGCTCCCTTTGAGAAGTGCTAATCATTAACAATAGGCTCCTGCCAAGAGGTAATCACTCTAAGTTACAGAAGAAAAATTCAAAATTGTTCTGTAGTTGGTTGGCTTCTCTCAGTTGGCAAGTCTTAGAAAAATCAGATAGGAAGTCTCTATGTACTCTACTTTACTGTTGTTTGTTCAACAAGGATTCCAATTTATTGTGAATTACATAAATTACTCCATTTAGGGCTCTTTTCTCATGGGAATAAATAATAGCTTATGTGCTAGCTGTCATTTAGTCTTCAGAAGTGAAAGGTGAATGTCTGATTTGATTTTCAGGATTTTTCAATGAACTTTCCATTCCTCTTCCCCAGTTGCTTCATATAGTGTTAGAATTCCTGCCATGGAAATCAATTTGGGGGCCATAATGTCATTTTCAAAAACCTCAGGGTTTCAATATTGTAATTCATCCCCAAACTTAATAGCTTAAAACAGCAGGTCATTATTTTTCTTGATTGACTGGACTCAGATAGAAAGTGCCTCCACTTAACGTGGTGTGTCTGAGGCCCCTCATGCATTCAACTGGAACTCAGCTGGGCCCAGAATATCTAAGAGAGCCTCTCACCTGCCAGTGTGTGTTGTCCATATAAGTTTCTCCTGTATGGTTTCTCCTGATTGGAGAGTCTAGCTGCACCTTCTCTGTAGCATGATATCTGGCTTTCAAGAGTATAAGCTCCAGGGTCCAAGTGCTTAGCATGCTTGTGCCTGCATCATGCCCCATGCTCACTCATATCCCATTGGCTAAAGCATGTCTCCTGGCCAAGCTGAGTCAATGTGAGACTACATGCTACGGTGAGTTCATGAAGAGCCCCCTACTGTAACATTCAGTCACATCAGGTTAAGATGTTAAATGTGAAAGACAAGTATAAACCCCTTTATACTTATATAATACTTTATTGTATAAAAATGATTTTCTCATGTTAATTCTTATGATTCTGTAGGGTAGGAGGATCATTTGCTATTTGTTGTCTTTTTACAGACGAAGAGAACATGCACCAGTGAGGTAATAGATGAGATAATATACTAAATAAATGAAATCCTTAAATGATTTGACCAAAACAACACAGGTATGAAAGCCAGAGCTGACTCAAATATAGCTTTTTTAACTTTAAGGATGGTTTTGGTGCTGCTGTTCTGCATTAACTACAATACGTTTAGCCACCAGCACAGACTGGCAAAATATCAGCCTACCCTACATATCAGGTCTTCTGAAATGCATACTGTCATTTGTATACTGTCTTTTGAGCTTTTATTAGTTACTGTTGAGATTGTAGACATTTAAGAACTCTAGTTATACCTGTAAAGATCTTTTTCTGACAAAAGAGCTTATGTGGATATTCCCCAGTTGTTTGTAAGGCCACAGTATTGTATGACTCCATGCAGTGTTTCATCATTAATTCATATGCTCAATAAATATTTGGTGAGTGCTTGTTATATATGTTCCTGGCACTGGTTTGGGTGCTGGGGTTATAGATGTGAACAAAACAAACCAAAAATTTCCTGCTTTTGTGGAGCTTATCTTTTGTTAGAGAAATCAAAAATTAATAAGATAAGTGCTCAGGAGCAAAGAAAGGTGGAAGGAGCATAGAGGAGGGAGTACAGTTTTAAACTGGGTGGGCAGGATAGCTCTCGCTGAGAAAATGACATGTGGTAAGACTTAAAATAAAAAAGATAGACATGCAGATATTTGAGGAAAGAGCCCATAAGCAGAAAGAAGAGCAAATGCAAAGTCCATGTGTTGGGGGCATGTTTGGGGAACATCAAAGAGGCTGGTGTGGTTGGAACAAAGAGAGTGATGGGGGATGATGGAGAATTAGGTCAGAGAGGCACTGAGGACTAGATCAGATAGGGTCCCGCGTGTCATTGGAGGACTTTTCACTTTTGCTTTGAATGAAAGAGAAACTACCTTTGATCGAAGGGCTCTCTAACCTATTCAACTTCCAGAAAAGGCTGACAGAGGAGGTGGAAGGGTACTTGCTAAAATGCTGATTGTAACCCAGATCTGGAGAGTGAGAATCATTGGGAGTGGTGTCATATAATCTGCATTTTCAATTGCTCCCAGCTGCATCCTAGGTCCACTAAACTTTGTGAAGTACTGCCTGACCCATTAGCACAATTCAGATTTCAAAGAGCTCAGATAATCGGCTCAGTTTAACCATCTGGGTAATGCTAAATGAGGCCCACTTCCAGTTGGGTTAATGAAGCTATGAAGAGACTATGCTTCTGCAAACTAAGGCTGATCTACCATCTTAGAAGCTCTCCATAAAGGAAGAGCTCTCCACCCCAGGAAGAAATATTTGCAAAGTCTCTGAAGTGCCTGTGTGGAATCCACACAGCAGCTTTAAGTTAGCATTCTTAATCAAACGAATAACTTAGTAATTTGTACATGAACAACCTCTGCTGTAATATCAACTAGGAATCCTTAGCTCAGGGGAAAAAAAACCTATATTCTGCTTTTTAAGATGAAGAAGATGAAGGAGAATTATCAAAGACACAGAAAAGCACTGGGTTTCCTAGTTCCTTTTTCAGATCTGGAATCATCTTCAAGCAAGGGTATCACAGCATGTAACTAAAGAGCAGATTCCATCCGAGCCCTTGACACCAGAAACTCTTTATCCTAAGATAATTTTGGAATGGGTAAACTACTCCTAAAATAAGCCATGTTGTTGTTGTTGTTCAGTTGCTAAGTCACGTCCAACTCTTTGCGACCCCATGATCTGCTGCACACCAGGCTTCCCTGTCCTTCTTTATCTCCCAGAGTTTGGTCAAACTCATTTCCATTGAGTTGATGATGCCATCCAATCATCTCTCTCTCTGCCATCCCCTTCTCCTGCCCTCCATCTTTCCCAGTATCAGGATCTTTTTCAATGAGTTGGCTCTTTGCATTAGGTGGCCAAAGTAATGGAGCTTCAACTTCAGTCACAGACTCTCCAGTGAATATTCAGGACTGATTTCCCTTAGAATTGACTGGGTTGATCTCTTTGTTGTCCAAGGGACTCTCAAGAGTCTTCTCCAGCACCACACTTCAAAAACATCAATTCTTCAAATACTTCTGTAATAGTTTATCCCCAAGGAGCAACAACTTGTTTTATGTCGAACTTAATTTTGGTGTGATTGTAGATCCATTATCTTCTTCTTCTTAAAAAGAAAAAGAAATCTAAAAAAATATAGTTTGGGGTTGGATTGAAGAGAAACAAAAATCATATTTGGTTATTAAATTATAATTTAGAGTCAAAATCAAAAATACATGTAGACTAAAATGAATGTAAATTTGATAAAATACTTTTCCCTCAAATTCAGAGCTTGTTACAAAATATAGTCTTTTAGAAGAGGATACTAAGGCAATTGCATATTTTGAGAATGCCAGTTTGTTTTTGTTTGTTTGTTTGTTTGTTTGTTTTCAAGAAAGCTGAGAATCTATCACAAAGTAAAACCTAGAACAAGTTAGATTAAACAATGTGCTATCTCTTTGGGGTCTTGATTCACCAATCATTTCCTTTGAAAAATCCTTTTATTCTTCCATTTTCTGGACTCCATGAAACATGCTTTCTGTGACCTACTCTTTGCTGGGCCTTCCTAGTGATTGTCATAGATAACCCCACTCCCTTATTAAAACATACCTTCAGTTGCTTTATATCCTCATTGTTTATTGTATTTCCATTTGCAAGTAAAAAAGTTATATAAAATCATTTGTCTAATGATTGTCTCAGAGTACCTTAAAAACACGTTACCATTCCCCTTTTTCTCATCTTCAAAATTCTCCATTTAGTTAATCTTTCATTTAATAAATTATCCTTCTAAATAACCTCTCCTTAGTTGATTTCTTTATTGTTTAGCCTATCTTCCCACAATTTTGTACTGCATGTCTTTCTTTTATTTGAGGATTTAATGTCCATGGTTATTTTTTCTTGCCTCCTTTTGCCACTCCCATTCTTAACACATTTTCCTAAATCACATATGTATTTGATCAGTACCTGTATCTTCATTCTCAATTCAAAGTAGTTAACAAAAAAATCCCGACCAGCCAGATACTGAAAAGATGAACTACTACGGAAAAGAAAAAGAAAAAGAAATTACCTTAATGAGTTTCTCTGACGCTCTCTGCATTCACCTCATTAGTACTAATGATACAAACACCCAGTAAAAGAAGCATTTCCTTATGTTTCTGACTTAATAAAAAAAAAAGTGACTACTTTGTTTTGTCTTAAAGTAATCTTTAAAACTACAATAATGAAATTTTAATCTCTGGAGGGAAGATGTGGGGTGGGAGGTGGGAGGGGGGTTCATGTTTGGGAGTTCGTGTAAAAAAATAAATAAATAAATAAATAAATTTAAAAAAAATAAATAAAAATAAAAAGACAGCCACATTTAAAAAAAAAAACATATAGGAATAATAGAAATTATATAATTGGCACCAAGTATCTTAAAGCAACTATTATAAATATGCTCAAAGACATAAAACAGAACATAAACAAAATGAAAAGAGAAATGGAGAATATAAAAAATAGCCAAATAGGATTCTAGAGATTAAAACACAATTGTAAAATTGAAAATACAGTAGATTAGACACTGCAAAAATAAAACACTGCTTAGCTTAAAAACAAAAGAAATTATTCAAAATGAGGTATATAACTGATAAATATGGAGGTAGCCTCAGTGACATACTGAACAATAGCAAGTGGTCTAACATACATGTAATTGGAGCTCTGGGGAAAAAAAAGGAGAAATATTTGAAAGTAATAATGACCACACTTTTTAAACATTTAATGAAAAGAGTAAACCTACAGATTCAAGAAGCTCAACCAAACTCAGGCAGAAGAAACATTGAAACACCCAAACACACATACACCAAGATACATTACAATGAAATTACTGAAAGCCAATGATAAAGATAAAAGTCTTTGATGCAGACAGATTTTGTGTAGAGGAACAATAGTAATACTTACAATAGATTTCTAATTTGAAATTATGTAAACCAGAAGAGAATGGAATGACATATTAAAAGTCAATCCAAGGGGAGAAAAAAAAAAAAAAATATATATATATATAGACTGGTTGACTTAATCTCAAGC
Organism: Oreotragus oreotragus; assembly: GCA_006410675.1. NCBI lineage: Eukaryota > Metazoa > Chordata > Mammalia > Artiodactyla > Bovidae > Oreotragus > Oreotragus oreotragus. The sequence continues at coordinate 386,404 of SJYX01008840.1, forward strand.
AGGGATGTCCTACAACCTCTAGAAGTATTAGTACAAGGAGACAAAATGAGTACTAGCTATCCAATATAAACCCTGTTACTGATTAGAGCTTTTTTTTTCTTTTTTTTTTTTTTTCTTTTTTTACTTTCTAAGATGGAGTAGAGTAGGAATTAAGGAAAAGATAAGCAATACACCTGATCAAGGACTTCGGTAGAGATTTCAATAACATAAATTAAGATTCAACATCCTTTTGGTTATTTTAAAGAAAGTTTTACAGTCTCCAAGTTGGGTTTAAAATGTGTTCTAGGTATAACATTTTATTTTATACTAAAAATTTGTAAGAATTCAAGTAACATGGAAATGAAAAAAATGCAAGAAAATTGTAAAAATAAAGACAGAATTATTCCCTTGAATGTGTAATTGTATCAGTTATATAGAAAGCCTGGCCCTCACAGTAGTTTTCAACATGGCACCTTGAAATATAAGAAGTTATTTACAACACATAATACAAGCAAATGACTAGAACTTGTTTTATCAGATATTTACCAAGACAAAAATTCTATTGACAAAATATGAATATTCGGAAACTGTATTACCTGGTTTTTAAAATAGCAATTATGCTTAAAATTACATGGTCTATACCCAGTTGTTTTATAGTGATTATATTATGGAGATGTTCAATAATATGAATTAATAATGAACTAATTATTAATTTGCTATTAATAATGATGTTAACTTTGATTTAATAATGATATTAACCAATTCTAAGAAATTAATGTACTAGCAGTGCAGAGGTTAAGATTAAACACAAATGCATTCATGTATCCAGGAAATATTTATTGATCTCTTTTATTCAAGGGACTGTGTGGAACACTTAAAATTTTATAAAGATAAATCTGTTAGTTCTTTCAAAGTAATTACAGTTCAGTAGAAATTAGAAGATCATTATCAGCAATAGAAAAAGTATTAATATTTGACTTAAAAGAAATATAGCCTCAGGAAGAAGATGGTGAGGCCTACACTATTCATTTTGATTGCTAATAATAAAAAGTAATTTAGAACTTTGAAAAGTAATTCTTTATAATAGTGGTGTTGGAAATTTTAAGCATTCCTAGCAATCTGATAAGAATTGGGTGAGAAGATATGAAAAACATAGTTATTATGGAGATTTCAGAAACAAGGGACTTCTAGAAAAATTGGAGCTCTTTGTTTTATTTTTCAACTTCCACTAGAGCTGCAATTAAAATTTATATTTCTTTTGCTCATCTCTCTCACCTAGGTTACTTGACTTTGACTACTAACCATATGCCAAAAGTGTGTACATGTGTGTATATTAAAGGGTATAATGTGGAGTGTAATAAATGGAAATTTAAAAGTTGGCTAATGCATAGTGGTTCAACTCAATGTTCATTCTAAGATAGTAATAACCATGAGATAAGCTGAATATTATAAACTTTCTTTTTCCCCATAGATAAATGTGCCTGAATTATTTCTTTTGAATTTCTCCTATTTTCATAGAAGGAGAGTAGTGGGATTACCATTCTTGATAGAAAATTAACATGTGTGTGTGTGTGTGTGTGCACGCACGCGTTAGTTGCTCAGTCTTGTCTGACTCTTTGCGACATCATGGACTGTAACTTGCCAAGCTCCTCTGTCCATGGAATTCTCCAGGAAAGAACACTGGAGTGGGTTGCCACTTCCTTCTCCAAGAAAAAATTAGCATAGTTAGTTAGTTCAGTCGCTCGGTCGTGTGAGACTCTTTGCGACCCCATGAATTGCAGCACGCCAGGCCTCCCTGTCCATCACCAACTTCCGGAGTTCACCCAAACTCATGTCCATCGAGTCAAATTAGCATAGGCTACTCAAATAGAGAAAGTGCAAGGAGGAAGTTTGTTGACAGCGTTATTTTCCTACTTAGTTGTACTAGATATAACTTCANGCAGCACGCCAGGCCTCCCTGTCCATCACCAACTTCCGGAGTTCACCCAAACTCATGTCCATCGAGTCAAATTAGCATAGGCTACTCAAATAGAGAAAGTGCAAGGAGGAAGTTTGTTGACAGCGTTATTTTCCTACTTAGTTGTACTAGATATAACTTCAGTTCAGTACTGAATCTTGAAACAATTTGGGCTGTAAATTACTAAAGAAATAAATACTTTTTATTTCAACATGCTTTGAACACTGATACATGATCATTTAGGGCGTACATGTTATTAATCAATTATTTGAGGTGATGTGAAGCTTCAGTAAAAGGCAGACCATTTTAGTAATTTTTGAATAAAGCATGATTTAGGTATTTTTTCTCCTAAATTACAGCTTGTTCTTATGAAAAACACTTATAAATAAAATCAAATTCTCAAATTCCGAAGATTTTCTTTTGATCATTTTATTATTGTGTAAGGAAAAAAGAGAGAAAAAAATCTTCGTATTTCAGAACATTTGGTTGAATCAATAACAACTCTTTATGCCTTTCTTAGAGTGGGGCTTCCCTGGTGGCTCAGAGGTTAAAGTGTCTGCCTGCAATGCGGGAGACCTGGGTTCGATCCCTGGGTTGGGAAGATCCCCTGGAGAAGGAAATGGCAACCCACTCCAGTATTCTTGCCTGGAGAATCCCATGGACAGAGGAGCCTGGTGGGCTACAGTCCATGGGGTCGCAAAGAGTCGGACATGACTGAGCGACTTCACTCACTCACTTCACTAGAGTGGTAGAAAAACCACTTTGCTCATTTCAATGTTTGCAGGAGATTCTGCAAGTACTGGTGATGGTTGAGGGATTTCATTATGTGTTTGGTTTGGATTTTCTATTTTGTTAGTACTGTGTATTTTAGCCTGGGTTTTTCTGAAAGCAAATTTTGAAGCAAAAGCTTATGTCCTTTTTGGGTGTACAATCTCAGGAAAAATAAAGCCAGGGAAATCTTCTGTTGATCTCTGGAGTAATCTGAATGATTGTTATCTCCAGAAAGACCTTCTGAAGGGGAAAAAGCAGAGAAGTTTATTCACAATATCCTGTCTCTCATTGGTCAAAGTCTCATAATCCAGTAGGCTACTCCCTTGTTCTTTTGGTTGTATTAGCTGGGTAACTGAGCGAGACTTACAGCCTGAATGTCAACAGGGACTCCCCAGGATGAGGAGAGGTATACAGTGAGAGTTCCTTTTACAAGGAAATCCAACCAGTCCATCCTAAAGGAAATCAGTTCTGAATATTCATCGGAAGGACTGATGTTAAAGCTGAAACTCCAATACTTTGGCCACCTGATGAGAAGAACTGACTCATTTGAAAAGACCCTGATGCTGGAAAAGATTGAAGATGGGAGGAGAAGGGGACAATAGAGGATGAAATGGTTGGATGGCATCACCAACTCAATGGACGTGAGTTTAAGTAACTCTGGGAGTTAGTGATGGAAAGGGAGGTCTGGCGTGCTATAGTCTATGGGGTTACAAAGAGTTGGACACGACTGAGCGACTGAACTGATATAGAGTAAGGATGAAAATAAAAAGCCCTTTCTGGTTGTTTCACATGAAATTGACTGGAGTCCACATGGAGCTAGTCACTTAGTGGGAGCCAGAATCAAGAACATGTTAAAGACCAAGAAAATAGGGAGGCAAAAGGGTCTGAAGTACACATGAGTGAGGTGAGGTTGAGTAAATTAATGTAAGACCCACACTGAATCATTTTCTCCTCTAACTGGTGATTTTATCTCTAGCAGTCACAGACTCAGTGGACATGAATTTAAGCTAACTCAAGGAGATAGTAGAGGACAGGGGAGCCTGGTGTGCTGCAGTCTTTGAGGTTGGAATGGCTTAGCAACTGAAAAACAACAACGATGGCATAAAAGGCTATTATAGTAGTTGCTATAATCTTGATTTAAGAATGTTAGGAAAATGCACCCAAAGTGCGTAGCAGCACTGTTTACAATAGCCAAGACATGGAAGCAACCCATAAAAGTATATATATGGAATATTAGCCACATAAATAAAAAATTCTAGTTATAGTAGTGTGGTAGATCAAGAGAAAATTAGGCTTAGTGAAATGTCAGATGTGAAAAGACAAATACTATATGATATCACTTATATATGGAATCTAAAAAATAATGCAAATGAATTGTCTATGCAGAACAGAAACAGACTTTGGAAAACAAACACGGAAACCAAAGGAGAGAGGGAATGATGAAGAAAGAAATTAGGGGTATGGAATTAACAAATATAAATTGCTATGTATAAAATAGATGAGCAGTAATACATTGTATAGCACAGAGAATTATAGCTATTATCTTGTAATAATCTATATTGGAGTATAATATAAAAAAGTATTTAATCACTATGCTATATACCTGAAACAAATATGATATTGTAAATCAACAATACTTCAATAAGGAAGACAAAAAAAGATTAGGAGTAAAATCCAAATCATAAAAATTCAATCATCTTTGACTGTATCTAATTCTTGAAATCTAGATGAGAAGTGTGAGCAAGAAAAAGCTATATTACATTCCTTGTGAGTTTAACCTTAAATTAATCTTGTGGGTTGGATCTGTATGTTTTTCCAGGACCTTAATCTCTCTGTGCAGAATTCAAGAGTAGTTATTGACACATTGATGACCCCTGCCATTAACTCTTATTAAAATTTCAGCTCTAACCTGGAAGATTATATGTTACATATTCCTACCTCTGGAGAAGGAAGTGGCAATCCACCCCAGGCTTCCCTGGTGGCTCAGAGGTTAAAGCGCCTGCCTCCAATGCGGGAGACCCGGGTTTGATCCCTGGGTTGGAAAGATCCCCTGGAGAAGGAAATGGTAACCCACTCCAGTATTCTTGCCTGGAAAATCCCATGGATGGAGAAGCCTGGTAGGCTACAGTCCATGGGGTCACAAAGAGTCGGACACGACTGAGCGACTTCACTTCACTTATTCTTGCCTGGAGAACCCCATGGACAGAGGACCCTGGTGGGCTGCAGTCCATGGGGTCGCACAGATTGGGACACAGCTGAAGCAACTTAGCATGCATGCATGCATTGGAGAAGGAAATGGCAACCCACTCCAGTATTCTTGCCTGGAGAATCCCAGGGACAGAGGAGCAAGCCTGCTGGGCTGCAGTCTATGAGGTCGCACAGAGTGGGACATGACTGAAGCGACAGGAGCAGCAGAAGCATTCCTACCTCTCTAGATGAAGTGGCAGTTACAATGGCACCCCACTTCAGTACTCTCGCCTGGAAAATCCCATGGACGGAGGAGCCTGGTGGGCTGCTGTCTATGGAGTTGCACAGAGTCAGACACGACTGAAGCGACTTCACTTTCACTTTTCACTTTCATGCATTGGAGAAGGAAATGGCAACCCACTCCAGTGTTCTTGCCTGGAGAATCCCAGGGACGGGGGAGCCTGGTGGGCTGCTGTCTATGGAGTCGCACAGTCAGACACGACTGAAGCGACTTAGCAGCAGCAGCAGAGTAATTATATTGTTCCTCAGTGATGGTCTTAGTGAGAATGATAACAACTATGCTTGTCTCTACTAATGATTAACATGTACACTATTCAGTCAAATACAGATGGCAAGACAGATAAATAGTCTATGAAATGTGATTTTATCAAAGGGAAAACTAATAAAGACTTCTCTTTAAATGGACAATTTCAAACCATTTAATCTAAGTATATCATATAGGCTTAATGTACAGAACAGATTGTTTCTATAGGTTCTTTTCACATGATGTACTATAAAGAGATGATGGTTTAGAACAATGCTGAGCTCTATTCAGTTCAGTTCAGTTCAGTTCAGTTCAGTTGCTCAGTCATGTCCGACTCTTTGCAACCCCATGAATCGCAGCACGCCAGGCCTCCCTGTCCATCACCAACTCCCGGAGTTCACTCAGACTCACGTCCATCGAGTTAGTGATGCCATCTAGCCACTGGTCGTCCCCTTCTCCTCCTGCCCCCAATCCCTCCCAGCATCAGAGTCTTTTCCAATGAGTCAATTCTTTGCATGAGGTGGCCAAAGTACTGGAGTTTCAACTTTAGCATCATTCCTTCCAAAGAAATCCCAGGGCTGATCTCCTTCAGAATGGATCTCCTTGCAGTCCAAGGGACTCTCAAGAGTCTTCTCCAACACCATTGGCTCTATTAAGCCTCTTAAATTCTCTAAGTCTCAGGTTGCTCAATATTAAATATTTTAAATGAGAAAATACGTATGTTTACAAAAGCTTCATAAATAATAAAGTATCATATGTAAATTTCACCTTTGTGAGATTATATGAATATTTTATATATATACTAAACCACTGGCAAACATTTATATAAATCTTGTATACATGTGTTTATCTGCCTTATATGCTAGAATATGAGTTCAGTCATGAGGACCTTACTGAATATTGAATGAATGGATGTATTTTTGGATTTATTTTAGCTGATTGACCTGCTTTATTTACACTGTAGACTCAATTTTGCATTTGTATATTCATTAAATGCCTAAAGTGTATATGACACCATGCTAAGTGCTAGGAATACAAAATCATATATGGTATCCTTATGTTGTTTGACTAGATTACTGCATACTGAAAAGATAAGACTAAACTAATAAAATGATGAGTTATTCCGATGACAGACTGTTTTATATAGTATACTTCATTCAGTTCTCATATCAAACCTTTGAGGTAGCTATTAGTATCACTCACTTAAATGAAAAAAAAGATTAGACTTTAGACTTAAAGAATCTTACATCAAATTTCTCAGTAATCCTAGGTAGTTTCACAAATGCATGCTCTTTATGAACTTATCACAAATGTACATTTGAATTGCAGGTATATAAAGTAGCTCAGAGACAAAGATCTGCCTGCCAGTGTGGGAGACACAAGAGACACAGGTTTGATCCCTGGGTTGGGAAGATCCCTTGGAGGAGGAAATGGCATCCTCTCCAGTATTCTTGTCTGGAAAATTTCAGGGACAGAGGAGCCTGGGGCTACAGGCCAGGAATTGCAAGAGTCAGACATCACTTAGCAACTGACAAGTGTGTGGGGTGCGGTGTGTGGGTGTATGTGTATGTATGTGTATGATACTGAGTAAAACAAACAAGCAAATCACCATTTATTTTAATGTCTGGTATTCCAAGAAACTGAATTTTTTTTCTAAGAGCTGGCTGACACTTTCAGCTACTTTTTAAAAATCAATCAAAGCCAGTTCATTACTACTACTACTACTACTACTACTACTACTACTACTACTACTAAGTCGCTTCAGTCGTGTCTGACTCTGTGCGACCCCAGAGACGGCAGCCCACCAAGCTCCCCCGTCCCTGGGATTCTCCAGGCAAGAACACTGGAGTGGGTTGCCACTTCCTTCTCCAGTGCATGAAAGTGAAAAGTGAAAGGGAAGTCACTCAGTCATATCCGACTCAGCAACCCAATGGACTGTAGCCCACCAGGCTCCTCCACCCATGGGATTTTCCAGGCAAGAGTACTGGAGTGGGGTGCCATTGTCTTCTCTAGTAACTCAGAAAAAACTCTGTCTTGAAACTGGCAACAACTAAATATACAGAAACATTAATTTCAGAGAAATTTACAGGTAGACATATTTCCCTTTTTTCATATTTTACTTCAAACGAACAAAAAAAAGATAAAACAAAGAGATCACAAATAAAAAAGCATGATGATATGAACTGGTTTTGTGATTTTGTTTCTTAGTTAATAATTTAACATGTAGGGAAGATGTAGGGGGGGAGGTGGGAGGGGGGTTCATGTTTGGGAGTTCGTGTAAAAAAATAAATAAATACAAAAAAATAAAAAAAATAAAAAAATAAAAAAAATAATTTAACATGTACTGCCAAATCATTAGAAATTGATATGAGTTCTATATGTAGGTCCATGACCATTTGAAACTCTCTTCTTTTTTTTTTCCCTCATGATAAAGAAATTGATTTTAACTTACAAAAAACCCAAATTAAACCAAACCAAAGCCAAAAACAAGACAGTTGAACAGTGCCGCCATCTACTGCTCAGAGAGTGGCCAAGCACTCCTGTGAATGCATTGTCCCCCGAAATGCAAGAAATATGAATATTTAAGTGTTGATGGCATCCAAATAACAAGTCTGTTAGATTACCTACAGAAATAGCTTCTGAAATTAGCTGGTTGGAAATTATTATTTTAAGTGCATCAGAGAATTGCAGCTTGCAGTCAATAGCGAATAGTAGCAGATTGGGCAATGCTGAATTTTGTTCCATACACTCAAAAACTGAGATCTGTGTAGGCAAGAGTATTTGCTATTGAAATAGATGACCATACTAAGCAGAGTAATTTCTGTTCCATTGTGCTAATGAGGTTTATTGGAGACAGACATAAAAAAGACACTGAAGGAGCGTCATTGAGGATAAAGCACATTCTTTGCTATAAGTAGCAAAGACTGATACATTCTGCAGAAGAAAGGCTCATAGAATTGTGAAGAGGGTTTTATTTAGGCAATTGTTTCAAAACTCACCAGGCGATATTGACAGCACATCCTGTGTGCTAGCTAGCGAGCCAGCAACTTGCACAAGTGAAGAGGCAGAACCATCCTGGCGGGAAGGTTCACTGACAAGCCAAATGAGAGTTGGCCACGGTCTTTGTTTGCTTAATAGGAAAAGTTATTACCTTTGCTTGTTATCCCAAGAAGGCTAATGGAGCTCTCATGGGTCTTTGTTTCCAGACACTAAAAAACATCAATTGCAATGATCCTAATTAAAACAGAGTATAGGAGATGCGAAGTCCAAAATTAAACTAATAACCCTTTGACTGACATCCTTTGTAACTTTCTCTTGTCACATATAGTCTTTAAAATTCTGGGGTCTTGCAATTACTAATTTCATCTTAAAAACATTTAAATTGAAAAAAAAAAGGATAGAAATGCATCTGCTCTAGTTTTTTTAAATCAATGTTCGAGATCTCCTAGCAGCAGTGGAATTGGTTACCTGATTTTCTAAATACTGATATCCAAGCTATGATTCAAGAGATGTGAAGTGTGAAGTGAACAAATACATGGATTTAGAATAACCTGAATTTTCAACTTTGAACTGTCTTAACTATAACTAAAATATTCTACTGTTTGATGCCTTGTAAGCTTTTAGCCACATGCTCTTAAGTACTAATAGGTTATAATTTATATTCACTACATAAATATTCTCAGGTCCCAAATATACTTAAAGAAAGATATCTCACATATGTAGTGAATGTGTAATTTTAATAAAAATACATCAGTTCAAAAAAAATAAATCAGTGCAACAAGAAAAGGCTAGATTTATTCTAATACTAGGCTATTATAGTATTAACCTCCCATTATAGTATTAACCCCATATATAGTATTAACCCCATTTTAAAAAAGCTGATAGCATGTATTTTACTAGTTGAAAATTATGAGAAATCTATACAGTATAATTAAAGATATATGTCTGGAGATTTACTTGCAATCTTTTAAAAAAAGATACTCGGAGACATTTGTACTCTAAATAAAATTAGGATTTATATACTTGACTACTGGGCTTTTTTCACTTATGAAAATATGTGCAGTTTCTGTATTATCACTGTTCTTACAACTAATATTGAAATTGAGTGGCTTATTATTTTTTTTTACTAGACAGTTCTCTGAAAGAATGCTAGTGCATTTTGTGAAATGGGATGTACAGGTACATTAAAGCAGACAAACAACCCTGCAAAATAGCAAGTGAACAGATGGTTTAGTTGCCACAGACACATTTCCAGTGTTAGTTAGCCTGATGCAAAACAAAGTACAGCTACTGTCCTGGGATCCATGTCTGCTTCTCTTCTATTTCCTTGTGAATGAGATAATAGCATTGATTTATAACACATGTCTATGAAGTTAAGATCCGAGACTCTCTATTGCCATGAAAAGCAGTTAGGAAAACCTTGGAGCTTTCCATTTGAAACTATGTCTAGTGGATGCAGTCAGAATTCATTGTTCACTATCAATTTTCACATGCTGTTCAATTTTCCTAGTTTTCTCCTCTCTCTTTTAAATGATAATTAGTAAAGATACTGAGGAGTGCTAGAGTATAAGAAGAGGGACATCAGGGAAATTTGAAAAGGAGGTACAAATATGGTGAAATTAAATAAACCAAACATTTGTATGTGAATAGCACTCTCTGGAATTGTGCTATGTAGTAGCCCCAAGTAATGTCTACTATTTTGGTATGTTTAATATTCTTTTAAGATGAGCTCAGGACTTCGGAGACCTTATTCTTTAAAGAACTGAATACAATTATATTCCTACTAAATGACAGCTGTGTAACTTTTTTATTTAATCAAATATTAATTTGCCCCATTCTTAAAGTGTTACCATTTCATTGCTGAAACCATTATCAAGCACCTTGAATTAAAGGGCATATATGATCATTAATAAAGACATAATAAATCATTGGGAAGCTAGGTTGCAAATTTTCTCATGCAATCTGGTGTTAGGGAAAAGAAACTGAAGATCATCTTCATGAATTTAACCTGTTAAAAGGGAAGGAGAAAGTCCTGTGAATTCAATTTTCAATGTCTTCTTTCTAACTAAATTTAATCATTCTGCAAGACATATTTAATCTTTTATTTTTGAGATGAAATCATGCTTATTGTTCAGAACAATTTTGTCAATTCAATTATTTGTATTCACAAACTATTTTACTAGAAATATGAAATTTTTAACATGGCTACTCCTAACATCATATGTTGGCAATTTGACCTCTGGTTCCTCTGCTTTTTTTAATCCAGCTTGAACATCTGGAAGTTCTAGGTTCACATACTTGCTGTAGCCTTGCCTGAAGAATTTTGAGCATAATTTTGCTGGCGTGTGAAATGAGTGCAATTGTGCAGTAATTTGAACATTCTTTGGCACTGACTTTGTCTGGGATTGGATTGAAAACTGAACTTTCCAGTCTTGTGGTCACTGCTGAGTTTTCCAAATTTGCTGGCATAATGAGTGCAGCACTTTAACAGCATCATCTTATAAGGTTTGAAATAACTCAGCTGGAATTTCATCACGTCCACTAGCTTTATTTGCAGTAATGCTTCCTAAAGCCTACTTGAGTTCACACTGCATGATATCTGGCTCTAAGTAAGTGACCACATCATCATAGTTAAGTAGGTCATTAAGTGCTTTTTTGTACAGTTCTTCTGTGTATGCTTACCACATTTTCTTAATCTCTTCTGCTTCTGTTAGGTCCTTGCCATTTTTGTCCTTTATTGTGTCTATCTTTGTATGAATTGTTCCCTAGGTATCTCCACTTTTCTTAGAGATCTTGAGTCTTCCCTTTTCTAATATAGATAATAATAAATTATATTGTAAATAATAAACATATTTGTGTTTGCTTGGTTCTGAGTCTATGGGGGGGAAACTATTTCTTGGAATGAATGCCACTTAGAAAAAAAGGACAGATGAAAAATAAACTTTCCAAAATTTTATTTCCAATAAAATTTGATGGCTATAGTATTATGAAAGAAGCAAGTACACTAGTAATAGAAGTTTATTTCTGATAACTTGACTTTTTCAGTACCTAATACTTTATGAGTACTTTTATATGCCTGGTGTGTATGTCAGGCACTAACTACTACTTGAAACTATTGAAAACTAGTTTGTTTGTTTTTTTTTCAAATTTTTCTTTCTAATAGGATACTATTACCTAGTCTTAAGTAGTATGAATCTAGAACACATTCTTTCAATTACCTAAAGGGAATGAACAACTTTGTGGAATCTTGCATTCAGTTTGATCTTATTGTTTAAACCAGCTTGATATATTCCAGGTTCTATATGTCCCTCTACTAGGGTCTTGACTAGGGTCTTGACTAAATTATCATGATTGTCATCATCAAGACAAATGTCTGAGTTCTGCATCAACTCCTATATAACAATTCATTTCACATTCCTTTTCTCTCCATCCCTCCCTGCTAACCTGTATCCACTCATTATGTCATAGCCATATCTCTTGAAAACATTAGTCTGAACTTACTGTCTCCTCGTTTTCAGCTCCAGTTCCTTCTCCTAACCACTACAGTATGTCTTCTGTCCCTAGTTCTCAAGCAAAACTTTTAACAGTAGTCCTACTGCTGACATCCCAAATGCCAATTGTAATAGTGTCTTTGGGTCCTCTTCCTATATTGTCATTCTGACCTTTGACATCATCAGTCATTCAGTTTTAAGTTATATATTTTCCTGGATTTTTCACTGAATTGCTGTTTGTTGGACTTTCTCCTATCCTTCTAACTTTGTCATTTCAATTTTCTTTCCTTGCTTTTCTTATTTTTGCTTACATGTGTGTTCTCTCATTGGTCTCTGTGAAGGAATCTAATCCATATCCACAACTTCACCCATTCCACATCTTCTGGTGACTCTCATATTCATTCACTTATTCATTAAATAGGTATTGATTGTCTATCTGTGACATGCAAGGTGTGTTCTAAAGGGTAGAGAGTACAACATAATTGTGTGTGTGAGTGTTCAGTCATGTCCAGCTCTTTGTGACCCCATGGACTGTAGCCTGCCAGGCTCCTCTGTCCATGGAATTTTTCAGGCAAGAATACCAGAGTGGGTTGCCATTTTATCCTCCAGGAAATCTTCCTGACCCAGGGATCAAACACATGTCTATTGCATCTATTGTATTGGCAGGTGGATTCTTTACCACTGCTCCACCTGGGAAGCACACAACATAAGTATGAGTGACGAACTGTCTGATTTCATGGCACTTTCATTATAGTTGATGAAACAGACAACACAAGGAAATAAGCAATATGCTTAATTCTGTCAGGTAGTCATAAGTGCTATGAAGAAAAATAGAGTACTATAAGGATTTAGAGACTTACAGAGGGGAGAATGATATTTTAGTTCAAACATTTGGAGAAGACTTCTCTGAGGGGATGTTTAAGCAGAAACCAGAACAATGTAAAAGCCAGACCTGCATATATCATCATCCAGTAAGTAGCACTAACTAAAACTTTGAAGTTATCCTTGGACATTTCTCTCCCATGCTTCTAGTCTATCTGATATTAACTACTGTTGATATTAGCTCTTAAAATAAGTCAATCTACTCCTCTTCATCTCTACCGCCATTACTACCACTACCCTAGTGAAGGCTGCCATCGTCTCTCACTTGGACTATGAAACAGCCTCTTAGCTCCAATTTTCACTTTTACCTTCCCTCTCTGATCAATCTTGCACACTGTAGCCAATAGAATTTTCTCAAAATATATTCTAATTATGTTACTTCCCAGCCTTTTCCCAGTGACTTTCACTGCTCTTTCAGTTCAGTTCAGTTCAGTCGCTCAGTCGTGTCTGACTCTTTGCGAACCCATGAATCACAGCACGCCAGGCCTCCCTGCTCATCACCATCTCCCGGAGTTCACTCAGACTCACATCCATCGAGTTCGTGATGCCATCCAGCCATCTCATCCTCGGTCGTCCCCTTCTCCTCCTGCCCCCAATCCCTCCCAGCATCAGAGTCTTTTCCAATGAGCCAACTCTTCGCATGAGGTGGCCAAAGTACTGGAATTTCAGCTTTAGCATCATTCCTTCCAAAGAAATCCCAGGGCTGATCTCCTTCAGAATGGACTGGTTGGATCTCCTTGCAGTCCAAGGGACTCTCAAGAGTCTTCTCCAACACCACAGTTCAAAAGCATCAATTCTTCGGTGCTCAGCCTTCTTCACAGTCCAACTCTCACATCCATACATGAC
>SJYX01008840.1:401988-422462 GCA_006410675.1 Oreotragus oreotragus
GAATGAAAACTGACCTTTTCCAGTCCTGCGGCCACTGCTGAGTTTTCCAAATTTACTGGTATATTGAGCGCAGCACTTTCACAGCATCATCTTTCAGGATTTGAAATAGCTCAACTGCAATTCCATTACCTCCACTAGCTTTGTTCGTAGTGATGCTTTCTAAGGCCCACTTGACTTCACATTCCAAGATGTCTGGCTCTAGATTAGTGACCACATCCTCATGATTATCTGGGTTGTGAATATCTTTTCTGTACAGTTCCTCTGTGTATTCTTGCCACCTCTTCTTAATATCTTCTGCTTCTGTTAGATCCATACCATTTCTGTCCTTTATTGAGCTCATCTTTGCATGAAATGTTCCCTTGGTATCTCTAATTTTCTTGAAGAGATCTCTAGTCTTTCCCATTCTGTTGTTTTCCTCTATTTCTTTGCATTGATCACTGAAGAAGGCTTTCTATCTCTTCTTGCTGTTCTTTGGAACTTTGCATTCAGATGTTTATATCTTTCCTTTTCTCCTTTGCTTTTCACCTCACTGCTCTTTAGATAAAGTCAAAATCCTGAAAGTAAATCAAAAGTCTGTGTGTTCACTCTTGTATATCCCTCTTGCTTTATCTCACACTAAGTTGCCATCCCATTATTTTTGCCCAGGCACATTGACTTTCTTATAAACTTGTCAGATTCCACAGACCTAAAGTCAAATTGTCAACAACTCTGTTATTCACTGTGTGTCATTAGGAAAATGACTTAATATTACCATACCTTATTTTCATCATCTGTAAAGTGAAAATAATAAACAAATATTACTGTTATTCATAGGGGTTGTTGTGTAAAGTGCTTATAACAGTGCTTATCACTTAACCACTATTACCACTATATGAATCTTTTCTATCGCAGTGCTTAGAATATAATTGATTCTCAGTAAACACTTTTTGAGTGATAATTCATTGCTAGTCAGCCAGTAGAGGCTCCTTCCTGTCTTCTTCTAAGCCCAATAACAACCAGTTCTCTGGCTCACATGGGAATCAAGTTATACTTCTTTAGCCATAGACTATTGTAGACAACATTAGCAATATCCTTATAGGTAATTTCTCATTTCCATTAAATTGACTTTCTTTTATTAAACCCAATTTTATATTTTATAACTTGTCTTTAGTAATGAGATGGGCTAAAATACATGATACATATTAATTAGGGATGAGGATATTTCTTCACAGATGGTATGTGTGCTTTCTATTTCATTCTCAGATTTAATCTAAATTGCATATGAATTATGTCTATTCAGTTTTAAAAGTGGATATAAGCTTCTGTCCTCAACAGGAAAGAACAATTAACACATTCATGAGTTAGAGCTCAATTTATGGTTATATTATAATGGATAAGTATTTGCCAATATAATAAACTCAATGTCTTAACTCAAATGTTAATAAATGATAATAGTAGCTGAACTTTGACTATGTAATATAAAATATTATATTTTTAAAATAATATTAAAATCCTTTAGGAAATATCTTATTTTCATCTCAGTTTCAATATTCTGCTACCATTTGAAGCATTTCAGAACAATTTTATAATAAAGTGACTTCCATGGTGGCTCAGACGGTAAAAGCATCTGCCTACAACTCAGGAGACCTGGATTTGATCCCTCACTTGGGAAGATCCGCTGGAGAAGGAAATGGCAACCCACTTCAGTACTCTTGCCTTGAAAATCCCATGGATGGAGGAACCTGGGAGGCTATAGTCCATGGGGTCACAAAGAGTGGGACATGACTGAGAGACTCCACTTTCACTTTCACTTTATTATAATGTAAGAATACAATTTGTTTTTAAGTTAAATTCTGTCTACTTCTACCTAATAATTCTGACAGAAATTCATAAATGTTATCATCAATAATTTAATTTTTTATCAAATTATGAGGTGAACTATTAAATGCTAATTGTATTAATGGCTAGATAGAAATGATTTTAGTTCATAAAGATGATTACATTTTATGCTAGAAATGTAAATAGAATAGTGGTTAATACATTTTTTGGCTGGTCTTTTTATTTGGGAGAATGAAATGCATGGAATATGTTTATTTAAATATTATAGTTTGCCCAAAGAGATTTTAAATACGGTTTAAGAGTAGGAAAATGCCTTTAATTTTTTTTTTTAACTTTTAACCTAACAATTCTTAGTTCTGTACATTTTTTGTACACTAATCTCTCTCATACTGGAAAGAAGATATGTGCTACATGGCCTAAATGCTAAAAGAAATCTAACACAGATCTACATACATATTTAAAAAAATTTTTTAAGTAAATCTTTATTACAAAAAATATGTTACCTATTCTTGGGTTTAATCTTAAAAGGGTAATTAGGGACTTTTTATTTTAATACCATAGAGCTTTGCTAAAATAATTCCAAACATCATTGGTCCTTTGAAGTATAACTCAAGTCTTATTTTTGTTAGTACTCATTGTTAATTTCTCCATTCAGAATTTATTTTTAACCCCTTTGTGAGCATAAGTCTTCATAACTCCATTATAGCATTTGTCAGTCTGCATTGTATCTGTGTGTATGTGTGTATGTGTGTGTATTGTTGAGTGGAAATGTATGTATACAATTGCCCAGTCACTTCTAGAAGACTGTGAGTAGTTACTAGAGTATTTTGCCCAAAGTTACTTATCTTCTTAATGTTTCAATTTAACTCACATTCTTTGAGGTGGAAAATTCAGAACAGTCTCTCTCAGTTATACATTTTGATTTAGGTTAAAAATAATAATGATGAAAATACGGCTAAACAAATATACACTGTGAGTTTTCTCCTTACTCTACAACCCTGCCATGTTACTCATAGCATAAATTCTAAATGAAGCAGTCAGCTTTGTAAAGACTGATTTAACCATTTTACTAATTGCTTTTCTCAAAAGTTGAATTTTGTTTCTGTGTAAATCTTATGTAGCTCTTAATTTCAAATGACTTAAATCTCTTGATACTGACAATCATTTACATGTAATATAATAATATATAGAATTAGAAATGAAGTTTGGTTAGATAAGAGTTAAAAAAAAAAAAAAACCTGTCCTATCCTAGTGGATATAGAATTACTTTCTAAAAATGTTGGTCTTGACTGTAGCCTTCGTGTTTCCAAATAGTCAAAATTAATATGTAATTTTAAGCAGCCTCTTTGTGACTGAATTCAAAGAAAGCACCATGTTGTTTTAAGACTTTAATTTCTTGCCAAAAAATATGCTATTTCTACCAGAATATCAATGTAGGAAAAAAAAAAACCTCCATTTGATTTTCATATCTTTGCATAAGGTTGTGTTTACAGTGCCAATATCCACAAAAGCCTTCCATAGGATTTTTTTTCTTATAATTAAAACAGTAGGAATTAATGACAGGCCCAAGAAGCTTGCTGTTTTTGTAATAATGAATTGGACTATTTGAATGAGTAAAAAATGTTAATACAGTGATTATTTCAGACTTAGCTAAGTCTTGTCATGAAAGATAAAAGTATTATGCATTAGATGTTTTAAAATGAAATTGAATACTGTGAACCCATATAAAGGTAGTCCAAGTTTGCCAAACATGTTACAATTGTAAAGGAATATAGAAGTTACGATTCAAATTAATTTACTCTGACAGCAAAATAAACCCACTGATTTTGAACCCAAGGTCACTGGTTTCACTAAATCCATACATTCAGTTCTTGGCCTGTGTGTATTGCTTCATTGTACTGTAGTTTTTGGTCTTCATTGGTGTACAGTTTTCTTAATGGAGGCCCTTCTATTTAAATGTTGTATATTGTGACACATGAAAACCTTTCTTATTTAAAAATACATGATGATTAAAAATTAAATTCTGTGGGAGACACAGATCATTTGTAACTACAAATGTAGAGGGAATTATTAGAAGCCAAATTGTTAAAATAAGTCAGATAGTTAATATGATTAAAAAGTTATTCTTCTTGTTTCATCATCTTAGAATATATAGCTTTACCAGCTGCTATACAATTATTGAACTTCCCAGGTGTTAAAGAACCTGCCTACCAATGCAAGAGATGTGAGAGATGTGGATTTCATCCTTGGTTCAAGAAGATCCCCTGGAGAATGAAATGGCACCCCACTCCTGTATTCTTGCCTGGGAAATCCCATGGACAGAGGAGCCTGGTGGGCTCCAGTCCACGGGGCTGCAGGCAAACACAACCGCGCACACACACATACAATTGCAGTCTAATACCTTTAAGTTTTGATATTAAGTTTGATAATACAATTGGGGAAAGGGTGATTTTACTTTTAAAATATTTAGATGGAAAGACATATTTGTGTCCTATGTGTGTGTCAGAAAGCCCTTGAAGAATAAATCAGCTTCAAAATGCATGTTAATATCCACAATCATTCTGAATTTCAAAGATTAGTGTATTTCTTCTAACATTCATGTATTTTTACAATTGTTTTTGTTTTTGTTTTTTCTTCTGATCTCTGTCTTCCTGTCTCACATAACTGCTAACACCTTTCCCTGGATGAACCCAAATATCCAATTACTCTGCTTCTCTGCTTTTGAGGACAATAAAATACTCACATAACTTGATGCAATTGTAAGTTTATGATTTCTGTCTCATACTGTCCCTGAGTTTTCTTTGACTCTCTTTACCCCTGTGAGCTTCCTTTCTCCTTTCCATGGACAGCTGTTTTGCTGGTGCACACAGTGAAATCTGAACAGTGTCCCTCCTTTGAGCCCCTTCAAACCTCTTCTCTGTGTCTCATATTTTCTCTGATTCTCAGAATATGTTACTATTTCCTTATTTACCAAACAACATTATGATAGACAGACAGTAGCTTCTGCATTGTTGCTCTTTGCCAGCTCCGGAATGGCAACCCACTCCACTGTTCTTGCCTGGAGAATCCCAGGGATGGGGGAGCCTGGTGGGCTGCCATCTACGGGGTCGCACAGAGTCGGACACGACTGAAGTGACTTAGCAGCAGCAGCAGCTTTTCCTTCATTGCTGATTCAGAGAAAGAATTGTTTTTCTTCCTTTACACAGACCACCTTTTTCCCTTCATTCTTGCTGTCATCCCAGCTGTAGCATTTCTCCATCATGTTACCTTATTCCTGGATTATTAATCTCTCCTGACTCACTGGCTCCTCTCATGCATCCTTTATATCAATTCTCTGGGGCTGGTGGATGAACAACTGCCCTTCTTCTTAAAGTGACTGCCTGTTAATTTACTTTTTAAAAAGAGCATAACTTTCTGTTGACCGTCTTTTCGCCAATGTTATCTGCAATCTAGTGGCTTTCAACAAGGTCACAATTTCTATGGACTGAAATGTACTACCTCCCCCTCTCAATTCATTTGTTGACCTCTAACTCCTGAGGGCATTTAGAGATGGGAGGTACTTAGGTTTAGACAAGGTCACGAGTGTGGATTTAATGCCCAAATAAGAAGTGAAGAAACACGTGAGAAAGTAACCATCCTTCAGCCAGGAAGAAACCCTCCCCATATAAATGAGTTAGGTGTCATCTTGTCTTGAACTTACTAGCCTCCAGAACTGGAGAATAAGTGGTGTTTAATCCACCCAGTATATGGTATTTTGTTATGGTTACTTGAGATAACTAATGTAGACTTTGATGCAAAGAATGGGGTGTTGCTATACCAAATATCTGCTTACGTGAAAGTGCCTTTGGAACTGGGAAGTGGGTCGAGGCTGAAAGAGTTTTGAGGTGCATGCTGGAAATATGAACATTAAGGGTGATTCTAGTGAGACCTCAGATGGAAATGAGGAGCACGTAATTGAAAACTGGAAGGAAGGCAATACTTGTTATAAAGTGGAAAAGAACTTGGCAGAACTATGTCTGTGTTCTAGTGTTTTGTGGAAGTTAGAACTTGTGAGCAGTAAAATTGGATATTTAACCCAGAAGATTTCTAAGCAACATCTTGAAGGAGGGGCTTGGTTCCTCCTGACTGCTTATAATAAGATGCAAAACAAGAGAAATGAATTGAAGAGAAATTGTTAAGTGAAAAGGAACCAAAACTTAAAGATTTGAAAAATTATCAAACTATCCATATTGCAAAAAATTAGGAAGCATATTCTAAAGAGAACACCAAGGGTATGGCTGGCATATCAATCGATAACAAGTTCATGATATCATATAAGCAGAACCACCACCAGTTTGAACTGAAGGGAATCAAGCCAGGAAAAAGATGAAAGAAGGCTGTTAAGTTCCTTGAGTAGTTATTTGGCTGTGAATGCCCACTATTCTTTAAGTGGGCGCGGGGGCGGGGGGGAGAGATGTCTTTTAATAAAAGGTAATTTAGAAATGAATGATCCGGAGGGATGATGTGGGGTGGGAGGTGGGAGGGGGGTTCATGTTTGGGAGTTCGTGTACACCCGTGGCAGATTCATGTCAATGTATGCCAAAACCAATAGAGTACTGTAAAGTAAAATAAAATAAAATGGAAGCGCTTAAAAAAAAAAAAAAAAGAATGGGGCCAGTGCCTTGGTTTACACAGGCTCGATGGCCTCCACCCACAGCCATGAGCTAAGACTGCTCTCTGGAGCTATGGAGGATGGAATGGGACCAGCTCTTCTGCAGAGGCAGGACTACAACCCCATTGGTCCTTGCTCTGAAGGCAGAGCATTGAACCAAAGATGACTATTCTTGGGCCTTAAGATCTGATGGAATTCATTCAGCTATGTTTTGGATGTGCTTGAGACACATCACATTTCCTTCTTTCCTAGTTCCTCCTTTTGAAATGGGGATATCTATCCTATGCCTACCTTCCATTGCATTTTGATAGCACCTAGCTTGTTGGTTTCACAGGTTAGCAGACAGAGAGGAGCTGATTCACACCTCAAATTTAAATGATATTTAGATGAAACTTTAAACGTTAGAATTGACACTGGAACAAGTTAAGGGGGCTCTGCAAATGAAATATACATATGTTACATAGTCAGAAGAAAATGAACTTTAGGGATCATAGATAGGATGGTATTTTTGTGGCAGCCTGAGATGACTACTACAACAATATTCCCATTTACAAACTCAAAAGTCCCCATTCAGTTATCTTTTTTGATCTCTCTATTGTACCTAACACTGATTAATTTCACCTTCCTGAAATTCTCTCATTTCCTCCCCAGATCCACAGTACCACTCTGTCCTTGTTGGTTTCCTTTTCTATTACCCACTCGCTTAACAATAATATTTTCCGCAGAGTATTACCTGGAAAAATTTGCATTCTCTCACCCTCTCACAAGAGGGTTTACTATCACTGATGAGCTTCCATCCTCATCTGCTGCCCTTAACCAGGATGAATTTTCCAAGTTACTGCCTTAGTCAAGTGCTAAACCAACGGGACTTCCGTGATGGTCCAGTAGTTAAGACTCTGTGTTTCTAATGCAGGGGGCACTGGTTTGATCCCTGGTCAAAGGACTAAGGTCCCATGTACTGTACAACAAAAAAATTAGAAAAACATAAATAGTATCTGTGCTAGTATTATATTGGGTTGGCCAAAAAGTTTGTTCATTGGGGTTTTCCTGTAAGATGCTATGGAAAAATCCAAATGAACTTTTTGGCCAATCCAAACATCCTAATCAATCTTCTTGATTCTTTCTAATTTCTTTTGCCTTTGTCTATTCTTCACACAATTGCTAAATCTGATCATGTCAATTTGTTCATCAAATTTTCAGTGACCCCTTTCATGTCTTCAGTTCAGTTCAGTCACTCAGTCGTGTCCGACTCTTTGCAACCCCATGAATCACAGCACACCAGGCCTCCCTGTCCATCACCAACTCCTGGAGTTCACTCAAACTCACGTCCATTGAGTCAGTGATGCCATCCAGCCATCTCATCCTCCGTCGTCCCCTTCTCCTCCTGCCCCCAATCCCTCCCAGCATCTTTTCCAAAGAATCAACTCTTCACATGAGGTGGCCAAAGTACTGGAGTTTCAGCTTTAGCATCATTCAAAGAACACCCAGGACTGATCTCCTTTAGAATGGACTGGTTGGATCTCCTTGCAGTCCAAGGGACTCTCAAGAGTCTTCTACAGCACCACAGTTCATGTCTTAGTCGGTAGTAATAAGTTAGACACTTATTTGTGACACTCCCCAGAGAAGGAAATGGCTACCCACTCCGGTATTCTTGCCTGGAGAATCCATGGGCAGAGGAGCCTGGCAAGCTACAGTCCATGGGGTTGCAAAAGTAGGTCACAACTAACCAACTAACACTTTTTGACACTTCTAGCCCTCATCAACTTATGTCCCATCCTCATAGAACTACTTGAATTTTTTTCCAAAAATTGTTACCTATTAGGACTCTGTTTTTTTTGTGTGTGTGTGTGTGGGGGGGGGTTTCCATGCTTTTTATCCTATCTAGAATGCTCTTACTGTATTAAACCCAACATTTTAAATATCTATGTTTCATTCAATCTCAGCCTTAAATTTCACCTTTTCTGAATCAACAAAAAAGTGTTACAGTCTCTTTTCTGTCCTTTCAGAGAACTTCATTTACATTTTCTGTTGTGCATAAGTATATCTCTCACATCAAGCACAAAATATAATTTTGCTGAAATTTAAACTGTTCTATGTAAGAACAGTATCAGGACATGTGGTTGTGTAGTGATCGATGATCTTTGGGATTCTAAGTATAAAAGTTTGCTTGAAAATGTCTGAAAACATTGCAAGTTGTTTGAAAGCTGAAATGTTGAAAAATAAGAATCATCTGTAATGTCAGGTACTGGACAAAGAGGTCATTAACAATAACCAACAATGTTGAGTGTTTCCCATTGACCAGGTGCTTTTCTAGGAGTTTTATAAGGACTAACATTTAATTCTCATAACAACTTTGTGAGAAAAGTACTATTAGTATCCCCATTCAGTGATGAAGAGACTGGCAAATTGAGAACCTCACTAATATGGTTAAGGTCACAGAGGTGCGTTTACTGAGTGATTGAGCTAGTACTGAAGCCTGTAAAGTTTTCTTCTAGAGCTAACACTCATCATTATATTTCATTCTCTAATTGTCAAAGATGAACAGGAATGAGTTGCACATAATCCTTTAGAACATAGTTTGTGTGATATGTATGTTCAACTTTCTTCTATGTGAGATATTAACTGCATAAATCTGTGAACTAGAAAAAAGCATGAATAAAGATAGAAACTTTCAAATTTCATTTTGACAATGGGCATGAGCAGGGCTCTGATTTTCCTGCCCTTGTAGAAGAGCAGATAGCATTAGCACAAAACCCCCAAGGTTCCTGGAAGTAAAGATATTACTAAGCAATTTGCAACACATGTAAGTAAGGTTGAATATCTGCAGATAATTTAACATCTAAAATTTTAAAAAGAAACCAAAAAGCAATTATTCTACAATTAACAAATTAAAAAAAACCCAAAGGGACATTATAATAAAAATCATTATAAACAATAAAAAATTACTTCCAATAATATTAAACATTTATTATCCTTTTTGTCTTTCTTTGCTTTTAATTGTGAAATGATATGTATGTGAGTATATTTATTATTGCTTTGAGTTCCTTCCCTCCTAATCTGGTGATTCAGTGCCAATAGAAGGAGTGTGGATGAATAGATGGAGTAGAGAGAAAAGGTAATCAATCAGTCGACTACTATTTACTGGCTGTCTAAAATGCGATGAAATTGGTAAATGGGAGGAGAGTCAAATTGAATTATGTCATCTCAGCAGGGGTACACCGTTCACAGCTCCAAGAGTTCATAGTCCTTAAGGGTTTGCAGCAAAAAAATGAAAGGCAGTCAGATTAAATCTTTAGCTTTTAGATTTTGAACAAGCCAAAACATAGCTTTTAATTTCCATTCCTCTCTTTGGTACTTAATTATCTTAAAAAAATAGTTTTTTAAACAAATCATGTCAGTAGATGAGTGCTTATTTGGGAATCATGTTTTTGAGGTTTTTTTTCCTACCTTTCACCTGAAATTGATAACATTGTATAAGATGTTGTGTAGTATTTCTAAAGCTTAGCATAGAAGTTGCAGTCTAATAAAATATAAGTGGCGTGTTCTTTCTGTTTTATAAAGGAACTTTGATTTAGCCATACAAAAGAAAATTGTTTTATCAAAATTGATTATCTCAGGGCTAAGTTTAAGATAAATGGATAGTCAGAGACTACTATGGCAGTCTAGTGGTTAAGACTTTTTACTTCCGCTTCAGAGGGCATGGGTTTGATCTCTGGTTAGGAACTAAGATCCTACATGCTCCTAGGTGTGGCCACACACACACACACACAAAGATAAATAGACAGATTGAGGTAGATATGGAAAATTGGACATTGTGAGGTCAGTTAATAGACTGACACAATCTGGGAGTGAGGGAAGTCTTGTGAAGTAAAAGATATCTAATTGGTGATCTAATTGTGTGTTGTAATTTAACCAAGTCTGTGTGTGAAGCATAGTTGGGGGAGTATAGCAGTATGTGGTAAAGGGGTGTTCAAGGTAAGTAAGTGCAAAAACAAAGGAGTCAAGAGAATTTTCAGGTGGGTTTGGATCATAGAGTTCCAGGTGAGGAATTCCAAGAGAAGAGGGAGTGATAAGCTGAGTCAAGTTACTTGAGGACTTTGGGTGAGCGCCAAAGAATTGATGCTTTCAAACTGTGGTGCCAGAGAAGATTCTTGAGACTCCCTTGGACAGCAGGGAGATCAAACCAGTCAATTCTAAAGGAAATCAACCCTAAATATTCTTTGGAAGGACTGATGCCAAAGCAGAAGGCCCAATACTTTGGCCACTTGATACAAAGAGCTGACTTACTGGAAAAGACCCTGATGCTGGGAAAGATTGAGGGCAGGAGAAGGGGACAACACAGGATGAAATTGTTGGATGGTGTCACCAACTCAATGGACATGAGTCTGAGCAAACTTAGTGAGACAGTGAAGAATAGGGAAGCCTGGCATGCTGCAGTCCATGGGGTCACAAAGAGTTGGTCACAACTAAGAGAGAGATTATTCTCTCTGTCATGCCTGTGACAGCTTGTGTTCATGTGGGTACATGTGTTGAAGGGTAATGGAAGATGAAGAAATGATGAGAAATGCATAAGGTCAAAGAGAAGAGAGCTAAGCAAAGCTGGAAGAATCAGTCTTTCATGACTATCTCTTGGACTAGCTCTGAGTTTTTAAGGAGTAGGGAGCTGAGGCTACTGAAGAGGTTCTGAAGGGGTCTTTGAGACTAGAGTCTCAACAATAGCTATTGATAGAACTGGGGGCAAAATATGACACAGAGTTCAGAAGCAGTTAGCACACTTTACCAAGGCTGTGTGGAAGACAGCTGTGCTCTGATATGGTGAGAAGGAGAGGATAGAAGAGCATCATCTGTTTGGAATTATCATAAGATGTAGCTTTTGAAGCACCAAGAAGTCACAGCCTGCACAAAGGTAGCATTTCCACAGAAATTCCAGCTTAAGGTTTAATGACTGCAGATAGCATTGAAAGCCCTTGGAAAAAGAACCAAGAAAATATTTATGAACTTCTGGGAGTCTCCCTCAGGGAGCTCAGAAGTACCTGGAAAAGGCTTCAAAGGGGCAAGTAGCAACAGGTGCTCTGCAAGCAGATTAGGCCTAAACAGTGAAATTTGTGTCATTAATGTGATATCATGAGCTTCTGACTCTTTGTAACCCCATAGACAGTAGCCTGTCAGTCTCCTCTGTTCAAGGGATTTTTCAGGCAAGAATACTGTGAGTTGTCATTTTCTCCTCCAGGGTATCTTCCCAACCCAGGGATCAAACCCATGTCTCCTGTGTCCCCTGCATTGTAAGTGGAGTCTTTACCCTCTGAACCACAGGGGAAGCCCCATTACCCATATGTAGCCTCAAATCTATGAAGATGGCAGAAACTCAGAAGATAACTGCTTATCAGTTTAAATAGAGCCAAACCATCCTCATGTTATAGTTTTGTGATGATATCTGCTCCTTCTAGAGTAATGTCAGGATAGAAAATGAGCCAAGGTATAAAGCAGCTGTTTCTTTCTCCTATGCCCTTACTCAGGGACTAGAGATAAAAGTCCTAGCATTCTGGCAGAGGGAGAGTATAAAGGTTCAAACAAGGAAACATATCAAAATGGGCTTCCAAATCAAATGCAAGAGATTGAGATGAAAACTGGAAGCTATAGTTCAGATCCTTCTGAAGATTTTGAGGAGGAAGGACCCTAAGCAAGAGGAAAGCGGTCAGAGTAAGCATTGGGAAGTAGCTGGATGACTTGTGGAAGGGAGTGTTTTAGGACCACCATTTCAAATTTTAATTTCAAATTTCAATGTGCTGAGTAAGCATTTGCATAGGTGGACTAGGTCCATTGGCATCCAAATAGAACAGAGGAAGAACTGGATTGAATGACACATATTACTTTTAGCGTCTAGGAATTTTATTACATGTAGACACTAAATTTGCTTAAATCATGGACTTTTTGCGTCTAGGAAATTTACATTTTTTTTTTAATAGGAAGATGCTTATTTAAAAATATTCAGTAGTTATAAATCAACTGCCTAGACTCATATGTAAATAAATCATAAAATAAAAGTTGTAGTAAGTCTTTAGTTTTATATTGCAGCCAAAGTCTTTCTTTGTAATAAGGATAACTCATAAAAATGTATATACTCGTCTTAAGAAGGAAACTATAGCATACATATTCCCACACATTGAACTCGATGGTTTCCAACCAGTTGCATGTGACTCTGTGAAAATAGAGAATATTAGGAACGCTCTCTTTCTGTTCAATGACAACTAAGACATCAGACATCCAGCCACCTCCCTATAGTGTTTGAGAGTATTTGCACAATATGTATGTTCAAAGAAAGGCTCAGTTTCTATCTGTTGATCTAGAGGTTGCTGTATTAATAGGCTGCACACTTCATTGATTTTTAATTAATTTCTAAATAGACACAGAGGATAACTACTACAACCCACAGACATTTCCGTTCTCATTGCAATCCACGGCTTTATTGATCAGTTGCTTAAGGAGCAGAAGTAATCCATTTTAGGTTTACCTCTCTGAGAGAGTGTGGACACTACAAGACTCACTCCTCTCATTTGTATTCATATTGACAAGAGGTCAGTCAGAGGGAAGAACCATAGCATGGTTAGTATTCTCTTGATCCAGACAGATGAGTTTTTCATTTGTAATTTATTTAGTAGGAAAGCAGTGGCTTCTCACACATGCTTTTTAACATACTTTTTTGTTTATTTTATTGTTTTCATTTCTTTGTTTCTTTTTTTTTTTTCTTGTATTTATTTATTTTTTTACACGAACTCCCAAACATGAACCCCCCTGTCTCAAGGAGACTGTTCTGCAAATTTTTCCAATGGAAATTTTCAAAATCTTGGGAAAAGTGATGAATAAAATTTCTGAAGAAATATTTTAAGAAATTGTAGGAAATGAAGGAAAAGTTCTGTCACTCCTGCCAACTTCAGGAATCTTTAAATAGTGTCCTCATCCAGTTTCCTTGGTGTTCAAATATTACTATCTGGAAGTGAAGTGAAGTGAAAGTCGCTAGTTGTGTTCAACTCTTTTCAACCCCATGGACTAAAGAGTCCATGGAATTCTCTAGGTCAGAATACTGGAATGGGTAGCCTATCCCTTCCCCAACAGATCTTCCCAACTCAGGGGGATTTGGCCTAATTGTTGTAGGGTTTGTTTTTGCTCCATCTTATCTTAAACAGATTGTTACATTTGTTCTACTTACATTGCAAAGAAAAAGCTACTGCCTGGACAGCCTTTCAAAGTTTTGCTCTTATTGTTTATTTAATCCAACCACAGAGATATATTGAATACCAGGTAAATGCCAAGAAATCTTCAAATTGTTGAAAGTACATAGTTGAATTCACAAACGTTGGTTTTTGAAGTGCCTCCAGAGTACTCTCCTAGGAAATCCAGAAAAACTGAAGTTTGTTTACAAGTTTTAAGTGAATGTTATGTACAGAAATTTCTCTTTATTGAATTAGAGCACTTATTGTATACCTAACAACCATTCAGTTGTATATACTGTCTTTTGTTGGTTTTATGTACGGTTTTATATAGTTTATTAACATACATGGTCATAGAGTGTGATGATTAAGATTGTTGCCTTTGGAGTGTTTGCAGTCAAATCTTGGTTCTTCTAGGCTTTGCCATACACTCTTGGGAAAGTATTTTATTTCTTTGTGGATCAGCTTCCCTGTCTTAAAATGGAAATAATAGTAACACAGGTCTCACTGAGTTCTTGTGAATTCCTGTACATATGCACCTAAAACAGTCCCCTGGCCTTGAGTGTGTATGTAAATGTTAACTATTTCATAGATACAAATATTTATAATGATAATATACCCACTTATATTTTGTCCTTCCCATATGATTTCAGTGTTCTCAATCAACAAGAAATCTTTCCATGTTGTATCCTCCACAGTGATTATTATTGTTTGTCTAGATTCTTCTGCATTTAAACTAGTACTGAAGAGAAGATAATTTATGTTGTAAAGCAAATTTATAGCATTTTACAAATAGTTTTAATGTTATTTGCAGTGTCAAGAATACGGAGGTAACTTTGGTATCCAAGAATAGACAGTAACAGTGCTATATATGTGTTTATGTTTGTGAGTTTGTTTGTATAATTTAGTGCAACTATGAGAACTAGATTATGTAGAGCAGCATGTTTATATCTAAAATAAAACATGATCCTATTTAATATATGATACTATTTATGTATTAGAAATGACACAAAACACTTGTCAGAAAATACAGTAAGACAAAGTAAGCATATACAGATTGAAAGGATATGTATTAAAAACATTATTGTGCGTATTTATGATGAATAAGAAATGGAATTGAGATAGAGGATAGAGGGAAACAGTAACAATAATGTGCATGAATTATGGAGTTTGGTTAGCTTAAAATTCTGAGAACTTGAGATCATAAAGGAAAAACAGTGACACACATTGCCTACAATACCATGTGTTAAGTAAATAATCTCAAATCCATCCTTCTTATGGAAGATACAATTCAACCACTGCAACAGAAGGAAAAGGCAGCCAGTTGAAATAGCTGCTGGTTGCTCAGCACTGTTGGGTATGGCAACTTCTGTTTTTCATTCTGTGTGCCCCTGAATGCTCTTCCTATTATTCTGCTCAGAGGAAGAAAAGCAGATTCACACGGTTGTCCCAGACTGGCTTGGCATTGATAGGCTGGCTCCTAGAAAACAGTCTCTGAGAAAAGTTTTCATGTAGGGAGTTTGCATAAGTATTCTCAAGAACAACATCTGTCAGACAGTGAAAAATCAACATGAGGTAGAAGGAAAAGTTCAACTATGGTAAAACTGCAACAAAGGAATAATTTGATCCCACAAAGCGTTCGGGAACTAGAATAGCACTTCATAGTTGTCTAGAGGAGGTGTGTCCTTTGTAACTCAACATCAGCAAATTACTGGTTATGGTCTGCCTTTCACGAGAGAGTAAAACCCCTGGCAAAGCAGCATCCTTGTAGTTGGGTTTTGGGGTCACTGCCCCCAAACAAAAGCAGCTGAGATTAAAACCGTCAGCAGTCAACACTCCCAGAGGCTGAGGTTATGAGAACTTGGGCATGAAGAGGTTTCTGGGTGCCACACCATAGCATCTGCTCCATGCATGTTTGTGTACACACATGCATGCACAAACATATTATTGGAACCAAATTTGATAACTGTATTTCAAATAGCAACAATGTTTTCATCACACACTATTAAAATGACAGAAATTCAGTTGTCCTCAATATTTCAAAATCATCTTAAGAACTGCAACCTGACCAAGTCTTGTGAAGATCATAGGTGCAGTTGGAAAGCATGAAAATTAAACTTGAGTATCAATGCCAAGCCAGTATGGGACAGCTATGTGAATCTGCTTTTATTCCTCTGAGCAGAATAATAGGAAGAGCATTCAGGGGCACAGAGAGTGAAAACCAGAAGTTGCCATACCCAACAGTGCTGAGTAACCAGTAGGTATTTTAACTGGCTGCCTTTTCCTTCTGTTACAGTGATTGAATTGT
The DNA here is from genome assembly GCA_006410675.1 of Oreotragus oreotragus. Lineage (NCBI taxonomy): Eukaryota > Metazoa > Chordata > Mammalia > Artiodactyla > Bovidae > Oreotragus > Oreotragus oreotragus. The sequence goes on from SJYX01008840.1 coordinate 417,974, forward strand.
ATCTTTCATAAGAAGGATGGATTCGAGATTATTTATTTAACACATGGTATTGTAGGATATTGAATGTTCTAGATGTTTTACAAATACTAAGGCATTGGATCTTCAAGACAATTGCCAGGGCAGATACTATTATTATCCCCATTTAGTGAAAAAAGAAAATGAAACACAAATAAATTGACCAGGGTCACACAGAGAGTCAGTAGCCAGGGTTTAAACATTGGGTTGCACTAAACTGGTTTTTACTAAAATGTATTCATGGTTCTCACTAAACATTTGAAGTGAAACAGCTACTCTTCCTCTTTCTTTACTGTTCTCTGTGTCTATTATTGGACACCATTTAATATTTTAGATGGATGTATTTTACAGTCCCATCTATCATGGAATAAAAATTTAAAGCTAGAAGACACCTCAGAGATCATTTAGGCCAATTTGTCACTTTTATAGAAGAGGTGAATTGAGTACCTGTGGCCATAAACCTTGTGAACAGGCTGTCTGGACTTCTTCCTTGCAACACTCAGTTCTGTGTTCTTTCTACTGTGCCATGAACCAGGTTTGGCTGGTTGAAAAAGACTTAGTTGATTCAGTTACAGAGCCACCTTAGTTTCACTCCATGTGCTTTGGGGATAAAGTCAGTCACTTCAGAAAAGTATTTTTCTTCCCTTGAACATGCTCATATCCTTTGCCCTTGGACAAAGTAGAGAGCATTAGAGTTAGATTTTTCTTTTTTCTCTCAGGGATAGAATTGGTTTCAGAAGGAAAGGTGGAAAAGAGGAGTAGTTCTCATTTGAAGATAGCTTTCTTGAAGCTCCCTGTTATTAAGAAAGCTTCAGGTTATTAGAATGAAATCAGAAAAAAAAAAAAAAGTGCTCTTGCTAACTCCAGAGATTAATGCCTGTGAGAGCTGACTACAGCTTAAAAATTTTAGCTCCACCCACATGTTTGATGAAATTGTCGCCTGGCCTATATGTGGGAAGCAAATATTTCTTGTCAGAAATAGTCTGGTCTCTCTTAACTTCCGTTAGCTTCCTGCAGCTGGGAAGAATACATTTTAACATTGGATTAAAGCATAATAATGATGCATTTTTGCTAGCCAGCTGTGAGTCAGACATCATAAGATTGAAAAGGTCATTGCCAATACTTTATCAACACCAATACTTTTAAATTGTCAGTCACTGATTTTTTTCCAATAGAGAAGTTTATATGAGTCAGTTCTAACCTGAGATTAAAACTTTAAATTCAATTATAATAAGATTATCCTTGGATTTTGTATTAAAGTGCATTCCTGAAAGTCAAGAGTGAAATTTGACTTTCCCCTGTGAGCTTGTGTTTACTGACACATATTTTAAGAGGTAGGAGCCAAATAGAAAATAAGTAAGCAGTCTTTGAAAACACATTACAGCATTCAGAGCACGTATGAAAATGGTGAAGTTCTGAATGGTCTGAGTGATAGTAAATTCTGAGTAGTTTGAGTAAAATCAGAATGGCAGCACTTGGATCAAGGAGTAGAAAAAAATGCCCCTAAAAGGTACGGGCTAAGTTGCTTCAGTTATGTCTGCCTCTATGGACTGTAGCCTGCCAGGCAGTTCTGTCCATGAGGATTCTCCAGGCAAGAATCCTGGAATGGGTTGCCATTTCCTTCTTCATGGGATCTTCCCACAGATTGAACCAGTGTCTCTTATGTCTCTTGCATTGACAGGTAGGTTATTTATCACTAGAGCCACCTGGGAAGCCCACCCCTAAAACACCTCTACCCAAAATATCCCTAAGTGCTGAGTGATAAAAGGCAAATACTTTGGTACAGAAAATTTACTATTTTATTCACTCAAGGAAAACATCCTGCAGCATTGAAAAGTTTTTGACCTATTCTGTTTATAACTTTATCTTCACTAAATTCCTGAATCTGTGATATATTTATGGAAAGCACCAGATCTTTTATTAGATTCCTTAATGTTTCTTTCTCCTTATATGACAGCACCCTCAGGTGAACTGTTATTAAAATAATATTTTGAACAGTAATTATTTTGAAAATTTTAGCCTCACATTATTCATGATGGGAAGTTATGGATATATGTATCAGCATTTGCAAACATTTATTGAACACCCACTGTGATATATTAGTTGAAGCTCACAGATTTTCTAAAATGGGCAGTTCAAGTTAATGAAGGTAAATGATTCTTATGCACTGGAACTGTTGATAATTATCAGTGGAACGACACTGTTTTTTCTATACTTACGTATACTACTACTACTTAAGTAGTAACTTCAATACTTTAGATACTATTTGATCATCACAACAACCTTTGTGATAGGTGCTATTGTGGCTGTTTTAGAGAGGAAGAAGGTGAGTGATAGAGAGGTTAATCAACTCATTAGAGTCACATAGTTAGAATATGGCAGAGCTCTGGATTTTAGACAAGCAATCAACTCCAGAATTTATGCTAAAAGCCACTCCATCATCTTACATACCCTGTGACCATAGCAAGAATTGAGTTTCCAATTTATACAATTTAACTTCTTGCTAAGAAATTCTATAATTTAGCAGAGTTTTAAATATAAAAGCAAACATGTCAGTCACTTTCATTATGCACTGAAATTCACAGAAACATTTGATGATATATTTTTTCTGCAGAAGTACTAGGATCTTTTAAAACTATATGACATCACTATGTACATTCATTTCTGTATGCCCACACTACCCAGTCATCCATCAAGAGAGGAGGTGGGCTTAAATATGCAGACTTTGAGTCCCACACCAAGGGACCAAATCCCAGTACTACCACTCATTAAATACATGACTTGGAGCAAGTAACGTGACCTCTCTTATCAGGGTTTTCTCATATTTAGAATAGGGTAAAAGTAGTATGTCTCATGTTGTTTAGGTGCTCAACTGTGTCCGACTCTTTTGCAATGCCATAGATTGTAGTCCACCAGGCTCCTCTGTTCAGGGGCTCTTCCAGGCAAGGATACTGGTGTGGATAGCCGTTTTTCTTCTTCAGGTGATCTTCCCAACCCAGGGATCAAACCTTCATCTCCTGCCTGTGTCTCCTACACTGGAGGCAGATTCTTTACCGCTGAGCCACTAGAGAAGTTAACCGACCGATGTAGACATGTTTAGTTTAATGCCTGCCATGTCCTAAGAACTCAGTCAATATTAGCTGAGGCTGTTGTCAGTGTTAGTATTCCTATTATATAGTCCACCTGAGCTGGCAGGGCAAGGACACGGGCGTTTTAACAGGGCAGAATAAGAGGTTCCCTTTCAACCAAAGCAGTTCAGTTCAGTTCAGTTGCTCAGTCGTGTCTGACTCTTTGCGACCCCATGGATGTACCACACCAGGCCTCCCTGTCCATCACCAACTCCTGGAGTTTACTCAAACTCATTTCCATTGAGTTGGTGATGTCATCCAACCATCTCATCCTCTGTCGTCCTCTTCTCCTCCCACCTTCAATCTTTCCCAGCATCAGGGTCTTTTCAAATGAGTCAGCTCTTCGCACCAGGTGGCCAAAGTATTGGAGTTTCAGCTTCAACATCTGTCCTTCCAATGAGTATTCGGGACTGATTTCCTTTAGAATGGACTGGATGGATCTCTTGCAGTCCAAAGCAATATCCCTCTATTATCTTCAAACTTCAAGAGACTTCAGTTTATTTTTGTTACTGATATTTCTAATAACTTGTCTGCCCACTTATTTGCATCATGCTCTGGTTTAAGGAGTGATTTTATTTTGAAGGAATCTAGAAGAGAATGTGATTCTAATGAGATCTGGTAAGAAAATCTTGTTCCAGTGACTGTGATATGAAGAAACCAATTGTGAAAAATCCACAGATTTCAACACTCTCTATTCAGAACCTGAAATTAGAGCTAAGGTGGCAGTCATGATTAATAAGTTGAAAGTGTTCCTTTGTATGATGATGTTTCATAGTTACAAAGCAACAATTCAAACGTATTTTGATGGTTTGATAATGAGACAGATGCTTGTTTTTAATCTCTTATAATCATGGTCAGATAGCTAAGAGAAACAGTAGAGATTACCATCTGATTTCCTGAATTTAGTTCTCATTATTTTGAAGAAAATAATTTTTTTTTTTTACAGACAAACTGTATTGAGGTTCAGGATAGTCTATTACCTGCTGAGGCTTTATGTATAGGATGTCAAAGATCTTTTGGAATTTTGAGGCTTGGCTTATACAGTCAATGTGTCATTAAAGTCAAGTTTCTTGTTGAATATTAGTTCCCTTCATCTGCTGGATCATGGAAAAAGCAAGAGAGTTCCAGAAAAACATCTATTTCTGCTTTATTGACTATGCCAAAGACTTTGACAGTGTGGATCACAATAAACTGTGGAAAATTCTGAGAGAGATGGGAATACCAGACCACCTGACCTGCTTCTTGAGAAATCTGTATGCAGGTCAGGAGGCAACAGTTAGAACTGGACATGGAACAACAGACTGGTTCCAAATAGGAAAAGGAGTACGTCAAGGCTGTATATTGTC
>SJYX01008840.1:423544-442410 GCA_006410675.1 Oreotragus oreotragus
AAGGCTGTATATTGTCTCCCTGCTTATTTAACTTATATGCAGAGTACATCATGAGAAACGCTGGACTGGAAGAAACACAAGCTGGAATCAAGATTGCCGGGAGAAATATCAATAACCTCAGATATGCTGATGACACCACCCTTATGGCAGAAAGTGAGGAGGAGCTAAAAAGCCTCTTGATGAAAGTGAAGGAGGAGAGTGAAAAAGTTGGCTTAAAGCTCAACATTCAGAAAATGAAGATCATGGCATCTGGTCCCTTCACTTCATGGGAAATAGAAGGGGAAACAGTGGAAACAGTGTCAGACTTTATTTTTGGGGGCTCCAAAATCACTGCAGATGGTGACTGTAGCCATGAAAATAAGATGGCTTGCTCCTTGGAAGAAAAGTTATGATTAGCCTAGATAGCATATTCAAAAGCAGAGACATAACTTTGCCGACTAAGGTCCATCTAGTCAAGGCTATGGTTTTTCCAGTGGTCATGTATGGATGTGAGAGTTGGGCTATGAAGGCTGAGCACTGAAGAATTGATGCTTTTGTACTGTGGTGTTGGAGAAGACTCTTGAAAGTCCCTTGGACTGCAAGGAGATCCAACCAGTCCATTCTGAAGGAGATCAGCCCTGGGATTTCTTTGGAAGGAATGATGCTAAAGCTGAAACTCCAGTACTTTGGCCACCTCATGCGAAAAGTTGACTCATTGGAAAATAGTCTGATGCTGGGAGGAATTGGGGGCAGGAGAAGGGGACAACAGAGGATGAGATGGCTGGATGGCATCACTGACTCGATGGACGTGAATCTGAGTGAACTCCGGGAGTTGTGCTGTGATTCATGGGGTTGCAAAAAGTCGGACATGACTGAGCAACTGAACTGATTGACTGACTAGTAGAATATGTATTTCTTACATATATTTACATTAGGATAGTATATAATTAAAGGAATCATTATCCACCTAAATTACAAAAGCACAGGCTTATTCTCAATTTACTCTCTTCATCATTGTACAGTCATTTACCAAAGATGGTTATTATATCAGTGTACCCTGAAATTGTTCTTTCCCTAGTTCCTTCTGGCCTAGTTTAGTTGAAGATTCAGACATTCATGCATGTAGGAGCTGGTGACTATCATAAACAAATAAAGGCTGAATTCTTGAAAATGATAGTGAGTAGTAGGATCCTAGCAAACTGGGGACCAAATGCCCTTAAAGAGCATGGCCGGTAACCAACTAAAGCGGATATATGAAACTCATTCAGTGTCGGCATACAAAAATTGGATAGCTCATGGGTGTCAGTTTACAACTTTTATTTTACACTCTCCTCTCTTTTCTCCTGTAATGTGGCAGTGACTCCTGACTTTAGCTATAGTTGTGTGTAATCCAGCCTCTATACTGGCACCAGGTGTTATTTTTAAGGCTTCAATGATAATTGTGTCACTCTCCTCTTAAAAAAAAAAAGAGGGCATCACCATATTGAATGCTGCATAAAATGCAAAGGTCAAATTCTCTATCATAATTTATAAAGGGTCCTTCTTGGATCTAGCCTCTTACTCTATTTTCAGTCTCATCACCCACCATATACGTAATACTTCAGAAATACAAAGTTATGTAACTTTGTCCAAGCATGCTACGCTATCGATTCTCCTGTGCTTGTTCTTACTGCAGTTTTCCCCCTACCTTGTCCAACTGGTGGACAACCATCCTTAAAGCTTTACTTAGGCCATAGTACCTCTCTGAAGCCTCCCTGCTCATGCACACTTGCTAGACTATACAACAGATGGTCCTCAAAATACAGCTCTCCTTAGGTGCCTCCCACATGTCACCGATCTGGTCAAGTGTTTACTCCATATCTGCCCACTTTGTTGATTAGCTTCTATCCTCTAATGCACAAAACTCCTCTGACTCTCTTTTGTCTTTCTGGTGTCTGGCAGAGTACTTGGCACATAGTATGTGTTCCATCATTGTGTGTGGATCTGAATATCAACTTCTTGCCAACATGCTTTCCATATTCTGTTATGAAGATGGTTTAGAATGATGAATGTTTTTGTGAACACTTCGTACAGGGTCAAAATTATCAAACAGACTTTATCTCCAAGGCAATGACTGTTTTTATTAATCCTTTAAAGCATTCAGGGGTTTTATGTTTTCATGTTCATTTTATTCTAGAAATCTCCAAGTTGGCATGATCAAGGAGAAGGCACTGTTTAGGAAAGAGGACAAAGCTCCCATAAATCCCAGTTGTGGATTGATTTCAGAAAACGCTAATAATATGATGTCACACAACTGCTGACTGATTGGACCATATCAGGCAGTATCTGCACTGGTTGTGTTTAATGGGCATTTATATAGTGCTCGGCTCATGATGCTGCTTAAGGCAATATTCTCTTTCCACTACACCGAGTATACGGAATATACGGTTCATAATTTTTTGACCTCTCTAATTTATATGTCTGTTTACCACAGCTTTTGTTTGATATCAGAAACCATTAATCCTTCAAAGTCCTGCAGTTTTAATGTTAACTGCCAGCAGCATTGATTTGCAATTGGCATGAGAGTATGCTTCAACCATTTTATAACACTTCTGATTTTTCTTACTACTGAAATCCTCAAATATAGAATTTTCCCTTACTCTTCAACAAAAATGTGCTCACTCAAGCAAAAGATGAGCACTCTAACATAGACCTTTGAGTTCATTTCCTTAGTTTTACTTCAACCTTTTAGTTAGGCTAGTGTTTCATGACTCTTGGTTTCCGTATTGATGAAATACAATGAACAACTATTGTTTCTGGATTATTTTTTACTTATCCATAATCTAATATACATGTATGTATACATATAACACATATGTATGCATATGTATGTGCTTCCGTGGTGGCTCAGTGGTAAGGAACATGTCTGCCAATGCAGAAAATGTGGGTTCAATATGACTGAGTCAGGAAGATTCCTGAAGAAGAAAATGGCAACCTGCTCCAGTATTCTTGCCTGGGAAATCCCATGGACAGAGGAGCCTGGCAAGCTACACTCCATGGGGTCTCAAAACACTCAGACATAAGTTAACAACTAAACAACAACAAACAGTATATGTATGTACATATACATACGTGTGTGTGTGTATTGGGGGAAAATCCAGTTATATCTCTTACTGGCAATCAGCAATACACTTTATTTTTAATTACATATATGTTTTATGAAGAAAACATATTAAAGGCTAATTTGAAGTTCTTTATAAATGATGTACTTTCACTTGTGAGTTCTCACAGTGACTACTAATGTCATAAAAACCAATTTTTAAATTACAGGCTTTTAATGCCCCTAGAGTATATTTCATTTTTTGCATAGTTAATAAGAATAAGGGCTTCTCAAGTGGCACTAGTGGTAAAGAACCTACCTGCCAATGCAGGAGACACAAGAGATGTGGGTTTGATGCTTGGGTCAGGAAGATTCCCCTGGAAAAGTGTATGGCAACCGATTCCAGTATTCTTGCCTGGAAAATCTCATGGACAGAGGAGCCTGGTGGGTTACAGTCCATAGGGTCATAGAGAGTTGGACATGACTCAAAAAAGAACCTACCTGCCAATGCAGGAGACACAAGAGATGTGGGTTTGATGCTTGGGTCAGGAAGATTCCCCTGGAAAAGTGTATGGCAACCGATTCCAGTATTCTTGCCTGGAAAATCTCATGGACAGAGGAGCCTGGTGGGTTACAGTCCATAGGGTCATAGAGAGTTGGACATGACTCAAGCGACTTAGCATGCATGCAATAAGAATAATATAATTCTTAGCCTTGATAGAATCTATAATGGTGATTTTGCCGCCATTAAACCTTTATATGAAATACTTTTGAAAAGTATGGATAGCTGAATTTTTTGGAGTGGGTGTATGGGGAAGATGACATGAAATAAGATATTGAGAAGAAAACAAAAATATGTGGGTCAGTCCAAATACATGTTCTGTTCAGTTCAATCCAGTCGCTCAGTCATATCTGACACTTTGCAGCCCCATGAATCACAGCACGCCAGGCCTCCCTGTTCATCACCAACTCCCGGAGTTCACTCAAACTCAGGTCCATCGAGTCAGTGATGCCATCCAGCCATCTCATCCTCTGTCGTCCCCTTCTCCTCCTGACCCCAAACCCTCCCAGCATCAGGGTCTTTTCCAATGAGTCAACTCTTCTCATGAGGTAGCCAAAGTACTGGAGTTTCAGCTTTAGCATCAGTCCTTCCAACGAACACCCAGGATTGGTCTCATTTAGAATGGACTGGTTGGATCTCCTTGCAGTCCAAGGGACTCTCAAGAGTCTTCTCCAACACCACAGTTCAAAAGCATCAGTTCTTCAGTGCTCAGCTTTCTTCACAGTCCAACTCTCACATCCATACATGACCACTGGAAAAGCCATATCGTTGACTGGACAGACCTTTGTTGGCAAAGTAATGTCTCTGCTTTTGAATATGCTATCTAGGTTGGTCATAACTTTCCTTCCAAGAAGTAAGTGTCTTTTAATTTCATGGCTGCAATCACTATCTGCAGTGATTTTGGAGCCCAAAAAAACAAATTCTGACCCTGTTTCCACTGTTTCCCCATCTATTTCCCAGGAAGTGATGGGACCAGTTGCCATGATCTTTGTTTCTGAGTGTTGAGCTTTAAGCCAATTTTTTCACTCTCCTCTTCCACTTTCATCAAGAGGCTTTTTAGATCCTCTTCACTTTCTGCCATAAAGGTGGTGTCATCCGCATATCTGAGGTTATTGAAATTTCTCCCGGCAATCTTGATTCCAGCTTGTGCTTCTTCCAGCCCAGTGTTTCGCATGATGTTCTCTGCGTATAAGTTAAATAAGCAGGGTGACAATATACATCCTTGACATACTCCTTTCCTATTTGGAACCAGTCTGTTGTTCCATGTCCAGTTCTACCTGTTGCTTCCTGACCTGCATATAGGTTTCTCAAGAGGCAGGTCATGTGGTCTGGTATTCCCATGTCTTTCCATTAGCTAGTCTATTAGGACACTTTCATTCTCACTAATGAAAGTGTTTGCAAAAGAATATAAAGTACCTGGGGGAAAAAATGATCTAACAATGAACTCATGTGCAGGTAATCCAGTCTGCTTATATGAGGCTTTGGGGAATAAAAGCCAAAAGCTATTTGTGGTTTGCTTTTTAACATCTGCCTTTTCCCTAATTTTGGAAATATTATCAAATTTTTACATCACTTAGAGAAATCAAGCACTTACACCTGAAAGCTAGGAAACTCCTTTTTTTGACAATGGAAAACCCTAGGCATTAACTGCTTCTTTGGGAAATTTGATGTTTTTCAGGGAATGATGTACCTGGAAGAAAGACGGCTTGTTCATCGGGACTTGGCAGCCCGTAATGTCTTAGTGAAATCTCCAAACCATGTGAAAATCACGGATTTTGGACTAGCCAGACTCTTGGAAGGAGATGAAAAAGAGTATAATGCTGATGGAGGAAAGGTGAATATCTTTTTGAGAGCAATATTACTTGAAAATATACTGTAATATCCTTTTATCTCCTTATGTGTTATAGAAAGAAGACAACAAACCTGAGGTTTAAGAGATTATAAAATCTTAGTTCTACTATTTGCCTTCTCTCCTACCCACAGTAATATATATACACACACATACATACACACACATACATACACACACATACATTTACACACATATATACACAACTATATATACATATAGTTATATACATGTACATACACATATATATTAATAGAATATTTAAACTATATATATAGTATGTATCACCAACTTCCATTTTTCAAAAGTAGCTAAAATATAATGAGTGTCTGGATCCAAGTGGTCTTTATGTCAGTTCTAATGGGAAGTGGGTAGCTCCCAAGAAACTCTAAAGATTACATTTTAATCCAGGGCAATATAAATTGTTTCACTGATCCTACTAATTTAAGACTATCACAAAGAGATCAGAGAAATACTTCTCTCTCATAGACTAGAGAGAAGTCTTGCTACTACCAAGAATCATAAATATTGGAAAGTTGAACATTCTCTCTAACTTCTAATTCTCCTGTAGCAAAAGCAACAGATTGCTCTTATCTGGCTCTGTTTTTTTTGTTTGTTTGTTTTCATTGTAGCATATGATTTACCAGTTTATTTATTGGATTGACCAAAAAGTTCATTTTGTTTTAAGTAAAAACTAAAGACACATTTTTCATTTTCACTAAGACTTTTATTGACTAAGTATTCACTAATCAGGACTTCCCTGGTGGCTCAGTGGAAGAATCAGCCTGCAATGCAGGAGACTCAGGTTTTATCTCTGGGTTGGGAAGATCACTTGGAGAAGGAAATGGTAACCCACTTCAGTATTCTTACATGCGAAATTCCATGGACAGAGGAGCCTGGCGAGCTACAGTCCATGAGGTCCCAAGAGTTGGACGTGACTTAGCAACTAAACAACAACAGTAACAAAAATTCACTAAGCGAAAGAACTTTTTGGTCAACCCAGTATTCTCTGACTCCCTCCACTAGAATGTCAACCATTCTATCGGAAGGAACAATGCCACTGCCTCTTCTAACTTTTCTGACTCTCCGCCCACAAGCCCTGCCTCTCTCATTCACCATGTGGGGTCTCAATCCATGCCTTAGTTCCAGTTCTTATCTTTCTTCATTAACCCACAGTTTAGCTTGTTATTCTTGGCTAACTATTGAGGATACCTCCTCTTCATGTGGAGGCTCATCTAGCTTGGCCTGGATAAACTTACATCAGAAGAGACCAAATAAAATAAGCAAATGCAGCCTTAACCTATAAGTGCATGCTAACAAAGACAAGTAATTAATGTGTCAGGTAAATATGTTTATTATTTGCCTTTATTCATCATGGGTCATCCAGATGCATATTATAATTATTTTACAGTGACAGGCCTCCAAATGCTAAACATTGATTTTATATATATTTATATATATTGATTTTTATATATAATCAAATCTTATCACAAACACAAAGCAAAATGCAACATGTGTATGTTTTAAATCTTCAGTTTTGTAGCTTTCTCTGGCTTTTCCTTGATTTTATTAGCCTACTTTGCCTATTTACTACAAATTGCAGCCATTTCAGACCACAGCTTTGAAATTCACTACAAGACTGCACAGAAGTAGAAGTCTATAAATCACATGACTTCACTTGTCTTGAGAACATACAGCTGTAAGATTTGTCTAAAGCAAGATTCATTAGAGCTTTAAATGCCTCGTAACCATTAAGTCTTTATCAAGCCACCTGTGATTTAAGCTTACTTCTTTAACAGTGTCTGTAGTCCATAAAGTTGGCTAACTCCTTGCCCATAGGGAAATTACTTTCAATGTGTCTTCTGTTCCCTTTCACTGAATACCATGATTCTGTCACTGAGTTACCTTGGTGTCACCTTGGTGAGCAGCCAACCTCACGATTTCAAAGGCCTATTTAGTTTTAAGCTTTTAACTGTGAGGTAGAAGTGTTTATCTTTATTCCATAGAATCTAATTACATTCCCAGCTCTATAACACTGCCCTTCGTAGTTGAAACCTGTTCTGCTGACCCATCAGCAGCAGGGTATGTGAGCTGAGTCGCTTTTCTTACAGTAATGATGGATTTGTACTGATCCTCTCATATTCTTTTATATAATTCCTATTTTGAAAATGATACATATTTTCAATACTGGCTACCCAAGTCGAGGGAGATCATTTGTGGCTGGGGAACAAAGGAAGGCTAACTTTGGAATTCATTAGTTTAGGTGTTTTAGTGACCAAATTATCTGAGAGGAGAAGGAGAGAACAGGTGTAGAAAGAGTTCATTTCATCAGTGGCCTGAAATTTGAGGGTGGAAAGGGTTCCTGAAAATGTAGGGAATCTTATTTGGGAGAAAACAATACAGTATGATCACATTATTAGAAATATATGTATTAGATGTTTTAGAATTGATATCGTGAATCATAATATTAACTAGTACCTTAATCACTGAATAGTAAGCTTAGAAAGTATTATTTCCCTTTTTACTGTTTATGAAGGTTTTGAAAATAAATATCTTAATTGATTCTTTTTAAGATTAGATTTCATTTCCTCCCTGTTTTGAAAAATAACACATTTCTATTTTTCTATGCATACAAGAGAGGCGAATCCAGAGACTCATATTGAGGAAATATAGAAATGACTTTTTATATGACTTACACTTCTTATTTTTCTGTAGATGCCAATTAAATGGATGGCTCTGGAGTGTATCCACTATAGGAAATTCACCCATCAGAGCGACGTTTGGAGCTATGGTAAATAATTCTTTGTGTTATAAGGCTTTTAAAGCAAAAATAAACATTTTAGGTTTCTTGGTTCTCTAAAATGTAATATATTAATGTCTTAGTTGAGTTGTCTCTCATAACCTTTGCTTTGGTAGCAACTTGTCTAATCATTTTGATGAACAAAACAAAAAGCAATAGTTTTAGGTTAGGGACATGTTCATAGGCTCCTATGGCCTTCGTTTTCAACAGATCTTTGAAAACATAATTTCAAATGTTTTTATAAATGTTTTTCAAATGTTTTAATAAATGTTTCTTAAAAAGCATTTTCTTATTGAAATCTAGTTATATAGTGAGAAAATAGAGATGATTGTTAGGACAAATACCAATTATTGAAAGCAGTAGGATGACAGCAATAAATGTGAGGGGAGAGATAGATAAGAGAGATGATTTATAATTATACCTTTAATTGTAATTTATGAACTACTGTCGGAGTAAATAGATTTATTAGAAAATTAATAAATGAATGGGAACAGTGATTTTAAATTTTAGAACATTTATTTATTTGCATCTAACAGTTTTTGAGATGAGCTTCTTAGTGCCTGTCTGGCTGTTTACAAACTTAAGTCCACTAATACTAAGTATTAGTAAGAATAAATCAACACCTTTTCTAAGTTTACATAAACTGTATAAAACTATAACTTCTAACAAGCTTAGTGCTTCTTTAAATGAAAATGTGTTGGTGAGTCTTGCAAGCATGAAGCAATTTATTTTACTCAAATTTAAGCTTAGGTTTTATTTTTTGAAAGAAGATTAAACAACCTGTATTTTTAATCTAAAAACAGTATAAATTATCTTTAAAATATAAGATATTTCTATGGGGTAGTTTTTCTTTCCACACCTGTAAACCATATGAGGTGTTAAAATTTTCATGAAGACCTCAAGTAGTCTATTCAGCTTAGAAGCGGTCTTGCGTGTTTGAGATTAGGCAAGTACAGGGCAACCCTTGACAAAACTTAATTAAGCTGAAAGGACTAAATTAAAAACAGATGCATATCATTATATATAAATCATATACACTTAAATATGAGATAGAAGTATACAAAATATGAGATACATTAGCATGTACATATGCATTTATATATTATATGGTATAGATTAGCATATATATTACATGATAAAGTAGATTTACATATAAGATAGATTTCAGTCCAGTTCAATTCAGTCACTCAGTCATGTCCGACTCTTTGCGACCCCATGAATTGCAGCATGCCAGGCCTCCCTGTCCATCACCATCTCCCGGAGTTCACCCAAACTCAAGCCCATGGAGTCGGTGATGCCATCCAGCCATCTCATCCTCTGTCATCCCCTTCTCCTCCTGGCCCCAATCCCTCCCAGCATCAGAGTCTTTTCCAATAAGTCAGCTCTTCGCATGAGGTGGCCAAAGTACTGGAGTTTCAGCTTTAGCATCATTCCTTCCAAAGAAATCTCAGGGCTGATCTCCTTCAGAATGGACTGGTTGGATCTCCTTGCAGTCCAAGGGACTCTCAAGAGTCTTCTCCAACACCACAGTTTAAAAGCATCGATTCTTCGGCGCTCAGCCTTCTTCACAGACCAACTCTTACATCCATATGTGACCACTGGAAAAACCATAGCCTTGACTAGATGGACCTTTGTAGGCAATATAATGTCTCTGCTTTTCAATATGCTATCTAGGTTGGTCATAACTTTACTTCCAAGGAGTAAGTGTCTTTCAGTTTTATGGCTGCAATCACCATCTGCAGTGATTTTATCAAATAGATTTTTTCCTTTTCTTTCCCTTTTTTGTTCCTACTTATGTTTTCCTGAAATAAATGTGACAACTTACAAATTTTAAGTGATTTCTAGAATAAGTAAATGCATATATACATTTAAAAAATATTGGCAGGACAATCACATTTTTAATAATAAAATGTATCTTTTGAGAAAATCCTATTTTAAAGTCATACTATTATTCTTCATGTTGAGTTGCAATATCTCAGAATCTGATGGATGGACAGATAGATGGATAGATAGATAGATAAAGTAAACTCTGTTTTGAAACATAGCCCAGGTCATCAACCCATATCTATAAGGCATTTTAAGATTTTTATTATATATCATAGTTGGTTGCAAAAGTCATAAAAGTCTAAGAAAGATTCATAGTCTTGTTTGCAGTGAATCTACATGGAACATTGCCACTGGGTGCATCTTTATTTTTGTAAAAATAAATATGCATTGAATATGTTTTCTATCTTCAACTGATGGAATTGTAAGTTTTGAAGATGTTTCTGATTTAGTTTTCTTGCTCTTCTACATGCAGCCATCTCTGTTTAACCCTATCTTGTCATCAACACTCCAAAGATATAATTGGAATATTATTGGTAGAAGTGGGGTTTTTGATTTTTCTACTTCAAGTTTTATATTGATGTGTTTCTGTTTATTGCATTTTCTATTATTTTTATTTGTAGTTGCCTTGTATCTTACTCATAGACATCTTGATAGAGATGTAAAAGTACCTACTCTTTTATAATTACAAATATGTTAATAAAATGTTATCATTAAATACATATTCTATAAATATGACAATATGAATAGACAGTAATCTACTTCTTACTTTGTTTCAGCCTTCGTCATGAACACTGACTTTTAGTCATCAGTTCTATGAATCATTTTCAGNTAGAGATGTAAAAGTACCTACTCTTTTATAATTACAAATATGTTAATAAAATGTTATCATTAAATACATATTCTATAAATATGACAATATGAATAGACAGTAATCTACTTCTTACTTTGTTTCAGCCTTCGTCATGAACACTGACTTTTAGTCATCAGTTCTATGAATCATTTTCAGTGTGCAAAATCAAGCAGTGTTTTATAAGGCTGAAACAGTTAAACTGCATAACTAGTTTACATGTTTATACTATATTTAAGATCCATAAGATGTAAACATTAACCAAAAAATCAGATAATCTTTAATGATACTATTATGAGGAATAATTTGAAGTTTACATATATTTTTATATTTTAAGCTTTGCATTTTTATCAGTCAATGATAACTGTTATAAGCTAAAAATGACTTCAGCTTGAATAAATAATTCATTACAAATGGCAGCAGGAAAAATAACCATCATTAATGAATTTTATATTGAAAGATACTTGTATATGCATCAGTTAAAATTCACTTGCTAATACTACTGTATTAGCATATACAATTTCTGAACTAATAACCTTTTCCCTTAAGAAAACTATAACTATTAAATTTGCTAATTATTAGATTATAAAGAGGAGCTCTGTGTATGTTACTGTTCGTATCAGTATCATTATTCTTATCAAAGTTAGCTACTTGCAAGCTAGTATTTAGAGTATTTGCTTTCACCAAGGAAAGCAATGTTCTAGTGATTCAAGATACTGTTATTATCTAAGAAATAGACTATTACTGATTTCTTTCAATTTGGAGATGATCACTTTACATGCATTTTGTTTTGCGTATGGATCATTCTTCAATCAATCTCTCATCTGTGCTAAAGAAATAAATCTGTTTTATTCCATTTGTTCTCTTCACATTAGTTAAAAAGAAAGGCACAGTTATTTATTGTAACCTAAACATTCTAGAACCCTAGCTTGACCTTTAGGACTTTTAATAGCAAAAATGTTAATCTCAAAATTAATCAATATCAGATTTTACCTAATCATATTTGTTTGGTATCAGTTCACATGTATATAGTAAATAAATTGTTTTACAGGCTCTAATGTGATGAAACTTAAACTGGGTCAACAAACATTAGTATAATGTAGTAGAAATGGGAAACAGATTCTGTCTTCTGATATCCTCTTTGAACTGTCTCCACTACCCATTAAAATTTTCAGGACAATGCTAAAAAATTANTGTTTGGTATCAGTTCACATGTATATAGTAAATAAATTGTTTTACAGGCTCTAATGTGATGAAACTTAAACTGGGTCAACAAACATTAGTATAATGTAGTAGAAATGGGGAACAGATTCTGTCTTCTGATATCCTCTTTGAACTGTCTCCACTACCCATTAAAATTTTCAGGACAATGCTAAAAAATTAAATTCCCCACAGAGATTTTAACACTGGGCTCCTCAAATGGTCATAGGACTCTGAAGAGCCCTTCTTTAGACTATTTCTAATCACCCTCTGAAAAGCATTCTTTTGCCACGGACATGTTGCTGGTTTGCTCATAGTATATTGCTGATGTGCTTATATGAGAATTTGATCTCTAATTTAGGAGTCACTATATGGGAACTGATGACCTTTGGAGGAAAACCTTATGATGGAATTCCAACCAGAGAAATTCCTGATTTATTAGAGAAAGGAGAACGTTTGCCTCAGCCTCCCATCTGTACTATTGACGTGTACATGGTCATGGTCAAATGTAAGATTGCTAATAAATCTTCACAATTTTTTCTGTGTATTGAAAAATATAAAATTTTAAAGATCATTGTGAAAGGAGAATATAAACACCTGTGTTTGTTAAAAAAATTTTTTTTGTGAAGCAGTATCATGCTTTCATACTATGAAGTCAACATTATATGATTCTTACACTTCTTATTTATTTTACTTTGATTATTATCACTTCTATACAATCAACTTGTTTCTCACAAAGGGATGTAATTAATCACAATAATGTTAATAATCTTTAAAGGAAAAAAAGCAGACTAAAGAAATGATCTGCACATAAAGAAAAAAAAGCTTGAAACTAATCATTTAAAAAGATGAATTAAATGGAAATGAGTTTACCAGTCTCAATCAACAGGAAATTAGCAAGGCAGAGTGGGAAGTAGAAAGTCATGAATCTATATTGAACTAAAAAGATTGTGAATATTTACTTTTTTCAATTAAATCATTTGTTTACATCTAACTCTCTTATTTTTCTTTTCTCCCTTCTGTGTCTCAGACACATATGTGTTATAAATGTGTTTTGCAAGCGTAGGCTCTTAATTTAAATAGAATTAAGGAAGTCTCTGGAGTTTCTGAATTAATTTAAATGAGATTAGCATTCAGCAATCTTTCTTGTGTAATCTGGGGTTTTCCCCTTTTGATTTACACAGGGTTAGCAAAGAAACAAACTGGTGAAGGTGAATAAGCATCTTATTAATAAGAGACTTTGGACCCAGGTCTACTCAGATTTATATTCATGACATGTGTGATACATTCTGACAGTGAGGGAAGAAATAAAAAATGTGCTTTTCAGTTTGGGTCAGCATGCCCTTTTCTCTAAGCGTAGTTCTATTTACTCAATATTTAGTTAGAAAGAAACTGATACCTCACTGAGAATTTAACCTTTTTTGTTCCCATAGAGTTCCAGAAACACTGATTTTTCTCATTAACATCTTGGTATCAAAAACATTTTTTTAATGGTTGCATGTAAGATATAGAGCATTTGAGCTTAGTTAGGAGAGAAAAAAATCAAATAATATTAATGGCAGCCAAAGACTTCCCATAACAAAAATAAAGATTGAATTATCAGAAACAGAGAAACAAGTTCTATAACTTTATTAGGTCACACATTGTTTGGTAGTCACCTACGGAAGAGAGTGTGCCAACACATGCATGACATGCCTTGATCGCGTAACGAGAATGAGATGATTTATTCATTTAGAAGCTCCAATAAAATAATGATAACTCAGGAATACATTTTTGCCAAATAAGAACTTTTACCTCGCCTTTAGAAGTTTTAGTATCTAAGAAAAGGGTCATTTGGCAGTAAAATCAAGGAAAGTTTGGTACTTTTATTCTTGCCATTTCATCAGTTAAATAGAGTCTGGGGAGATAAGACCAACTTTATCTAGACTCCCAGCTAAATAATAATACATACCTTGAAAACTGCTGATAGTGTTTTTATGCTGGAAAGGCTAATACTCAGATAAACGAACAGCTATTGCTCAACAAACATTGCCAATCACTTTGTATTAGTTGTTTTTCCCACCAGGAAAAAAAAAATAGCATAAGAAGGCTGCTTTCGGTTCTTTTCTTCACTTTTATGCCAGTGTATCACATTGTAATCAAAGTTTTTAATCCATGTCACTCCTGATATAAACTGATAAATTATATTCCAATCTCACCTTCTATACACATCAAAGAAAAGGTTTTTTTTTTAATTCTCTTTACACATAATGAGAAAAGATCTGAGATTTCTTAAGTTCCTATGGTTAGCCTAGGTTATATTTTCTATGATGAAAAAATTAATTTTAAATTATATCAACAAGATAAAAAGCTTATGTTATTCCTTGTTACATGTAGTTATGAATATCAGTAAACTGGTTGTGAGACTCTCATCTATTGAATTGTTTCTTTCATTAGTTTTCTTTGTTTTTCAGGTCATTTTTATTAAAATAATATTTTTCAAACTTAACCTATATTTTTGTAAATTTTACATCCCACTTCTTCCTAATTATGGATATAGTGACTTTTTTGCTTGTGGACTTCTAGGTTGGATGATTGATGCTGACAGTAGACCTAAATTTAAGGAACTGGCTGCTGAATTTTCAAGGATGGCTCGAGACCCTCAAAGATATCTAGTTATTCAGGTTTGTACCTTTGACTTAGGTTTTTGAGAAGATCACAATGGAAAGCTCACTACAAAATAGTAATAATATCTGAACTTTCGAACTGTGGATATCACCACCCACAAACTGATTAACTAAGCAGAACATAATGTGAAATGACTTTTGCTTGTCAGAACCACTTCTAAGCATTTTCCCTTAGTACTTAAGTGCCTCTGCTATTGATCTGTCAGATAATTATGATTATTCATGTGCATAAAAACGCCTTTATCCTCAGACAAGCCTTGAAGTACTCTACTAGTTACATTCATTGTTATAATTATCTCCTTTTGGAAAAAAAAGAAAATAAATTTTCATTTTCATTGTGTCCATATTTGAAGGCAGTGAATTAGAAGTTTAAATATATTGGCATTTCATTTCCTAGAAAAATAGTTTTAAATATTTTTATTTAAAAAATAATATCTCAAGTTATTATAACCAAACAAGAACTCAGATTTAGATGAATATATATAGATAAAATAATAGACCAAAAGAACATTTTATATGTAACACTATAAAAAATGGATTTGATCTTTTAAATTTGCAGTAAATTTTGTTGTGAATATTTTGCCTAAACCATAAACAGATAGTCTGGATAACACTGAATTAAGATTTCTCAATAAAACAGAGTACTGTTTATCTTCATATCAATAGTCTGACATGAAGATAAAAGTCAGGTTTTAGCAGACAATCATTTCTATCTAACTTTTTCCCAAATTAACTCTGATTTTTAAAAATGTTTACAATAATATCATATAACTTAAATTTTTCTATTTAAGAAATAGTTGAGGCAAGAGAGTAACAATTGTTTTGGTGTTTCTCCCATTCCCATTTATGTTCTTTTCCATCCTTGCTGTGATTTTGAATATCACTTTCATAATGTTATGCTGTAGAACAAATCATGGATAGTTTGTGTCCTGATAGTGCTGCACTATCAACCAACTAAATATAATAAAGATTGATAAGTTCATTGCTCTTTCTTTATTATTTACTCTTAAAGTCACAATTCAAACACTGTCTTGGCAATGAAACTTACCATTATTCTCAAATCTAAAATGGATTATGCCTCTCTAAAAATAGCCATAGCATTCTGCTTTATCTTAAATGAGCATTTATCAGATTTTTTTGTTTTTATTTTATTTATCTTTTCCTGTCATATCTATATATGTTATAGGCTTCTATATGGCAGGTAATTGTGCTAAATATTTTTTAATGAGTGCATGAATTTGCAATGATTTTGATATTATATAAATTTGCTGCAAACTTCACATATTTAACATGAAGGAAAGAATCCTTATTGTGTGTGTATCTGATGGGCAATTTTTTAGGGTGATGATCGTATGAAGCTTCCCAGTCCAAACGACAGCAAGTTCTTTCAGAATCTCTTGGATGAAGAAGATTTAGAAGATATGATGGATGCTGAGGAATATCTGGTACCTCAAGCTTTCAACATCCCTCCTCCCATCTATACTTCCAGATCAAGAATTGACTCAAATAGGGTAAGAAGTAATTACATACCACTTATCATATTATTTCTGAGAAACAAAATCATGGAAATACTCTGCAAACACTAAAATTACCAAATAAATAATATAGCTCAAATCACTGTGATTCCTAAATTAAAAGCAAGTTTTATCAACAAAAGATATGCCAAACTTGCCACATAGAGTTAATTTTGGAAGGCAATCATGGGCAATACAACGTGCACTCTGAAATATCTTCAAGATTTCAAAAGGAGAAAATTTTTTTTGGTCTTAAATTTAGTTAAAACGAATTTCAATTTTTAAAAGTCTATCACCAATTCAAACTAATAAATCTGTATGTGTTTATAAATAAATGAAAATTCTTCCCAAGATAGACTTGCTCCTTTTTTCTTAATAAGATAATGTGACTTATTGGTCAAGAGACAATACAAGTACAGCTCTTTATTTAGCAGACATTAAATATTTTCTGTGAGGTCAAAGTAGAAACAGAACACTGTGCAATCCTTTGGACTAAATCAATCATCTTGGTAGGGCTTCTGAACCATTTCTAAGATGCAGATTTGTTTTGAAAGAAGCATCTGAACAGAATTTCCACTTCATGTTAAATATTAAGTCCACTCTATGTGAATAGCACTTTTTTCTCTGAAAACTATAAGTCCATGCATTCATTTATTTATTTTTTGAAATTTGTTCATCACTCCTTCAACATTTACTGAATACCTCTGCATTACTAGATGATTGAAATTCAAGAAGTTTGACATAATTACTACTTTCAAGATGTACCAACTTTGACAAAAGAGTCACAAAGTTATAGAGACAGAATGCAACATGATTGTGTTATGATCAAGTGTTCATTGGCCATTATGGAGCTTACAGAAGGCTGTGATAAGTTTCTTCAATTGAAAAGACATACACATGATGCTTACTTTTTTTCTAGAGAGCAATTCTTTTCTTTCGATCTCCTCCTCCCTCTAAGAGTATTGTCATGGCTTGTGGAACAAGCAGCATCCTATTTGTCTTGACCATAAGCATAAGCCCAGTCCAGTATTATTGCCTGGGAAATCCCATGGACAGACGAGACTGGAGGGCCACAGTCCATGGGGATGCAAGAGATGGACACAACTTAGTGCCCAAACCCCCACAACAGTAAGCATAAAAACTTTTAACTTGCTGCTCATTCTCCAAAACAAAGTCATTTACTTTATTTCAAACTGATAGCAGTAATAAACCTCCTGCTTACTGTATGTCAACACATACATGTTTACTCTAATCCCTACAACAATCCCATGAGGTTCTAATATCATTATCTCTGTCTTAAATATGAAGAAACTTGTCCACAGATTTAAGGACTTGATGGGTGTCACCCAATCAGTAGAAGTTCAGGATCCTAATGTGTACAGTCTCTCTGTGCTATTCATACGATTGCTTCAAAGTGATTGGAATATGTTCTTTTCAATATAATTTTTCTTGGCATCAACCTCAACCTCTGAGTTAAATATTGTTCGGAAAGCTCCCTGGGTATTTTCTTATAAAATCAATCTCCCAACCTGCCCAATACCTTTTCTCCCCTCCATCCTCATAAGGTCTGTTATCAGTTCAGTTCAGTCGCTCAGTCATGTCCTACTCTTTGCGACCCCATGAATCACAGCACGCCAGGCCTCCCTGTCCATCACCAACTCCCGGGGTTCACTCAAACTCACGTCCATTGTGTCGGTGATGCCATCCAGCCATCTCATCCTCTGTCGTCCCCTTCTCTTCCTGCCCCCAAACCCTCCCTGCATCAGAGTCTTTTTCAATGACCCTTCGCATGAGGTGGCCAAAGTATTGGAGTTTCAGCTTCAGCATCAGTCCTTCCAATAAACATCCAGGACTGATCTCCTTTAGGATGGACTGGTTGGATCTCCATGAAGTCCAAGGGACTCTCAAGAGTCTTCTCCAACACCACATTTCAAAAGCATCAATTCTTCGGCACTCAGCTTTCTTCACAGTCCAACTCACATCCATACATGACCACAGGAAAAACCATAGCCATGACTAGATGGACCTTTGTTGGCAAAGTAATGTCTCTGCTTTTCAATATGCTATCTATGTTGGTCATAACTTTCCTTCCAAGGAGTAAGCCTCTTTTAATTTCATGGCTACAGTCACCATCTGCAGTGATTTTGGAGCCCAAAAAAATAAAGTCTGACACTGTTTCCACTGTTTCCCCATCTATTTCCCATGAAGTGATGGGACTGGATGCCATGATCTTTGTTTTCTGAATGTTGAGCTTTAAGCCAACATTTTTGCTCTCCTCTTTCACTTTCATCAAGAGGTTTTTTAGATCCTCTTCACTTTCTGTGATATGGGTGGTGTCATCTGCATATCTGAGGTGATTGATATTTCTCCTGGCAATCTTGATTCCAGCTTGTGTTTCTTCCAGTCCAGTGCTTCTCATGATGTACTCTGCATATAAGTTAAATAAGAAGGGTGACAATATACATCCTTGATGTACTCCTTTTCGTATTTGGAACCAGACTGTTGTTCCATGTCCAGTTCTAACTGTTGCTTCCTGACCTGCA
>SJYX01008842.1:9174-26199 GCA_006410675.1 Oreotragus oreotragus
TCTATTTGCCATGAAGTAATGGGACCAGATGCCATGATCTTAGTTTTCTGAATGTTGAGCTTTAAGCCAACTTTTTCACTCTCCTCTTTCACTTTCATCAAGAGGCTTTTTAGTTCCTCTTCACTTTCTGCCATAAGGGTGGTGTCATCTGCATATCTGAGGTTATTGATATTTCTCCCGGCAATCTTGATTCCAGCTTGTGCTTCTTCCAGCCCAGCGTTTCTCATGATGTATTCTGCTTAGATCTTCCTTATTAACATCTAGCTCAGTGTTGACTCAGTGTCTGGATCGCATGGGTGGTGCTTTCTAACACACTTCCACATGGAACATCTTATTTATGCACACAATTCAAGGTATTCAAGGTGAGGAAGGTATTATAACCAATTTACAGATGAAGAAACAGAGTCTGAGAGGTAACAGATTGGAGAGTAAGGCATGCATGTCTTTCCACTCCAGAGGCCTAACTTTCCTTTAGACCCTGATGATTTCAGGATTTCCTCGTCTCTCCAACTCATGTCAAATACCTCAACACCCAGGTGCTCTCACTGAACCAAAGTGCAGTTCCTGGATTGAGCCATGTCCTCTAATGATCCCATGCTGTGGCAGATGCTGCCTCCTTTATCTGGAAAGACCCCCACCACCACTGCAGTCCCCTTTACTTGGTTACTTCCTATTTTCCCTTTAAGATCAGATCAAGCAGCATGTCTGCTAGGATATCTTTTATGAAAGGACCCAGTCATCTTTCCTTCCATTGTGCTCTAGCACTGATTACAGTGCGATGATTATCACCTGCTATCTGAACAGACTCTTGTATCTATACAGTTGGCAAACAATGTACTTTGAAAAGATCAAAGACAGGACTCTTAAGAACTACAGAGCATACCAAGAGTATTAGATAGCAAATATTAATACTTGATGAGATCTTATTTCAAAGTAAAGCAGTGTACCCTATTAAAATTAGTGAAATATGGCAGAACTTTTGCTTTTGAATAAACATCTAATGGATGTATACAGTATTCTATTAACTGTGTACATTTTGTATTTTTTCTAATCTTTGTAGTTAACAACAGGGAGAGAAAACAAGGTAATTTAGCATGATACAAGAGAAACAGGGAGGCCAATTTGAAGTTCTAAACAAGGTACTGCTGAGTAATAAAAACCTTGACCTTTGAAAAAATAAAAACAAATTTGCACTTAATTATTAAACAAATTTTATTCTTTTTTTTCAAAAACTTGTGTGTTTTTGGCTGCTGTGGGTCTTCCCCACAGCAGGGCTTTCTCTAGTTTGCTGTGAGCAGGGGTTGCTCCGAGTGGTGAGCGGGCTTCTTCCCGTGGGGACTTCTCTAGCTGCAGAGTACAGGCTCCAGGCAGGGTTCAGTAGCTGTGGCATGTGGGATCCTTCCAGACCAGGGGTTGAACCTATGTTCCCTGCATTGGCAGGCAGATTCTTAATCACTGGGCCACCAGGAAAATTCCAAGCTTTGTATTCTTAACCTTGTATTTGAGATTCATTCCTAGTGACATGTGAATAGATGATTTACCCCTGTATAATATTCCATTATATGGAACTGTACACTCACTCTATTGGTGCCTTTAGGGTGCTTCCAGCTCCCTCCACCAGGTACAAATAATGCTTCCATGAACATTCTTGGGTTTGAAAATTTAATAATTCTTCCTTCTATAACCTATGAAAAGCAGCTCAAATGAGATCATAATGGTTTAAGAAATTTCATACATAAAACACAATTTACAAAGTCAATGGTGTCCAAGCATGAAATTATGATCACTGAATCCTTATTTAAAAGCAGTGGAAGCACTGAGATTTTTAAACATGGCATTTAATATTAAATATGACATCCTGGATATACTATAAAGTATATTATATAGTATAAATTATAAACTATTTTAGACAGGCTGAAGCATCATGTCCAGCTTATTGAGGAGTAGGTAAACAAATATGGCATTTTTATCGACTTTACGGAATACTTAATAACAAGACAGAATCACCAACAGTGAGGATCGGTAACACAGCTGGTCTCAGTGCCAGGCTGGGCTTTCATAAAATATATGCAGACAAATGTAAACAGACAATGTACAAGAGGAAATGTAACCATTTACAAACACAAATAGGTGGTCCAATCACACAAACCATGCTGCTGCTGCTAAGTCGCTTCAGTCGTGTCCGACTCTGTGAGACCCCATAGACAGCAGCCCACCAGGCTCCCCCCGTCCCTGGGATTCTCCAGGCAAGAACACTGGAGTGGGTTGCCATTTCCTTCTCCAAGGCATGAAAGTAAAAAGTGAAAGGGAAGTCGCTCAGTCATCTCCGACTCTTTGCGACCCCATGAACTGCAGCCCACTAGGCTCCTCCGTCCATGGGATTTTCCAGGCAAGGGTACTGGAGTGGGGTGCCATAGACAAATCATGGGATAAATGCAAATTAAAATGATAATGAATACCGTTTTGGGTGTCACAAATTAGCAAAAAATTATTAATAAAAACCCCAATGCTAATGAGTGTTGTGAGATGAGCATTATCACACACTGATTTTTGGTGATGCATACAATACTTTTGCAGAGGTAATTTGAGGCAAACTGCATTGACAGTATACACAATGTTTTATTGAAAGAAATTTATGGGCATGTACCCTAAAGAAATAACTTGAAAATTAAAAAAAGAATGCATGGCAGAGTTCTATACATATCTTATATATTGTACTATGATATCCACATAGACGCAAAAGTAGAAACAGCTAAATAATGGTTAAGATACAAATATCTGTGCATATATTTATATACAAAATAGGGCATTATGGAGCCATTAAAAATAGTTTGTATGTAACACTTCCATGTTTATTACATGAAGAACAAAAGATAAAACTGTTTACATTAAAACAACAAAAACTTATGCCTAAAGGCTGGAAGAAAACAATGAGATATTAATAATGTCTTGGTGAACATTTCCCCTTTAAATTTTGTTTTTTTCAAAACTAATTTTCCATAATGAGTTTGTATGGCTTATATAATACAAAGATATAAAATATAAGCATAGTTTTATTAAAATTAACATGAAAAGTGAAGTGAAAGTCACTCAGTCATGTCCAACTCTTTTTGATATATAGTCCATGGAATTTCCCAGGCCAGAATACTGGAGTGGGTAGACATTCCCTTCTCCCAGAGATCTTCCCAACCCAGGGACTGAATCCAGGTTTCCTGCATTGCAGGCGGATTCTTTACCAGCTGAGCTACCAGGGAATCCCCCATGAAAAATATTCAGTGATTTTTGATGTAGTGTTCTTAGCAGCAAAAGACTAGCATATAACACACGTATTATTCACTGAAGCTGTATATCAGCTTCTGACAACTTGATGGTGGAAGGAATTGCTGAGCTTGTGCACAACTCACTTTTATCATGGTTTCAAGTAAGTGTGCAAAAATATGTCCATAGGAAACTAAGGAAAATGCTTCCTTGCACTGAGGAAAAATCGACCCATTACTCAACGAACAGCATTCATGCATATTTTTTCAGATTTCCAAAGAATAATAAAATGTACACAGACAAGAATCTAATAACCTAATTTATATTTAAAAAAGTAAGCAGTGGTCCAGNTTCTCCAGGCAAGAATACTGGAGTGGGTTGCCATTTCCTCCTCCAGGGGATCTTCCCAACCCAGGGATCAGACTTGCCTCCCTTCCGTCTCCTGCATTGGCAGGCGGGTTCTTTATTACTAGTTAGCCACCTAAATGATGTGTACTGAAGTACGAATGTGAATTGGCTTGCCAAATTTCTGTCTAATACTAGAGAGGTTGTTTGTTCAGAATTGAATTCAGAGTCCTTTCAATAGTGTCCATACTTACTGACTGTAAATCAATGACTTGCAGTTACAGACTCAGTTCAGTCTAGCCACTAACTGAGTGTCTGCCATGAAGACACTGCCTTTAGGCCTGGGATAGGAGAGAGGGTGGTGAGGCAAGTAAGAGTGGTTTCAGCTCCATCTCTGCCGTCTAGCTGGCTTACCTTCAAGTGGCAGAAACTCACACACACACACACACAGAGGCTCCTAGAGCAGTGTGATCAGTGAGTCATCCGGGTAATCTTGATGCTCCAGGAGCTTCAGGGTGCTCATGTCTAAAGGAGTGCCGAATTCCAACCTGGGAACTAGGAAGGCTGTCCAGGGGATGCTCCAGAGGAATGTGCCTCAAAAGATGAGTGAGATTTTTAACCAGACGTGGAAGAGTGTGTGTGTGTGTGCACGCATGCCTGTGTGCTCACACACACATGTTCTCAAAGGGCCATGATGTACCCATGGGGAGAGGCAATGCACTTCAAGGAAGAGTAACCTACACGGGTGTGATTCTGGGCAGCAGCGTGTTCACTGGGGCAGAACCGTGTGATACACATAGAATGAGCATGGAAGGTGGAGGGGTCAAAACTGTAAAGTTTGGTTGAGACCAAAATGCAGAGGACACATTTAGCCATACTCCTGAGCAGGGGGAGAACGTGGCCAGGGCTGTGTTTGAGGAAAAACTGCTCTGACAGTGGTGAGAGGAGGGAGCAGAGGAGGCAGACGCCAGAGGCTGATGCTGAGGCCAGGGTGAAGGGTCTGGCAGGTCCTGGCCGAGCAGGGCGAGCGTCTCAGCCTGGGGCGAGAGGCGTCCTTGCCGCCGCCCCTCCTCTTGTGACGAAATGCTGCAAAGCCTATCAGCTAACCCTGGGTCCAGCCTGGCTACAGAAGTCACCTTTGGGCAGAGGGCAATTCTTGCCTCATTCTGCGAGTGTTTTTCAGCTTCTCTGAAATCTCCTTTACCGGTCGCCAACTGGGACCTTTGGCCAGTTGGATTACGGGACAGGCCGGGGGTATTGCTGTGGAGGGTCTCCGTCCTCGGTACAAGGACTGACCTCCCTGGGGAGAGTATGCACACACTCAGCTGGGGCTGCTGTTCTTCAGAATCATCTGTCCTCCAACCTGGGAAGTCCCCTCCCTGCCCCGGTGCTTTTCTCGCTCCACAGTGAGTGGCAAGGGCTCTGAAAGAAGATGGTGTGCTTCAGTGGGGAAGATGCAACATTTCAGTAACTTCTCACGTTCCTGTGTTTGGAGCTTCCGTGCGATAAGAGGCTGTATCATTAAAGGAAAATACTATTTGGAGGAAAAGCAGATAAGCGTTCTAGTGAAAATGGGATTAGTTTTTGAAGATTATGCATTGAGGATTCGGGTTGTGATCCCCTGAAAGAGTGTCCTGGCTGTTAAACCTTTGGGGAATGACTGTTGGTCATTTCAGATTGCCTGGAGTGAAGGACCTCAGGTGTGGGTTGAAGATAATTTATGGATTATAACTTTCTAGATGATAACGTGTGTTTTTGACTGCTGAATGACCTTGTCTCTTTACCCAAAGGAGCTACCGTTAGAAGTGTCCCAACCAAGACTGGTAGCTCCAGGTAGAACTTTGAGGTTGTTAAGTGAATAGAATCGCCCAAGCCTAGGGAATTGCGGATCTGGGGTGTGACCCTGAAACTGAGGTTCCAGCCCCTCTGTTGCCAGCATGCCCTGTTCAGTGGGGCCGCCATCACTTGAGGGCCTGTGTGGCATCTTCCTTCACAGCGCCACTTCCAGTCTAGCGTAATGGCGGCAGTAATGACTGGCTTGGGAAATTTGGGCAGTCTTTCCATCCAAATGGTCCAGTGGAGATGAACCACTGGGCAAAGCTCTCCCCGACCCTCCCAGCCCAAGTAATTCAGCCGGATGTCAGGCTCTGAGGCATGACCTTGTATTCTGATGCCCCTGTGGGCATCCAAACTGTGAGCCCGTCTAGAGCATCCGTTTCCATGCTTTTGTGCCAGTGAATTGG
Source organism: Oreotragus oreotragus (assembly GCA_006410675.1). Classification (NCBI taxonomy): domain Eukaryota; kingdom Metazoa; phylum Chordata; class Mammalia; order Artiodactyla; family Bovidae; genus Oreotragus; species Oreotragus oreotragus. The sequence goes on from SJYX01008842.1 coordinate 15,021, forward strand.
AACAGGGGCTGCTCTCCATCCCCAGACAGCTTGGAGAGTGTGTTCTGTCCATCTGTGGGGTCACATCTGTGGTTCTACCAAAACCTTACCAACTACCTAGGACTCTGTGATGTCCATGTGGGGTACGCGGGATCTACCTTTGTCTCGTCCAACTCTTTGCAGTCCTACAGACTGTAGCCTGCCGGGCTCCTCTGTCTATGGAATTCTCCAGGCAAGAACACTGGAGTGGGTTGCCATTCCCTCCTCCAGGCGATCTTTCCAATCCAGGGATGGAACCTGGGTCTCCTGCATTGCAGGCAGGTTCCTGACCATCTGAGCCGTGAGGGAAGCCCCTGACCTCCCCTGCTCCTGTTTTATTTGTGTGTGCATGTGTGTGTTTGTGTGTGTGTGTGTGTGCGTGTGCACGCTCAGTCACTTAGTTCTGACTCTTTGCAGCTCCTTGGAAGGTAGCCTGCCAGGCTCCTCTGTCCATGGGATTCTCCAGACAAGAATACTGGAGTCGGGGTTGCCATTGCCTCCTCCAGAGGATCTTCCCAACCCAGGGATCAAACCCTTGTCTCCTGTGTCTCCTGCATTGGCAGGCCAGTTCTTTATCCCTGGAAGCCCAAGCCACCTCTAATGCTTGGGGGATCAGGTGCAGGTACACACAAACAAGTGACATGTGTTTAGAAGCTACTTGCCTCCTCCAACGCCATTACATTGACCCCAGTGCTTTTTTTTTGGGGGGGGGGTGGTTAACAAATTTTGCTTGAATTGAGCTCATTTGAAATACAAGCTGCAAGAGGACAAAGCTGTCAACATGCAGCGTCCATGGGGCTAGGTGCAGGGTGTGTGGAGAGGTAAGAACCGCCCAGGTGGGCAGCGCCCTGGGGTGAACACCCTGGAGGTCCTGTGCCACGTCCCCGAAGGGCAGGGCCCCACCTTTGGTGGTAGCTCAGATAGGGGCTGGCAGGTAACAGGTGACCTCTCAGTTTGAATTGGAGAGCTCTCTGCCAGTGAGAATTATTTTTTTCTTCTAGCGACTTCACGTTCTCTTGCTTCAAACTTGTTATTCCACACTGAACGTGAAGATGTTTCTGGAGTACCAGAAAGCTGGACTGAATAGCAATGCAGAATCTTTCTTTGAAGAACATTTTGTTTTCTCACAGTCTTCAGGACTTTTTGTTCCCGTTGTTCTAAATTATCACAAGTGGGGGGAAAAAAAAGCAGAAGTAAAGTGAGCCCATTGTGACAACTTGGCAAAGGCTAGAAGTGGGCACTGGCCCTCTGTTCTCTCGCATGTCAATGTGGAAAGCCTTGAACTTGGACTGTCACATCCATGTGACAAAAGGCAGTCTGGATTCAGCACAAAGTCAAGACATCTGGCTATTACTCAGTGGTTTTCATCAGAAAAAATCAACAAATGTGTAGTTTTGCCTAAAAATCCTCTCTGGAGTCTCTTGAAATTTTGGTGTCCTGTGTTCAGTGGTCTGTCTACAGTGATTATTTTCATCAACCCCTGACTGGTCTCCACTGCCCTTCCCAGCTTTAAAAAATGAACTCCCCTTCACGCCATCCAAGGCTCCCTCTTATAAAATTTCTGGCAAGTGGTAAGCCCACCAGCCTCCACTTAATCACTTCTAAGATAGCTCATTCTACCACTGGGGACCTCTGTCTGAGCGGTTTCTTGCTTATAATGAAGTGGCTGCATCCTACCTTCATGGGGTCCCACCGACCAGTCCTGGTCCCAGGTTTAGACCAGACAGAGCTGGCCTTCTCCCTTGTTCTGAAAGGGAACTTCCTTGGCGGGTAGCAGTGACGTTTCCCTGGAGCTTCTGCCCTTTCCTCCATTAAGGGTCCCCCAGAAGGTCCGATCTGTCCCTGTGAAGATCAGAGCCAGGTGCCCAGGCCAGGAAGATGGCCCTGGCACCTCTGCCTCTGTGGAGGGGGGGAGATGCCACCCGCTGCCAGCAAGTCCTCCACCAGCTGTTCTGCCAAAAATAAGTTCTCAGCTGCCCAGGGCTCGTCTTTCTGCTCCCCTTCTTCTCAGAAGCTGGGAGTCCAGCAGCCTGCCAGCTGGAGACTGGGGAGACTGGGATTTTTTTTTTTTTTTTTTTTTTTTTCAGTTCAACTGAAAGGAAAGGCAGGATGGGGTTTTTCCTCTTTAAAAAAAAAAAAAAAAAACCACCACCTTATTATGTCAAGGCAGTTGTCTTGTTCTTCAGGGGAAAGAATACCACCGCCACCGCTTCTGAATTTGCTTTTAAAATAGCCNGGGTTTTTTTTTTTTTTTTTTTTTTTTTCAGTTCAACTGAAAGGAAAGGCAGGATGGGGTTTTTCCTCTTTAAAAAAAAAAAAAAAAACCACCACCTTATTATGTCAAGGCAGTTGTCTTGTTCTTCAGGGGAAAGAATACCACCGCCACCGCTTCTGAATTTGCTTTTAAAATAGCCCTCGAAAGGGTAGGGCTGGGGGAGCAGCATCCTGGGACAGGAGCCCCACACAGGGCATCAGACGTGGTGGGCTCCCGCTCGAGTGAAGAGCCGGCTCTGGGAGAAAGCCTGGGAACTGAGCTCGGCTCAGCAGATCCGCTGCCAGCCTCGGGACTAATGAGCTGCCCGTTTGCACGGAGGACGTGAGCCGCTGCCCCAACAGTGGAATTCTCCATGGACTGAAAAACTTGAAAGTGGGCACTTGAAGTCATTCCCTTTTTTTTTTTAAGCAAATGAATCTTAGCATCTGCTGCATGTCATACCCTGTGCTGTAGCTTCAGAGATGAAGACAAAGTCGTCCTCATCCTCATGTCTCTCACCATCCAGGAAAGAAAGGGACAAGAGGAGAAACCAGCGAGGCCTTCCTGGGACGGGTGGTCTGCAGGCGTCCCCCTAGTGTTGGAACAGGCAGGACTGCAGTATGTCCCTGCAGAGATGGGGCTGGTAGTGGTGGAGGAACATAGATTATTACTGTCATCGTGGTTGCAGCTAATAAGCCACGCTGATGAATCACCTATGCATGAGGGTGAAATTCTGCTTTACCCTGATGGTTTGGGGGGATGATCCAGAACTTGTCGCAAAGGAGGTGATATCTGAGCTGCTTTGGGACAGTAAGGAGGACAGTGGGGAGCACAGACTCTCCTGACCAAAAAAGAGAGAAAGAAAGAAGAAAGCCAAGCTGCTCAGTCTTGTCCGGCTCTTTGCCACCCCGTGGACTGTAGCCTACGAGGCTTCTCCGTCCATGGGATTCTCCAGGCAAGAATACTGGAGTGGGTTACCATTTCCTTCTCCAGGGGACCAAAGGAGAGTAACATGCAAAGACAAGAGGGATAAAACAGGTATTTTGAGACTTCCCTAGCGGTCCAGTGGCTAAGACTCCACGCTCCCAACACAGGGGGCCCAGGCTTGATCTCTGGGCAGAGAACTAGATCTCACATACTGTAACTAAAGATCAGAGAGCCTGTGTGCTGCGACTAAGACCCGGGGCAGACAAATAAATGTTTCAACCGAAAACAAGATATTCACGGAAAGCAGGGGTTCCGATGTGACAGGGAGGCCTGGCATCGCAAAGAGTCGGACACAACTGAGTGGCTGAACTGAACTAGGGTGCTGGTGTATCTGAGGTGTGTTGGGTGGAGAGGTGATAGACCGCCTTCCTAGATGGGGCATCTTTGAGGAACTCTGAGCAGCAGGGACCACATCAGACTGACCTGTTCCAAGATCCCTCCAGAGGAAGTGTCGGGGCTGGGCTGGCTGAGGGGGTCTGGGAGCAGGAGTTGGTGATGGGTGAAAAGTGATGAGAGAAAGCCTGGATTAAGGCAGCCATAGAGAGAATGGAAAGGAGGAGACAGACTGGAGGGGAAAAATCAGAGATAAGATGGGGAGGATCATGACCTGTTCTGTCTGTGTGGGGGTGGTGATGATAAACGACGAGGGCATGAGGGCTGGAGCTGGGGCTGACAGGAAGGTTTTCCCTTGTGTGGCTGGCATTGGAACCGAGAAAGGGAAGCCAGGAGTGGGAACAGATGTGGGAGAACAGAGAGAGAATGATGGTATCTGTGCTGACTTTGAATAGTGCACCTGCTTTTGAGGGGCTGTGGCCCGGAGGCAATAGTGATCTGGTTGGAAGATGTTGGGGATGGGCCATTGTCAGCCTTTGGGGCAGCCACGATACTGATGTGGCAACAGAATTGAAAGGGTATGCAACAGTATTGAAAAGAAAGGCTGGACCGTCACACGTTTGGTCAGTTGATTTTTGACAAGAGTGTCAAGACCATTCCATGGGGAAAGGACAGTCTTTTCAACAAAGGGCACTGGGAAAACTGGATATCCAGTTCTGTGACTGAATGTAAGGGCAAAAGAATGAAGTTCCCTTACACTGCATATAAAAATTAATTCAACATGGATTTAAGACCTAGTATTCAGAGCTAAAGCTATAAAACTCTTCGAAGAAAACAGAGAGGAATATCTTCATTGGATCTTTTTCAGTGGATTTAGTGCAGATCTGCATTGGATTGGGCAATAATCTCTTGGCTGTCACAACAAAAACACAGGCAACAAAAGAAAAGTAAATTGGACTTCACCAAGATTTAAACCTTTCATGCATCCAAAGACACAGTCAGCGAACTGAAAAGCCAACAAGCAGAACGGGAAGGAGACCCTGCCACAGAGGGTCTCGTGGTGGATTGCCAAGCTGTTTTACAAAGGATAACACAGTGTTACCTTGGGGTGGAATTTGTTACTTTAGTTTGCAAGATGAGTTGGTAGGGAATTTTCCAGACTTGAGTTGAAGCCCAGAGCTATGTTTTCTGTACCCTGCGTGGCCCTGACAATGGCGGGGTGGGGAGTGGGAGGTGGGGGGTGAGTGTGTTCCTCCTCCCTTTGTTTCTGAGAAGCAGAGAGCCGACAACACCTTTCACGTCCTTGGCCCCTGAGCCCACGGCTGAAGCATGTACCTCCCAAGTAATGAAGTGGTTTCAAGTATCTGAAAACCGCAAGAGGAAACAGCTTCTGAGCGACCACAAGTCACCAAGTCCTTGCACTCGAGCCAGGGCCCCCCATCCCGCGGGGCTCTGGGGCTTGTCCTCCGTACACAGAAACCTGGAGAATCTTGTTTACCAGCCCCCCGCAAGTTAGAAGCCGCCGACTCAGACGTCTCAGGATTGGATTGAGGATGGCCCTCCGAAGGCATCAGTGAAGCTTCTGGAAGTTTGAGTGGAAAGATAGCAGCCTGAGTGGGAAGCAACACCAGCCGACAGACCAGGGGAAGCAGGTGTGACCATTCCAGAAGCAAGGTGCCTCGCTGTGTGATGGCCCAGGAGAAGAAGGATGTGGACCAGCCAACAAGAAGTCCTGCCATGAAAGGGAGGAACGGCGCCTCACAGGGTTCAGCAGACTAACTGAGCGGCAGCTGCAAGTAACCAGCACCTAAGACATGTGGTTCAGTCGTGAGCAGCTGCAAGTAACCAGCACCTAAGACATGCGGTTCAGTCATGAGCAGCTGCAAGTAACCAGCACCTAAGACATGTGGTTCAGTCGTGAGCAGCTGCAAGTAACCAGCACCTAAGACGTGGTTCAGTCGTGTCCAACTCCTTGCAACCCCATGGACTGCAGCACACCAGACTCCTCCGTCCTTCACCGTCTCCCAGAGTTTGCCCAGGTTCATGTCCACTGAGTCAGTGATGCCATCCAACCATCTCATCCTCTTCTGCAATGAATCAGCTAAGACATAACAGACTTAAAGGTGTGTTCGGCAGGGGAGTGCCTAACTCACTCTGGAAAGCTTTTTGGTGAAAAGTGATCGTAGTAAAGGTTTTCGTTTCATCTTACTGAAGTTCACTCGATGTACCTGAAAGAAGATGCTTCAGAGGACTCAGCCCTGTGCCGTGTCCCCGTCTGATATTCCTCATCCCAGCTCCTGGCTCACTGCAGCGCCCGACGTAGAGGGGACGTCTCCCTGCCAACGGGGCCGGGAGAGTGGAGTGTCATGGCTCTCCCCCGCGGGCAGAGAGGCAGAGACCCTGGCGTGGGAGTCTCGCGCTCACAGCCCCGGGGGAGAGTTGCCCCCAGAAGTTCTCTCTTCCCAACAGGAATCCTGAATGCCTTTTTCCCTCGGCCCCCGCGACAGTCACACCCGGTGCCGGGGAGGAAGGACACCGGCGCCCTTTCTGTCCTGCCCGCGCAAGGAAGCGAGGGGCAGCACGGGTGCCATCACAGCCCCTCCGAACTGGGGCGGGCTTCAAAGTGAGCAGTTGGCGCTTCCGTGGGGACAGGCCGTGCTCCCTGCGATCAGCCGCCGGTGGGGCCGCTCCCCCTCCTCACCTCCGTCCGATCTGCCGTCTGCAGCTGTTTCCGACAGGTGCTTGGGCTCTGCGCGGCAGATGGTGACCAAAATGGGCCACTTGGCAGGGCCTACTGCACGCCGCCCTCTGCCACACGCTGATGTGTGTACAGACACATGCCCAAGTGCAGCTTTGTCCTAAAGGACCGCCTGGGGGTCCAGGTGACACCAGAGGGCTCATTCCAGCGGACACCCTTGGTCCCTGGGCCCTTCCCCTCCACCTGAAACCCTTGGTGTTTGGCCACCAGACTGGAAATGGCCCGGGACCACCCCCAGACACCACTCTCTCCCTCCCACACTCGGCGGCCAAGTGAGGCCTCGCTGGTGTGTTTGCCCAGCACTGCCTGCTTCCCCAGGGCGCCCCGCGAGGCTTCGGGCTCAGCCCGATGAGACCCACGGAGGCCAGGCTGCAGCGCCCTCGTTGCAGGACTTCAGAGCAGAGGCCGCGGCTGAGCTGCTCCTGCCGTCTGTATCCCAGAGCGCAGTCCTGTGGACATAGGCTGGGGACAGTCCCAAATGCACTCGGAGTGTCATCCTTGTGAAACAGCAGGACGCGTCTGTGCCCTGGTGCCAGGGACAAGACACACAGCTCACGCTCAGGAGGGAGCCAGGGGCAGTGAGCGGCAGGCGCTTCCCAGGCCCCCTCTGCACCTGAGTGGAGAGCTGCCTGCTGACAAGGTGTCCCACCACCCCCTCAGAGGAGCAGGCCACCCCCAGCCCGCAGCGTTCCTGCCTATGGCCTCCAGGAGCCCCCCGCCCTGTGTTTGGGCTGCTCTTTCTAAACAGCTAAGCAGCCAAGGCAACCAGATGAGGTGACATCTGGCCTGAGACCGCTGCCAAGTCACTGCCGCTCCATCCCTGGCAGGAAGGAAGTGAGCTCTTTGTGCCAGATTCTTAAAGAGAGAGAGAGAAAATAAAACTGTGTGTTCCATGCCCCACATTTTTCCTTCTTTTTATACCCTGACACCTCGGCTGTCACTTTTTCTTTCCCTGCTGCTTGGGCGCCAAGGACCCAATATCCATTAACTGTTTAGAGCAGATACTTACCACCTGATGGGGATCAAAGCACTGGAGTAAATGATGTGAGTGGGGCTGGCATGGGGAGATTTAAAAGTGAATTCTGAGGGAAATGCAGGGTGAAGAATCCGCCTGCCAGTGAAGGAGACACCGGAGATGTGGGGTCAGTCCCTGGGTCAGAAAGATCCCCTGGAGGAGGAAATGGCAAGCCACTCCAGTATTCTTGCCTGGAGAGTCCCATGAACAGAGGAGCCCCACAGGCTACAGTCCAGGGGGTCACACAGTTGGATACAACTGAGCGCACACGCGTGCACACACGTGAGAACACACGCACACACGTGAGCACACACACATACGCCTGATGGCTTGTATGGGACAGAGGGTGACAGAAGGCAGCCATCCACAGTGTTTGCCATGGGATGAAGGGCCCTGTTCCCTGCCTTTTCACAGTATGGAGGAGGAACGTTAACAATTTTCACTGTATCCCATTCTTTTTGGAGTGACAGGAACAGCCTGGTGCCTGAGGGCCAGGCTGGAACTGGAAACCAGATTCATCCATTTGTGGCAGGCAGGGCAGCTAGAGAAAGTCCAGCTGGCAGGCCAAGTACGGCACCAGACAGTCATGGTAGCTTGTCGGCTGTGTGGCCTTGGGCAAGTTCCTTAACCTCTCTGAGCCTCTGTCATCCACCTGAAAAATGAGACGGTTGGTGAATGTCCAGTAAACACCTCTACAAGGTGATATTCTCCTTTGTATTTTTAGAGATGAGGACTTTGAGGTACAGACAGGATAAGGGACCTGGCCGGGTCACGCAGGTAAGTGGGGGTAGCCTGATAGGAAGCGAAAGGACAGAAAGGGGAGAGGTGGCATGGGGGTGCCCGGGAGCAGGCAAGCTGGAACTTATCTCAGGAAGGCCACACAGCAGATCCGGACAGCACAACCCAGGGCGTGTTGGCCCTCTCCCCTCCACACTGGCCACTAGACGTTGCTCATATTCAAGGCGCCCGCTTTTCCCTCTTGGCGTCAGTTAAGCTGATATCACGCTCCCAAACACAAGAATGTGTTATTTCTTTTCTGCATGTGAGCCGTGTCTCCCCTGCTCTGCGCTCGCTCCTTTGATTTGAGTCCTGCCTTGAGTCCTGCCTTGTCACGTGTGACATTTTCTTCGTGTGGTTGGTGAATGCAGCGGAGCCGTATATGTCACAGTGTGAAGGTTGGCATACCATCCCCAGCCTTTCACCAGCTCCCCTCAGCTCCAGATCCGGGCGGGGGATCCTGGCCTGAGTCAGCAGCCCTAGGGCGGTGGGGGACGCGGGGCAGAGGGCGTGTTATGATGACAGTGCAGGCGGAGGTTGTCGCTGGCGCCGCCTGGGAAGCGTTGACAACAGGGTGGACTCATGCTGCGTTCAGGACAAAGCGTCAGGGTTTGCTTGATGAGTGTGATTTGCTGGAAGACGTCAGCAAGGAGAGAGCTGGGAATGGCAGTGAGAAGTAAAATTAGAGGGCTAGGTGGCTGCTTCTGTCGGGAATTCAGAGAGAGCGAGCGAGCAGGAGAAGACGAACGACCTTGGGAGACAGACAAGAAAGACTCCAGTTTGGGGTCTGGTGTGTCTGAAGCCCTGGGAGGGTGCGTGGTGGGATTCAGGAAGCAAGAGAAGGGTCTGGCTCCCCCAGAGTATGGCAAGCGCGTCGTCCTTGCTCTACACAGCACAGCACCTGGCGTGTGGGGTGGTTTTGCATTTCTCCCAGGTTCATGCATGCTCCTTGCACTTCTATTTTATGCCTTTTCTATCTCCTGTGGTGATTGCATTCTGAATCCAGATCCGATATTGATTCTGGCAGTTTTGCCAAGGATCCCTTAAATCTTTAAGCTACTCTGGCCATGCAGAGGTTCTTTGAGTAGATTAATGATTGCTAAAAAAAAAAAAAAAGAGCCAATAGATAACAAGAATTCTTTTTCCAAAGCAGTGGACACACTGACAAGCTCTGTTTCAGGGGTGATCATGAGAGGATCAGCATGGCAGACAATCTGTGTCGTCACAGGCAGGGAACTAGTTTAATGACAGGGCTCAAAAGCCAGAGATAAATGGCCACGTCGCTGGGAAGAAAAGTATCAAAAAGATTCGACATAAACTGGACCAGTCCCTAACTGACATCTCTGTAGTGATATTCAAAGGGGAATCTATTTTTAAAAATCCAAGTGTTTTTGTTGTTGTTCTTGTTGTCAGTCAGTAAGTCATGTCTGAGTCTTTGCAGCTCCGTGAACTGTAGCCCACCAAGTTTCCCTGTCCTTCACCGTCCCCTGGAGTTTGCTCAAACTCATGTTCATTGAGTCAGCGGTACCACTCAACCATTTCATCCTCTGTCACCCCCTTCTCTTGCCTTCAGGCTTCCCCAGCATCAGGGTCTTTTTTTCAGATGCGTCGGCTCTTCCCGTCAGGTGGCAAAAGTATTAGAACTTCAGCATCAGTCTTTCCAATGAGTACTGGAACTGATTTCCTTCAGGACTGCCTGGTTCGATCTCCTTGTTATCCAGGGAACTCTCAAGAGTCTTCTCCAGCACCAAGTTTTTAGATACAGTTAATTTCTTCCATCATGTTGAAAACAGACAATATACGTATTCTACCATGGTATACTGTCAATGGACCTGAAGTACATTTTAGTTCATAAGAGGGTAGCCACAGTGAGTGGTTAAGTGCAGGGACTCGGGGGTGGGACTGTCTCGGTTTGAATCCTGGTCCCTCTCTCGTCTCTGTGCTGAGCCCGAGGGGCTGTTACGAGGATGGCGTGTGTAATGCATGCAGGATGGTGCCTTGCACAGGGTGAGGGCTCCAGGCATGTCAGCTCTCAGCCCCTTGTCATCTCTGCCCTGCCCCTTACATCCACATTCTCTTCCTTGCCTGCCAGAAACACAGGATCTCCTGTAGGGTCTTCGTAGACTTTCATCAAGATATTTCTTCTTCAAGAAAATCAAAGGGAGAGAGATTATTCCCCGAGAACTGTGTCCAGGTTTTCCCCAGGAGGCACTGCCATTGTCCCACGGCAGTGCTCAATGCTCGTGCACCAGCGGAGCCCAGCACTCTGCTGCAGGAAGTCTGGCTCCCGGGCTGTCTCCCAAGTACCGAAAACCTGTGTGCCACGTAAAATGTGAAGTCACGCGTCAGATGTGTCTGACGAGGAAAGGGTGAAACGAGACTTCAGTTAGTAGGCTCTGCTTTTCCCACCTCCTCCAGGCATAATCCTACCACTTTCCCCAGCGGGACATACCGAGGGCTCAAAAAAAGATTACGTTGCTGTTGTTTAGTCGATAAGTCGTGTCCGACTCTTTGTGACCCCATGGACGGCAGCACACTCCCCAGAAGATCATAACATCTTCAAAGTAACTCAGAGCATATGAACAGTACTGCTGGGATGGAATGTGTTTTATCACTGACTCATTCATCCCCGTTTTGCAGAAGAGACGGCCAGGCCTCAAGGTCACGTGGTTTGATTGAGCCAAGAATAGAATTCAGACCCCTCTTGTCGGTCTTGTCTATATAAAGTGATCTACTTGAACGCCTGAGATATTATCAAGAAGTTTTGATGCTTGGGGATACAGAGTGCTGCTTTAAACACACAGCCTGTCGTCTCACCTCCAGGTATCATGGGTTCAGATCACCTTCACCGGAAAACGTGTGAGGTGATCTGTGCTGGCGTTACCACACTGAAGTTGTATAATTAGCTTATGTTCCTGCCATCTTCTCTCAAGGGAGTTCCAGTTCTCCCACTGGTTCTAAGCCTTAAAGAAAATTAAAATTATGCTTCAGCAAAGAACACCCATAGCCTATTTTGGATTCCTTTTTTTTTTTTTTT
>SJYX01008843.1:7052-17986 GCA_006410675.1 Oreotragus oreotragus
TGTTGGCTTAAAGCTCAACATTCATAAAACTAAGATCATGGCATCTGGTCCCATGACTTCATGGCAAATAGATGGAGAAACAGTGGAGATAGTGGCAGACTTTATTTTGGGGGGCTCCAAAATCACTGCAGATGGTGACTGCAGCCATGAAATTAAAAGATACTTGCTCCTTGGAAAAAAAGTCATGACCAACCTAAACAGCATATTAAAAAGCAGAGACATTACTTTGCCAACAAAAGTCTGTCTACTCAAGGCTATGGTTTTTCCAGTAGTTGTGTATGGATGTGAGAGTTGAACTATAAAGAATGCTGAGCACCAAAGAATTGATGCTTTTGAACTGTGGTGTGGGAGAAGACTCCTGAGAGTCCCTTGGACTGCAAGGATATCCAACCAGTCCATCCTAAAGGAAATCAGTCCTGAATGTTCATTGGAAGGACCGATTTTGAAGATGGAACTCCAGTACTTTGGCTACCTGATGCAAAGAGCTAACTCATTTGAAAAGACACTGATGCTGGGAAAGATTGAGGGCAGGAGGAGAAGGGGATGACAGAGGATGAGATGGTTGGTTGGCATTGCCAACTCAATGGACATGAGATTGAATAAACTCCGGGAGTTGGTGATGGACAGGGAGGCCTGGTGTGCTGCAGTCCATGGAGTCACAAAGAGTCAGACATGACTGAGCGACTGAATTGAACTGTGTGTTCTTGCAAAATAATGCATGCGTTGAATATCTGCTCCAAACCAACTACTGCTTTACTTCAAAAAAAAGAAAACCTACAAAAAGCAGACATTTCATTAAAACATTTATTCCTTTAAATATTATCATTATTTGGTCACTCTCTCTTGCAGAAAATCCTGGTTGCTGATACATAGTTTAAAAAGTGAGCTGGTGCAAATAGTTATACTTTTAAGGGACAGAAGCTAAGGTTCACCTGTCACAACGTCCACAAGAGTGCCTGAAAATATCAGTTGCTTATACGAATTGCAGTTCCCACTAGTAGCAAAAGAGAATCGAGAGCTGAGAATCCCATGATATTTGCTTGTGAGCATGCGTGCATGGTAAAAGGGTAGCACCAAATCAAAGAAGGTCACCTGTGATCAAATCAGAACTGAAAGGCAGAAAGTTAAAATTTAGGAACTGGAAACCAGGGGAGTCAAGCAATTCTCTTTGACGGACATTGAGCCATTCTCCCTTCATTAGACCTTGATGGTCCGTGGGAGACAACCACTGTATTTAATGGTCCAGGAGAAGAGGAATCATCATATTTAGCAATAGAAAAGTTGTAAATGTTAAGAATACACTCTGAAGTGAACATAGAAGTACTTACATCAAGTCGAGATTAGTGAGACCATGTAGAATTTCATCAACGGCTTTGACATCTAAGGGAGAAATTTTCTTTTATGATAAAAAGAAACAGATAAGTAGTAGTTTGAGTGTTTTATTATACCAAAAATGATAAGGAGACCCTTGGATTGTGTTTATTCAACAACATTTATGGAACACCTACGACGGAGATGGCATGTTTCTTGGTACAGGTGGTAAAGTCTGGACAAAGCAAAATACCCACCCTTGTAAAGTTTCCATTCTTGGGAGTCATTTGACCTATTGGAAATATGAAGTTCCCAGGCTGCCTGATTTACATATGAAGAAAAAAAAACATATTATTATTTGTGTGCATGAACATAAAAAATTGACAGCATTATCTGCTTAGTATTGTCATTGACATCTGTTAAGCTATGTCTGCAATTCTGTGTGATACTTGAACATTAAGAGATTTAAATTTCAGAAATGACCTCGAAGCTGGAAGACCAGAAAGAAGGGGTACAGTAGTTTGTCAAGTGAAAAATTGAAGCACAGAGTCTAACCTCTAGTAAACATTCAATGTCAATTACATCTCCTTTATTTCTTCCATTGCATATTTTTTTCCTTATAAATTTATGAGGACCATCATCATGTTTAAAACTGGGGGAAACAGAAACATATATGCAAAGACTATAAGAAATAAGTTTTAGAATATGCACTAATATGGGCCATTTTATTCAAGTGGGTAACCTAATTCAACCCTAATGCAGAAATAGGCAAAAGAGAGGAAGAGGTCCCCTTCAGACATGATTTACTGTCAATCATTTTCTGCTAGTGGCTAAAGGGCAAAGGAAGTGCAAAAGTTCTCATCCTGCTGATTAAACCAAGGACACATAGGTTTGAAGGGCATGGATGAAAGATTAAGTTTAATCATAGAAATTCAAGCAGAAGAAAAAACAATTAAGTTGATCAGCCTATCCTCTGCTGAGGAAGGAGAACATTTTTAGAGTACTACTTTGTCACCAGCATAGTACTAATAATCCAGTGCTTAACTCCCGTTTGATTTATTCATTCAACACACATTTATTGAATGTCTATGATGTGACAGAAACTGTTCTAGGCACTGACAATAAACCTATGAGTGGTCAAAGTCTATAGCTTCATAAAGCTTATCATGAAATCCTGGGAATAGCCAACTGAAACATGTAAAATATTAGTAGTGATAAGTGTGGATAAAAATAAAACTTAGGCTCATAAATCCTGGAACATTACTTATATCACATTCTGTGGGGCGCGTCATTAAAGCCAGAAAACATCCAAGGGGAAGAAAAAGAAAAGCAGACTCTACCTTTTAAAGAGAGGAATAACCAGAATGTACAGTCATCTTTTAAACACCACATGTGTGCATGCATGAGTGCTAAGTTGCTTCAGTCTTGTTCAACTCTTTGTGATCCTATGGACTATAGCCCACCAGGCCCCTCTGTGCATGGGATTCGCTAGGCAAGGATACTGGAGTGGGTTGCCATGCCCTCCTTTAGAAGATCTTTTCCACCCAGGGATCAAACCCAAGTCTTTAAGTCTCCTGCATTGGCAGGCCGGTTCTTTACCACTAGTGCCACCTGGGAAGCCCCCAACCATCACTGACACCTTTAGAAATTGTGAGAAGGGACTTCCCTGGTGGTCCAGGGGCTAAGCCTCTGTGCCCCCAGTGCAGGGGGTCTGGGTTCAATCCCTGGTCAAGGAACTAGATCCCACATGATGCAGCTAAGATGCAGCACATTCAAGCAAACAAATAAAAATAAATATTAAAAAAATAAATATTGTGAGAAGAAGAGTGATAGGATCTAACATTGTAAAAGGTTTGCTCTGATGACTCCTGTGTAATGAATGGGGAGAAGGGAGAGCACAGAGGTGGCAGCAGGAAAGTCAGTTGTCCATTTCATCCTAATTTATTCCTAACTTTTGGGCCTCTTGAGTCTCACTAAAATTATGAGAAAGAAAATCACAAGAAGGGAAGCACATGACTCAGGATGGCATATTGGTAGCATTTTCACATAGGGTACAATGTGTGTGCAATTTCATTTACTCATTCCCCAAGCATTTTATCAGCATCTATTATGTTCACACTAGAGACACCGAGATAGGCAGCTATAATCCCTGTCTTCAAGGAACTCACCATCTAATTGGGGGAAATGATAAATAACATGTAAATTTCAAATGTCAGAGTGTTAGTCAGGATTTTGCTTTTGCAATATTCATCATAAAATGTCAAGTTAATCATTTGCTTATTTTCAAAGTATAAAATTCCACCTTTTTTCCCACAGTATAGAAATCTACTTTTCAGATTCTTACTATAGATAGTAATCTCAAAATTACTTTTATACTGAAATTGATAAAAGCCCAAATTATCAACTAATGATTTGTCTAAAGTGTGTGACTCTCTTCACTACTAGAAGAATCACACGGAGGGAACTGACTTTGACCATATCAGCCTAGACACTCTCCTGAATGGTACTTCAACTGCACATCTGTAGTTTTTCCACTTAATGAAATTGTTGATTTTTAAGGTCCAGCTAAACATGCCATCTCCTCCACTAAGCCCACTATGATCCTCTTCAGTGAAACTTCCCTAGTAGATTGTAATTACTTCTGTTTAATATATTTAAAGGTATATTGAATGCGTCCTTTTTAGGTAATTAATGGAAAACATTAATGAAGTAAAAAAGTTGCCCAGTTATACATTTTGATCACGTAATGTGTGTTACTGTGTGTTGTAGGAAAGACAAGGCTCCTGTATTTCCCTTAAAGTTAAAGAAATTCTTGAGAGGTAGTTAATATTGCATCCATTTATAAAGAAGCTGATGTTCAGAGTTTCTAAATGATTTTACCTAGAGTTACATAGGTAACAGTATAAGATCTAGGCTTCAACCTTAGTTGGGTTTGGCCCCTTTGGTACATTGAACAGTGTCCCCCACCCCCATTTATGTCTACTTGGGATCTTAGAATGAGAACATATTTGAAATGAGTGTCTTTGCAGATGGAATTAAGATAAAGATAGAGATGAGGTCATGCTGGATAAAGGCATGGCAACCCACTTTGATATCCTTGCCTGTAGAATCCCCATGGACAGAGGAGCCTGGCAGGCTGCACTCCATGGAGTCGCAGAGTCAGACATGACTGAGCAACTAAGCACACAGCAAACAAATACAGCCCTAAAGCCCATTCAGTTCAGTTCAGTAGCTCAGTTGACTGAGCTCTGTGACCTCATGGACTGCAGCATGCCAGGCTTCCCCATCCCATTATCTTGTCCTTAAACAAGCCCATTGAAGTGAAGTGAAAGTTGCTCAGCTGTGTCAGACTCTTTGTGACCATAAGGACTGTACAGTTCATGGAATTCTCCAGGCCAGAATACTGGAGTGGGTAGCCTCTGCCTTCTCCAGGGAGTCTTCCCAACCCAGGGATTGAACCCAGGTCTCCCGCATTGCGAGCAGATTCTTTACCATCTGAGCCAGAAGGGAGACCCAAGAATACTGGAGTGGGTAACCTATCCTGTCTCCAGCAGATTTCCTAACCCAGGAATTGAACCAGGGTCTCCTGCATTGCAGGCGGATTCTTTACCAACTGAGCTATGAGGGAACCCCTCCCAAAAAGTCCATTATATTGTCCTTAAACCCATTAAAGCCTATTATCTTGTCCTTAAACCTCTTCCTATTCCATGGCTGCACTTTAATTTGTTCTAGGATTTTACGGTAAACTTTTATCTTTGACTTTGGACTTTGAACAATATCACCTCCTGAAAAAAATGTAGGAATGATAGAAATATTTCAGGAAGATTTTTATTGCAAGTTGAAAACACTCAACTTAAACTACAGTACTTAGATTAGGAAATTTCTTGGTTCCTATCCCCAAATGGAAGAAGAGCAGGGATGTAGGGAGGTCGCTGTTAAAACAAGAACCAGGATTTGGAGCTCCACCAGGCTTCTCTCTGCATCCCTCATTCCCCCTTTCTTCTGCATCTTGCCTTCATCTCTCAGCAAACTGAGAGACAGACAGGACCTGGGGCTTGTGTGTGTGTTAGCTGTTCAATCATGTCCGACTCTTTACAACCCCATGACAGTAGCCTGCCAGGTTCCTCTATCCATGGGATTCTCCAGTCAAGAATACTGGATTGGGTTACTGTTTCCTTCTCCAGGGGATCTTCTTGACCAGGGATCAGTCCATTATCTCCTGCATTACAAGAAGATTCTTTACCATCTGAGCCACCAGGGAAGTCCTACATCTTGCCAAGTTAAACCACTGTGACGAAAGGGACATTTTCCTGATTTTCAAGTTGAAAATTCCTAAGGAAGGTTTGTGATTGGTTCTGAGATTCATTATTCCCACTAGGACCATGTGGTTATAGCAGGCTCAAGAAACCTTCCCCCAAGAATTAGGAAGCTATTATCAAAAAAGAGATGTGTAACTGAGACATATATAAACATAAATATTAATGTAGATCGTTTCTATGTAGATAGTACTCAGCTGTGTCTCAGATAAGACTTCTGCTTGCATAAGACTCAAAAGAAGTAAAGCCAAAATGCAGACTTAATGACAACAAGCTTCCAACCCACTCAATATGAGTATCAATAAAGATGTTAGACTGTAATATAAGGTGTTTTTTTTTTTGTTTTTTTTTTTTCAAAAGAGCTAGTGACTGGTGAGAACTCTTTTGAATAGACGTGGAAACACAAGCAGTAGAAATTTCATTATCCAGATTATATCACAGAGACTTAGCTAGTGGAAGAACGGTTTTAATAAATAATAGTGATTTGATCTTTTTTCAAATATTGCAGATTGCAGTATCTTCAGAGGTAACTTCCCCTCTGATTGCAAAGAAAGCACTGAACATAACAAAAGAGAGAAATGAGGGGGTAAAGGGCAAACCACTTTCCAGCGATGCCTGGTCCTCACAGGACTTGGCAGCCTGGCTGGGGCTGGAGACAGAATCCCTGCACCAAGGCATCTGCTTTCCTTGGAGGGTCAGGCAAGCTTCCTTTTCCCAAATGTTGGACAAATCCCAAAGCATTTGCTTCTAAGGTAGATTTGGTCATCTCTGAAGAAGAAGATGGTTTGTGTCCAGAAATGAATCGACCTTAGAAGCGCCTTAGGTGCCCCCGGACTAAAAAGCGGCAGTCATGCTGATGCTATTTTGGAACAGAAGTGACTTCAGGCCACCTCACATTATGAGCCCAGAAACCATGTCACTTTCCCAGGGAATCTTTTCTCCTGTGATTCTGGAGTATGTCATTATACACCTTAAACTGTAAGTGTTTACATTTTTTTTTCTTCCCATTAGTGTGACTATGTGTCTTCACGTTAGGGATCATCCTTTCTTTATGTTAACGTCATAGTCTAGCAACAAAGTCTGTACATAGGAATGACTCAATCCATTTGTTTCAGTAAAAAGCTGAAAGAGATAAGAAATTGAGGGGAGACAGAGAAAAGAAGTTACTTTTTTTGTTTTTATGTCTCACCGGAAGGGGGGGGGAATGAGCAAAGAAGGAAGATTCATAGGAAATTATTTTATATCTTATTTTAGACATTTAGATAGGCGGTTTACCCTCTTTGCCTCATTTTATCATCCCAAAGTGCCTCCATTTCCTGAATTATTCCTGTAATATTGATATATAGGATATTAATATATAACGCACTGAACTTTGTAGTATTGTTTCTCCTTCGCTGATGAGGAAACTTAGGCTCAGAGAAATTAAGAGAGTAACACGAGGTCACAGAATAATTTATGTTTTGCTTTATTTTTTCAGTCTCTGGCCCCCTAAGGATTTGAGACAACCTAATGAGATTAATGAATATGTAACAGAAATATGGACCAATACTAGAAGCAGGGAGATGGCCTGTCAGTTAGAAGTGGGCCTGAATTTCATGTCTGGCTTTGGTGGACTGTGAATTCCCTTTTGTTTACCAGCATCACACTGAGAACAGTGCAAATAATCGGATCCTACGTTGTGCAGGGCATCATTACAGACTAGCGACATATGAAGATGGTGCCGGGGATATGAAATTAACCATGTGTTTACCCTGAATGAGTGACACCTACTTGAGTGTTTGATTTTCAGTAACTTAGATCTGATCGGTATGTAGATGGGTTATCATAATGAGGAGTGTTAAAACATTAGTCTAATGGCAGACACTATGCCCTGAGCACCAGCTACAGTCTGCCACTGTAATGAAATAATCAACCATTCCTTAAAGATGCCATGATTACAGTGGTAGTCGGATGGATGGCTCAGAGTCTCCTGGCCTCTAACAGGTGGTCCCAGCACTGCTGCTTCTCACCTGAAGGTCTTTGCAAAGTCCAAGCAGCCACCACCAGATTGAGGCCCTTCAGATGATGTTTTCCATGTTTAGGAACACTGTTCTTTGGCGGGAATAAAGAGAAAGTTTTATATATGTATCCACACACATACATATGGGCTTCCCAGGTCGCTCAGTAATAAAGAATCCGCCTGCCAATGCAAGAGCCACAGGGCACACAGGTTTGATCCTTGGATTGAGACAATCCCCTGGAAAAGGAAATGACAATCCACTGCAGTATTTTTGCCTGTAGAATCCCATGGACAGAGGAGCCTGGTGGTTGATAGTCCATGGGGTCAGAGTCAGGCAGGACTGGCAAGTATGTAGCACCTAACTATGCACACACACACACACACACACACACACAAGTTCATATACACACATATCCACACTTACACATAAAATTTTCCTCCTGGCTCCAGACTCTTCTTTACCTCCCTGCCCAGGGCCACATCATGGGTCTTGGGACCAAGTACTATCCCACCCGGGAGGCCTAAAACTCGTAAAATGGACTCTGCTGGTATCTTCCCCTCCTTGTAGCTCTGCCTCCAACACTCCGCTATGTATATCCCTGCCCTAGTAGTTATCTACTCGATAGCTAATTCTAAATTTACTCTCTAGATGAATGCCAGAGGACTGAAAATTGTCTAAAAAGCTGATTTCGGACCACACTATATAACTTCTTAAGTTTTGCTTTTGACATTTCTTTGAGATGGATAGTGGGCGGTTGCTTCATATATAACCGTCTCATCCACTATTTTTATACACATTTCCACAGACCTTTCATTTCATGGGATGAAGTGATGATTATGGTGAGGAGGATAATACTAGTGATCATAACAAGTAAAAATATCAAAGTTAATGAAGCACTCTGTGCCAGGCACTGCATGGGGTGCCTTTGATATTCTGTGTCCCTCTATCTTTAGTAATTATGATTCTCATTTTGATAATAAAATCTGAGGCTGTCAAAGGTTAAGTTACTTACTCATGCTGACTTGGCTTTAAAGGTGAAGAGGTGGGATTTAAGTTCACGAGATCTGATTCCAAGTGTCAAATTCCTTCAGCATCCCCACACTCTTCTCTAAGGTTCTACACGTTTAATGGACATTTCCTACTTAGAGGCTAGAATGAGAGGCAGGAGTTTGTATTTCTTCCCATGGCTTACAGGATTCAGGCCACTAGAACAAAATAATGAGCTTAATTGAGGTCAGGACCATGTCTTGGGCACTGAACACTTATGTGATAATAGGAGACATGATGATGGAAAGAAAAGCTGGTGTTTCTGACATTATAGGCTTGCTCTTTAGTGAGAGAAACTCATCAATCAATAAATATGAAGAATTTCATTGCAAAAAGGAATTGAATGTTAAAGACTGATGAGTGATCTTGACTAGTTGGAGAAAGAGAAAACAAATGGATTGGGGGGAAATAAGTTTTAAATGTGGGAAAAGACAGGTGAATGGGAACTTGGTGGTTCCAAAGAAGGTGACTATTATTCAACAAGTAAGTTAAAGAACTTTTCAAGCTGAAAAAGGATCTGGGTGAGGACCAGCTGATGTAGGGCCTTAGTAGTGTGCTCCTGAATCTAAGAGCATTGAGAAACCATCACAGAATTTTAAAAAAGGGAGGCCTGAGGTCTGACTTATGTCTTTGGTGAGTATTTTATGGAGAACTGATGGGACATAGGAATTGACAAAGTAGAGGCAGGGGACAAGTTAGGAAGGTGTGATGATCAAGACCTCAGCTAACCTGATGTTGATAACAGTGGATAGAATCTATTCTTAGTATTGGTAGTATGCTCAATGAGTATTTGGCATGCAAATGAATAAATTATGGATGTGTCCTAAGGTCTCAGTAAGCCTGCCACCTCTCATTTTGCCACATGTCTTTATTTAGGGTCAATAGTTTCATAATTATAAAGTCAGCTGTCTTTATTAGCATCATCACTACTATTATAGTTGAAAACTTGTTTATTTTATGTAAGGCTCTTGCAGTGCATGCTAAGCATGCTACATATATGATTTGACTTAATCATTCAATAACTGGGTGTTTTAAAGCATTTTGTTCCCATTTTATAAATGAGGAAATCATAAGTGAGGACAGGTTAAGAGCAAAATCTTATCCAGTCAATGATATCCGTCAGTAAGTGAATGCATACTTAAATTCAAAGAGGGTTTATATTTATGGAACTTATTATAAATGTATAGACAAAATAAGTTATTTGTTTTCCTGGTGGCTTAGATGGTAAAGAATTTGCCTGCAGTGCAGGAGACCCAGGTTAAATCCCTGGGTCGGAAAGATCCCCTGGAGAAGGGAATAACAACCCATTCCAGTATTCTTGCCTAGAGAATTCCATGGACAGAGGAGCCTGGTGGGCTACAGTCCATGGGGTCACAAAGAGTCAGACATGCCTGAGAGACGACTTACAGTTTCATCAAGGACAATGAGGAAAGCGAAGGGGAGCAGAAAAGAAGATATGATCCTACTTTTGAAAGGTTTAGGGGAGGAATGGATTACTAGGGCCTGGAATGAGACAGAGGCATGTTGAGCAGCCCATCTTGAAAAGTACTGTGAGCCCTGATCAAGGCACACAGGGATCCCAGAGGAGCTCTCTGAGAAAATAAGCATTCTGACCCTCACTTTACTCCCTCCAGTGATCTCCTAAGGGGTTACTCATGGGTTGAACCCAGTAGAAGCCAGAATACACAACAGCCCTGTTCATGTGGTCCACACAGGACAATCTCCTAGGACAGAGGGCAGAGTGGAAAGAAATGGAGGGTAGATATTGAGGAACAAACAGAAGATACGTGGCGTACAAACCAATATTTGTTAAGAGTCTATTGGGATGGTTAGTTTTATATGTTAACATGGCTAGGCTATGTTGCCCAAATGTTTGGTCAAACCCCAGGATAGATGTTGCTATGAAGGAATTTTTAGATGTTGTGAACATTTAAATCAGTAGACGTTGAGTAAAGCAGATTGTTACCCATAGTGTGTGTGGGCCTCATCCAATTAGTTGAAGGCTTCAAGAGAAAATTGCTAAGGTCTCTGGACAGAGAAGAAATTCTGCTTCCAGATTATTTTCAGATTCAAGACTAATACATCAACTGTTCCCTAGGTCTCTTGCCTGCCAGCTGCCCTATAGATTTTGGACTTTCCAGCCCCGAAAATCATTTGAACCAATTCCTTAATATAATCTTTCCCCTTCCCTTTCCCCCCAACCCCCCCACCTCCCTTACCCCTCCACCCCCAACCCCTATCTTCCTCTTTCTCTCTCTCT
>SJYX01008843.1:23517-40384 GCA_006410675.1 Oreotragus oreotragus
TGGGGGGGTGGGGAAGCCTTATACATTCACTTTCCTGCTAAGTTGCTTCAGTCATGTCCCACTCTTTGCAACCGTATGGACTGGAGCTCACCAGGATCCTCTGTCCATGAGGATTCTCCAGGCAAGAATACTGGAGTGGTTTGTCATGCTCTCCTCCAGGAGATCTTCCTGACCCAGGGATCAAATCCATATCTCTTATGTCTTCCTCATTGGCACACAGGTTCTTTAACACTAGCACCACCTGGGAAGCCCCTTCATCCATTTAACCTTCATTCTTTTCCTTAGAAGGTTGACTACCAGACAGAACTTGTCAAGGCAGAAATGTCACATAGCTTTATTATGTTATCAGTTTCACATCATGTTGTATGAGGATCTCCCTGTATTAGCATTACTTTTCTCTGAAAGATCATATTACTGCATGTTTCCATCAAACAAAATTCTGAGTGTCCTGTGAACACAGCTCCTGGATTGGTTGCAGTCTTGCACAAGCATAGCAGCTTCCTTGCTGAAAAAAATACATGGGCAGGAAGTCAGAGACTCTATTTCCCACAGGTTAGCATCATTTGTAAGGTCATAGACACTTCGAGATTACAAAGACAATGAAGATAGTGTTAAAGGAGTATTGGCCAATATTTCTATCCATTGGAAGGGAACCAAGTGTAAGTTCTTAACCTGAATTTCCTTTTTTAATGCTGAGTCTGGCTTCAAGGGGTTATTGAGCAAAACCCACTCCATAAATAAAAACTTAAGCTAATATCAAGAAAAGAGATTTCCCTACTGCCATACAGATATTAGGTTATAGGTGCCAAGTTGCACTCATGTCCACAACAATCTATAACTTAGCTCCACCTCAACCTAAGCCCAATCTGATTTCTTAATGTAAACTTTAGATAACAAGGCCTGAAACAAGTGTGAGACCATTACCACTTATTCAGGCATCAGTGCCCCAGCATGGTGTGATGGGCAGAAGCTGTAAGAGTGATGTACCAGTGTTGCCCCGTATAGAGTAGCAACGATGCACTAGAATGAGGATAGGCTATGCTCCTCCCCTCCAAATATACCTCACTGGACAGAGAGTTAAATGCAGAAGCCTATCCATTCATTGTGCCGGTCTGTGTGCATTTCTCATCTTTCTGAGGACTTCTAAGCGTGTTCTGTGGGCCCAAGGGAAAGATGCCTGCAGGGAAAATCCAAATCAGCACTTCAAAGCCCTCACTGCCTGGAATCCTGGCACCAAGACCAGAGAACCTGACACTTTTCATTAGGGGTCACTGTAATTTTATGTCCTTACTCCCCAAGTGTCAAGCAGACAGAAATAGATAAACAGAGAGTTAAAGACAAAAGAGATAGAATACATTCTTTTGATTCCCAGAAATAAGTAGATAACTCTTTCATGTTTGAACAGGAGGAGAAGGAAAAGGGGAAGGGCTAGCATGTACTCTGTGTACTTTGGAGTCCATCCCATCTCATAGCAGAAAGCACGTTTCTACCGGAACACTGAAGGTGCTGGAAGTTTTGACGAGCTCGCAGGCATACAACTGCCATTATCATCAGTAATGAAATCATTATACTGTATGGCAGTGTGATTTTTCACTGGAGTTTTAATTTGCATATTCTATAAATTCCCAGGCTCCTGCAGGTATTTAAAGTTGAATTATAGGGTAGTTGTAAAGGGCTCAACAGGCTGGTTGGAGCTGTCTTAACACCTGTGCCTGATAAGACACCTTGACATAATTCAGTTTTGAGGGCTCCCACTGTTTGTTCAGAAAGGCGTATGAACACGGAAGTTGACAGTGTGTAGACACATTGGTGAGTATTCCTAAATAGAGGGGCACAGCCAGATAAAGGGCTACCAGAAAGAAGTTCAACTAAAGGGAAGGGGAAGAGAGAGATCTTGAATTGCTTCCTTACATGCTACGTGTCAAGCACTGTGGGGTGACAGGAGCAAACGTGGGTTTTGACATCAGACAGACCTCAGCTCACATGCCAGAACAGGGATCCCCATCTTTGGTCCAGATATTTAGAGATGATAAGCCTTAGTTTTACTGTCATAAAAAATATGGCTGATCCTAAGTGTATTTTGCAGGTTTTGATGGTGGCGGAGGGGGGAAAGGAGGATGAGAAATATATAATGAATGTCAGGAAGAGTTTAAGAAATGTACATTCTATTCCTTTCTTTATACATGTAATTTAATATATCTCTATAAAAATATTGATAGGTACTTTAAACCCCATTTATAAAATAAGGTACCAAGATTTCTCAGAATAGTGGATAAACTTATCCAAGGTTGACTTTCAGTAAGTTCTGGGACTTTCTTAAGCCTCAAAATCTTCAACTGCTTTACTGGAGTAAGGATTTGGGCAGAAATCACTCTACTTTTCTCAGCCTCTGTTTATTCATTGGCATAGAAAAGATCATAGAGGTTATTGAAGATTATTTTCAAAAGCAAGGTAATTTAAGTACCTAGCATGTAGTACTTAAATGCTCAAAAAGTGATCATTGTTGCTAGTGGCAGAAGGGCAGAGACATCCTTCTTGTCTTCTTCATCCGGTCATTGTGAAGATGAAGCACATAATACTAATTGTGAGGGTTTCAGAAATACTAAACATTCATAACAAGACAAGTAATTCTACCATTAAATTATAAAATATCTCCTCAAAATATGTGGATAAGGACCTTCCTTCTCTCAGTGTGATGCCAACCAAATTTTGGTTGGTACAGATCTCCACAGTCCCAAAGAGGATGGTTAGGATTCTGAAGGCAGCATTTCTCAAAGTTTGCTCTGGAGCAGCGGTGTCAACATTATTGACACCAGGAACCCATTTTGTGGAAGATAATTTTCCATTAGAGCATAGAGGTTATTGAAGATTATTTTCAAAAGCAAGGTAATTTAAGTACCTAGCATGTAGTACTTAAATGCTCAAAAAGTGATCATTGTTGCTAGTGGCAGAAGGGCAGAGACATCCTTCTTGTCTTCTTCATCTGGTCATTGTGAAGATGAAGCACATAATACTAATTGTGAGGGTTTCAGAAATACTAAACATTCATAACAAGACAAGTAATTCTACCATTAAATTATAAAATATCTCCTCAAAATATGTGGATAAGGACCTTCCTTCTCTCAGTGTGATGCCAACCAAATTTTGGTTGGTACAGATCTCCACAGTCCCAAAGAGGATGGTTAGGATTCTGAAGGCAGCATTTCTCAAAGTTTGCTCTGGAGCAGCGGTGTCAACATTATTGACACCAGGAACCCATTTTGTGGAAGATAATTTTCCACAGACTGGAGGGGCAGAGGATATTTTGGGGATGATTCAAGTGCATTACATTTATTGTGAACTTTATTTCTATTATTATTACATCAGCTCTACCTCAGATCATGAGGAATTAGATCCTGGAGGTCAAAGACTGCTGACCTAGAGAACGTTAATTAGTCTAGTCATATCTTCCATAATATTAAGTAAAATTTTAAAAATGTGAGCCACCGGGTAAGCCCATATAAAGGATCAGATAAGTTTGGATTATCAGTGTATATAACATACAGGCAAAAGAAGGAATACAAACTGAAAAACGTTTCCAATAAAGGGACATTTACTTGTAACTCATGTTAGATGTTCTTACCACAAACAAACAAAACAAAAGGACACAAGGAAACCCTGGGAAGTGTTAGTTATGTCTATTACCTTGATGTGGTGTTAGTGTTGTGGGCATTTGCGTATGTCCAAACTCACTAAGTACACCTATTTAAATATGCCCAGTTCTTTGTATGTCAATTACACCTCCATGAAGCTGAATGTTTCAAAAGAAACATTTACATGAGTTTAGCTAGGATCCCAATTTCGCTGAGCCAAGGAGTCACTCATTTATAGAATAGCCATCAAGTGCCAAAGGAACATTGGTGTAATTTTTTAAACATTTGCTTAAATGGGCAGACTCGGGCTTGTGCCCCACCCACCCACACTGGTTCTAGCTGATGCTCAATAGAATGTAAGCATGTTATGTACCCAATTTTTTATTTTATTAAAGCCATCATGATTTTTTAAATGGAGAGGAAACCAAGAATTTCCTTGAATAGATATTTTGGAGGCTGGAGGAATAACAGCTCAGGAAATGGGTCTTGTAAAGAATAAGGACATGTGAGAGTCACTTGCGTGTGACACCTGTCATCCACTTCTCATCAGGACACTCAGATGTGACTGCCCAGGTCAGTGTCCTTTCTCCAAATAGTAAGGAGAAAGAGGTAAGACAGGGAAAAATAAGGAAATGCTCTGAACTTTGGGGACTGCTGCAGACTTTAACACAATCATCATATTTCTTCCTTAGTTAAGTTATTTAAAGAGTGTGCATTATCAAGTGTAGGTGACTGTGGATGTATTTCATCAGCATTAAAATATCTAGTTGATCTGTTCTGCCTCTTCCTGTTTAATGGAGTATCAAACAGGAAAAGAGAGAGGAAAGAAGAGCAGAGAAAGGAGAAGAGATAGAGAGGAGAAGACAGGGTATTGGTTTTTGCCCAAGTGAAATTAGACCCCAGAATAACTGAGAAGAAAGGCAGCAATGACCTCAACTATTTCAGAAGATTTCCAAGTGTCTTTCTTCCCTACTGGCCATCCAGCTTTGGCCTTCTGAGTGACCTTAGTCCTGGCTTTGCTTGAGTCAGACATGACTGAGCCACTTTCAGTTTCTTTCCTGATCTTTACTTTCCTCATCAGTTAATCAGGATAATAACTACTTTAAAGTGTGATGGTGAAGACTAAAGACTGATTTATATAAAGTGTCCAGGTTTGTGTTTGTTACATAATAGACCTTGTAGCTATCAACTCCCTTTCTGCAACTCTCTGTGGATTGCTAGCATTTTCTCTCCTGCTGGTCATTAATGACAGACAGCTCATGATGATGTCAAGTCAGAAATATGGAAGATTCAATTCTGTGTGTACCCCATGCAGTAATCCCCAAGGATATTCCAATCTATTACTTTCCTCTTTTTCCTTTTCCCCTTCCTTTCTCTCTCTCTCTCCTCATTCTTTCTCTCTCTCCCAGCCTCTCTCTCTCTCTGTGTCTCTCTTTTACTTTGACCCTCTTTCTCTCTTTATCTGTCTCTTTTTTGGTCCTTAGCCTAAAAGGGCAAGTAGCCCAGAAGAGAACTTTTGCAAAGAGGGTGGTAACCTGATGTCCAAGAACTCCTGGTGCTTGAATCTGTTGACTTCCTGTCCTTGTTTGTAACGCCAGCCAGGGTTGCGCTGGCAGGAGTCGACCCCCAAGCTTCCCAACTCTCTGAAGTCCAAACAATCCTGATTTTACTCCCCAGCCCCCTCCTTCTCAGCCTTGCTGCCATTTAGAGGAACTGACTGAAAAATGTTTGAGACTGAGTCATGAGTGGGTGGCAGGGGGTGTTTTCCATGCCAGATCCCAGATGTGTGGAAACTGTAGAGCTGACCTACAGAAGGAAAAGCCAAGCCCACCGTGGCCCTGGAGTAAGGATGCGAGTCTGCCTCTCCCAACCTAGTCAGCAGCCAGTGTTGATTTCTATTTCCGTCTGCCGTCTGGAAGCCGGGTCCCTGATGCCTGCACACCAGCCACCAAAGAGGAAGCACTTAGAGAGGACAAAACACAGCCGAGCAAGCCCTGGCTTTCATTTCTACTTGCTGAATGGGAACAAACTCTTTATAAAAAGCATCTTTTCAGTAAAAGAGCAATACACCCTCATGTGCTTTAGTGAGAGTAGGTGGCATTTTTTACTTTACATGTTGGCAGATCCATCATGAAAGTAGCCAGCCCACATCACATAATCTGAAGGATAGAAGATGCATCTGATAGTTGGACCAGGATCTTTCATTTGGAGCTAAGCAAGGGTTAGAAGAAGAACCGTAGATATTTAAGAGCCTGTCTCTGGGCCACTGACAAATGCAATCTCTTTCTAAACCTTTGTTCACTTGTCTGACATCCTACACTGTAATTTATCATACTTACTTACAACACCAAATAAAGGGTAAATATCAGTGGGTATCACCATGAAAAACAAGAAATAGAAAGAAGAAACCTTTCCACTTCTCAAATCTTATTAGTAAAGAAATATTGTGTATTATATTTTTCCACAGAGAGCCAACACACATATTAACAAAGGAACTCTTTATTCTGGCAAGATGAGGTGGAAGAATTCATTTGAGCTTCACTACCTGAAAGTAACACTTTTAAAAACAACATTATATTGTACAAGAGTGTATTACTCCCCCAAAACAAAAATAAAAGAAGACAAAAGTAATATGTATTGTAGTCTGGCATGGCGACTTGTTGTCTGCATTTTAGTGAAATGGAATATCTTAAACTCCTGTAGATGATCTTAGCATATGATCCTTAATGGAATCATAAACAAAATCTCATTTTTGCGATTTTGTGTCTAGCTAATTTGGTTGTACCTGAGTCTCTAACTTTGCCTTTTATTTCCTGTAACCCATGTCACCTATATCTTGTTAAAGACTCTTAATAGGGTTTCTTATTAGAGAAAAAAGACAGATTTTGTGGGAAAAGCAAGACTCTAATTCAGAATAAAAAGCTTTATGGACTAATTAGAAATTGATAAAGGATGAACCAAAGGTAGCAGTGGCAGTAAGTGTCTACAAGTCAAGTCACAGAGTTCAGAAAGGGGTCTCTGAAAGACGACACTGAACTGTAGACAGGAGGGACAGCAGAGGCTTCCGTAGCCATGCCCGGGAAGGGAAGCTGCCTTCCCAGTGGCGGGCTGCAGGAAGTGCAGGGCCAGCAAGCATGAGCACCTAGAGTAACGGGATAGGACTCCGCGGGGACAGGGCTCAGCAGGCAAGGGGTGTAATGGGCACATGAGACCCCCTTGCTTGCAAGGCACAGCCCTCGCTCTCTGGGGAATGCCAGGTCTTACATAACTGGTCTCCCAACGTCTGCATGACTTCAGTGGTTTGTGGAGCCACAGTTCCCCAGAGAAGAGGTCAATGAGGAAACAGACCTCGGCTCTAGGCGAAGATGCTCTTTCCCCTACAACGTGCCTTCTCCATAAATGAATATTGAGTGAGGCAGGGAATTCTACCTTTGAGGAACATGCATTTGTCTAAATTTACAAATACGAATGGTATATTTGGTAATAGAGAAGGAGTATGTTTTAAATGAACTTTTTAAATTTTAGACCAGTTTTATTTTTACAGAATTATTGTGAGGATGTTACGGAAATTTCCTGTATACCCCACACATTTCATACTCAGTTTCATGTGACACTCATTTTTGATGTGACTTCCTCAGTTTTTCCCTACTCTCCTTTTTCCATCACAAGATCTCCTCTTGGTTGTGACAGCTTCTCAGACTCCTTGTTTTAGATAAACTTCATAGCTTTGAGGATTACTGGTCAGGGACTTTGTAGAAAATCCCTCATGGGGAAGCTTCCCAGGATTCAGTGGTAAAGAACCTGCCTGCCAATGCAAGATATGCAAGAGATGTGGGTTCAATCCCTGGGTCCAGAAGATGCCCTGGAGTAGAAAATGGCAACCATCTCCAGTTTTCTTGCCTGGAGAAATCCATGGATAGAGGGGCCTGGCAGGCATCAGCCCATGGCGTTGATGGGGTTGATCCAACAGAGAGTTGGATATGACCAAGCACAGCACAGCAGCAGCCTCATGTAGGATTTGTGTAATTGTTTTTTCATGATCAGACTGGTTTAATATGTTTGGGGAAATTGCGGAGATGAAGACCACAGAGATAAAGTACCATTCATATCACATCTTATCAAGGGCATATACTTTCACTGACTTATCTCTGTTGATGTTAGTCCTGACCCTCTGATTTAAGATAGTATGAGCCAGATTTCACCTCGGTAAAGGTACTATTTTTCTCCTCCTTTCCATATTTCACTCTTTAAAAGTAAGTCACTATATGTAGTCCACACTTAAAGAGTGAGGAACTCTGCTCTTTCTTTTAAGTAGGGAGTACCTTTGTAAACTATTTGAGATTCTTCTGCCTGAAAAATGTGCCTATTATCTCCTATTTATCTATTCAGTCATTTATATCAGTATGGACTCATGGGTATTTATTTTATATTTTGGGTTATAATCCAATACTACCCCATTTATTTTCTTGCTCAAGCTCTTCCAACTTTGGCCTTTGGGAACTCTTTCAGTTGTTTCCTTTATCCCTTTCACATATACTCAGTATTAGGGCTTATTTGCCTTTCTCTGTGTGTATATGTGTGGGGTTTTTTGAGCAATTCTTTCCTTTTTTTTTTAACTATAAGATGCTCTAGGCTCATCTTATGTATTACCTGCCCTAGTCCTAGAGTCAGCCAGCTCTCCAAGAAGCGCTGGTTCCTTTGACTGGAGTCTGGTATTAGAAACCAACATCTAGGTGTTGGTTTTGCCATTGCTACAGGATATTTTTGCTTCTGGGCCCTGTCAACTGATGGATTAAAGAACTATATGTGTGTATGTCACTGTACCTAGAACTTACTAAAAGGCAAGTAAAAATTATTGATTTTATTATGGTTTTAAAATTTTATCTAGTAGCAAGAATTTCTAATTAATAGACAGGATCCTTGAGTAATTCCACATCCTAATTTGTGAAAGTAAAGTGACTTAAAGAGTCTCATTTGTAATCCCAGAAAAATCACTGAATATTTGTACAGAGGACTGGAGTCTCATAAATACATAAAGTACCCCCACATAAATACACACAGTTGTCCTATTGTATGTAAATAACCTACAGAAACATTAAGTTTGTAATTGCTTTGTAATAATTATGGGCAATCTGAAGCATTTCCAAACATTAATCAATGAAACCAGAAATTAATTCTATTGAAAATCCCATGGACTGAGGAGCCTGGTGGGCTGCAGTCCATGGGGTTGCTAAGAGTTGGACATGACTGAGGGACTTCACTTTCACTTTTCACTTCCATGCATTGGAGAAGGAAATGGCAACCCACTGCAGTGTTCTTGTCTAGAGAATCCCAGGGACGGGGGAGCCTGGTGGGCTGTCGTCTATGGGGTCACACAGAGCTGGACACGACTGAAATGACTTAGCAGCAGCAGCAGCAGCAGCAGCAGCATGCTTATTATTGCTCAGGTGTATAAAAGGCTACTGATTTTTANCAGTGTTCTTGTCTAGAGAATCCCAGGGACGGGGGAGCCTGGTGGGCTGTCGTCTATGGGGTCACACAGAGCTGGACACGACTGAAATGACTTAGCAGCAGCAGCAGCAGCAGCAGCAGCATGCTTATTATTGCTCAGGTGTATAAAAGGCTACTGATTTTTAAATATATAATTTTGACTTTTTTGTGAAACAAATATGTGTGTGTGTGTAGTCTTTTATCATATTCTTGACACTTATAGCAAGCTTCTATACTGAGAGAAATGGCTTTAAAATTAATATAGTGCTCTTTTTTCCTTTCTGAATGAATGGCATTTGTCCTAGTAAGAACAGATATCTATTTTCCTAGTGAAAATGTAAGACTCATTGTGAAAGAATGGGCTTCCCCGGTGGCTCAATAGGTAAAGAATTCACCTGCAATGCAGGAGACATGGGTTTGATCCCTGGATCAGAAAGATCCCCTGGAGGGGGAGATGACAACCCATTCCAGTATTTTTGCCTGGGAAACCCCATGGACAGAGGAGCCTGGTGGGCTACAGTCCATGATGTCTCAAAGATTCTGGCAGAACTGAGTATACCATACACACACACAGTGGAAGAGTGAAGAGTGGTGAAGTAAAGGATGAGGAAACTAGAGAATAAGCAAAACTTCAGCCTCCAATATGCAAAAAACAGGATTCTGCTAAGTTTTACGAGAGAAGAGATTTTCCAAAATCTTTAGTTTCTGTTAATGTAGCAAAAGCTGAGTGTGGAGGATGAGACTCTTGTCCGCCATAATGAATGTTCTTTCCACCAGAGGCAGGCATGAGATAAAGGAGGTAACAGAAAAGACTGCTCCTTCTGCCCCAGGGTGTGGTAGGAAGAAAAAGAGAACTTTTATTTCACCTTTACTCTCTCTGCGCTTTAGCTGAGAAAGGCATCCCTGTATCAGCTTCATCAAAGATTGAAATGTCACCCCCACTTAAGGTTTGGCACTTTGGGAGGAAGTCACACGACAGGCAGAACCTTAACTGACAGTGTGACCAGGAGGGAATTATTTTGAGGTTTAGATTTCACAGGCTGCTCTTGGTTTCCATGTGGTGTAAACTCAGAGCTATTGAAACCAAGGCGTGCTAACCACAAACGGGTGATTTCACTTTATCATCATAAGTTTTGCTGGGGTTTTAAATATTTAAAACTTATTCTCAGTATTGCAAAAATTTGAGTTAGTTGAGTCTTAGACCCATTCATTAAGTTGCATGAAAGAAAGAAAGAAAATGGGATTTCAAATCCAAAGGCCTAAGTGATGCTTGCGTTGTCACTTGTGTGTCATGTGACCTTGAAGGGGCCCCTGAACCCTTCTCCCCAGCTTTGCCATTTGTAAATGGAAAACATAAGGGTAATTACCTCTTATGTCATGAAGATTCAGTGAAATAAGGCAAGTGCACAATTGCACTTTTAATAATTGCAGCACAATTCCTGAGCCCTGGATAAGAGGACATGATAAAGTAGAAGATATTTTAATCATTCAAAAATAACTATTTAGCATGTGCCAGCTACTCTTCCCGATGCTTGAAACACCAAGCACAATTCCCATTCTGGATATGTTCAAAACTCACAGTGGGGGCAAACAATGATAATAACAGCTAACTTTTGTTAAATACTAACTGTGTCCCAGGCACTGTTCTAACATTCCATTCATATTAACTCATGTAAATCTTACAGCAGTACTTTTGGATGGAACTCCATTATATTTTGAGAAAATAAAGGTACAAACAATTAAACAACTTACTTTAAACCACGGTATAGACAGTGGTTGATGGAACTGGGATTCATGCTCAGGCAAGCAGTGTCTTACATGCATTGGTCATAACTACTATGTTATGCTGCTGCTGCTTATCACTTCAGACGTGGCCAACTCTGTGCAACCCCAGAGATGGCAGCCCACCAGGCTCCCCCGTCCTTGGGATTCTCCAGACAAGAACACTGGAGTGGGTTGCCATTTCCTTCTCCAATGCATGAAAGTGAAGTTGCTCAGTCGTGTTGTGACCCCATGGACTGCAGCCTACCAGGCTCCCCTGCCCATGGGATTTTCCAGGCAAGAGTACTGGAGTGGGGTGCCATTGCCTTCTCCAAAACAAGGTTATATCCCTATGGCGCTCGTGGTAAAGAATTTGCCTTCCAATGCAGGAGATGTAAGAGACACAGTTTTGATACCTGGGTTGGGAAGATCCCCTGGAATAGGGCCCAGCAGCCCAGCCAATATTCTTGCCTGGAGAAGCCCATGGACAGAGGAGCCTGGCGAGTCACAGACTCAGACACAACTGAAGTGACTTAGCATACACACAAAGTGATATAATGACCAGAACAGATTTAATGCACTTTGATCATGATTTGGCTTAAAATATTTTCATCAGGATGTTATTCCTAGATGATTATGGGGAGGAGGGTGTTGCATGCCATTCAGTTTGTGAGATCTCAGTTCCTCAACCACAGACTGAACATATCTCCCTACTCCCCTATCCTCGGCAATGAAAGCCCAGAATCCTGACCACTAGGCAATGAGGGAACTCCCCTAGTTGACTATTTTATTTGACTCTTGGATTAGTTAAAGGTGTGTTGCTTGATTTCCAAATATTTGAGTTTTTCCAGATATATTATTATTAATTGTTTCTAATTTTATGCAATATTCATGAAATAATATATACTATATGAATTCAATCCTTGCAAATTCATTGAGACTTATTCTAAGGCACAGCATATGTTCCATTTTAGCAAGCACTAAGAGTTGTCTTATGTATTACATCTCTGTATGTTATAATCTCCATAGCTTAATTTTTTTTTTCTTTAAACAGCCATATGTATTTTAAAGGAAATATAATGCTTTTTTATTTACCTACATGTTTACCCTTGCCAGTGGTTTTTTAATTCATTTCTGAGCATTTCATCAGTCTTAATTCCATTTCATTCTTGCAGAATTCTCCTCAGCATTTCTCATAGTATAGTTCTCCTGGCAGCAAATACTGTAATTTATCTGCTATGCCTATTTCCAGCCTCCTTTCAGAGTATACAGTGGTTGCTGCAATCTAGATATAGTTTTTTAAAATGTTTCCCCAAGTATCATGCTTCAAACAGTGTAGTTCATAAATTATAGAAATGCTAGATTCTGTTATGTTCATTTGATGTGTATTTATTTCTTTAACAGACCATTAAGTTGACTGAACTCAAACTCCAAACTTTAGCTTCCCTCTGGTAGGCATCGAGTGAAATCTCTGCTTCATTTACCTTGCTTGGAAGCCAAGATCTACTCTATACATTCATCGTTCAGAGGGCAGCCAGAAATATGAGTAGAGGTTTACATGCTTCAGAAATTAAGAGTTTTATATGCTTAAGATCTTAAGATTCCTCTTCTTTGGCTTTTTCCTTTCTCAGTTTTTCTACTTCACTTTTTTATACTCTTTTCATGACAGTAACTTCTCTCCACTGGTTCTTTAAGACATTAAGACCATCTATTTTACAACTGATGTGATACCAACAGGGTACTGATCTTACACACAAAAACAAAAAGAACTCCTTTTGGTTCATCTTATGTGCCTTCAGGATCTTTTACTCCAGAGTTTATACTTGTCATCTAATAACTTTTACCCTGCAATCAGAACTGGCCCTTCCAATGTTTTAATGTGTGTGATTATTTCTGCTGCTGCTGCTGCTAAGTCGCTTCAGTCATCTTATTATGATTTCCCTCCAGGGTACATTTTGAAAAAGAGTGAGGATTTTAAAACAAAGAGGAAAACACAAGGAGTTTGAGTAGAGGGGTCAGGGGATTTTTTAACCTTGGAGAGGGCAGAGGACTGTGTATATATGCATGACCGTGAGTCACTGCAGTGAGATGGGTAGACCTCTGGCCCGTGGGTCTGCAGGCAGCAAGGACCACATGCTTAAGGCTCAGCTATCTGAAACAACAGAGGTTCCTGTGGTACAGAATGGACAGAGGGTAATTTATGATAAAGAGATATAAAAGATGAAGTTCATTGCATAGGCAAAGTCGCAGATTGTGCAGAGATTTAGACTCATTCTGAACAGTTGCGCTTATATTCACAAGCTTATTGATAAGTTAATAGCTGAGAAATAGCATTATTTCATGAGTGTTTTAGTACGTTCCTTTAGACAGCTATACAAAATGAAAGAGACAGCATGAAACTCAGGCCAAAGGCGAATAAACCAGTTAGAAGATTTCTGCTATGTCGCCCAAATGAGCAAACTGATTTCTAATGATGGAATTTGGTAATCCCAAGAAATAGAGATGTTGATTTTCATGATAAGAATCAGGAAAAAATTCACAATAAATGCAACATTCAAACTAGAAGGAAATTATATGATATTATAGACTGAATTGTGTCCCCCCACTCCTGACAAATTCATATATTGAATCCTGATGACTATATTCAGAGATGGGTCCTTTATGGAGGTTCAGTTCAATTCATTCACTCAGTCATGTCCAACTGTTTACAACCCCATAGACTGCAGCATGCCAGGCTTCCCTGTCCATCACCAACTCCTGGAGTTTACTCAAACTCATGTCCATTGATCATTCATCGTTCAGAGGGCAGCCAGAAATATGAGTAGAGGTTTACATGCTTCAGAAATTAAGAGTTTTACATGCTTAAGATCTTAAGATTCCTCTTCTTTGGCTTTTTCCTTTCTCAGTTTTTCTACTTCACTTTTTTCTACTCTTTTCATGACAGTAACTTCTCTCCACTGGTTCTTCAAGACATTAAGACCATCTATTTTACAACTGATGTGATACCAACAGGGTACTGATCTTACACACAAAAACAAAAAGAACTCCTTTTGGTTCATCTTATGTGCCTTCAGGATCTTTTACTCCAGAGTTTATACTTGTCATCTAATAACTTTTACCCTGCAATCAGAACTGGCCCTTCCAATGTTTTAATGTGTGTGATTATTTCTGCTGCTGCTGCTGCTGCTAAGTCGCTTCAGTCATCTTATTATGATTTCCCTCCAGGGTACATTTTGAAAAAGAGTGAGGATTTTAAAACACAAAGAGGAAAACACAAGGAGTTTGAGTGGAGGGGTCAGGGGATTTTTTAATCTTGGAGAGGGCAGAGGACTGTGTATATATGCATGACCGTGAGTCACTGCAGTGAGATGGGTAGACCTCTGGCCCGTGGGTCTGCAGGCAGCAAGGACCACATGCTTAAGGCTCAGCTATCTGAAACAACAGAGGTTCCTGTGGTACAGAATGGACAGAGGGTAATTTATGATAAAGAGATATAAAAGATGAAGTTCATTGCATAGGCAAAGTCGCAGATTGTGCAGAGATTTAGACTCATTCTGAACAGTTGCGCTTATATTCACAAGCTTATTGATGTTAATAGCTGAGGAATAGCATTATTTCATGAGTGTTTTAGTACAGTCCTATAGACAGCTATACAAAATGAAAGAGACAGCATGAAACTCAGGCCAAAGGCGAAGAAACCAGTTAGAAGATTTCTGCTATGTTGCCCAAATGAGCAAACTGATTTCTAATGATAGAATTTGGTAATCCCAAGAAATAGAGATGTTAATTTTCATGATGAGAATCAGGAAAAAAATCACAATAAATGCAACATTCAAACTAGAAGGAAATGATATGATATTATAGACTGAATTGTATCCCCCCAACCCCTGACAAATTGAATCCTGATGACTATATTCAGAGATGGGGCCTTCATGGAGGTTCAGTTCAATTCATTCACTCAGTCATGTCCAACTATTTGCAACCCCATAGTCTGCAGCATGCCAGGCTTACCTGTCCATCACCAACTCCTGGAGTTTACTCAAACTCATGTCCATTGAGACAGCGATGCCATCCAACCATCTCATCCTGTCGTCCCCTTCTCCTTCTGCCTTCAATCTTTCCCAGCATCAGGGTCTTTTCTGATGAGTCAGTACTTTGCATCAGGTAGACAAAGTATTGGACCTTCAGTTTCAGCATCAGTCCTTCCAGTGAATATTCAGGACTGATTTCCTTTAGGATTGACTGGTTGGATCTCCTTGCAGCCCAAGGGACGGACTCTCAAGAGTCTTCTCCAACACCACAGTTCAAAAGCATCAATTCTTTGGCACTCAGCTATCTTTATGTTCCAACTCTCATATCCATACATGACTACTGGAAAAACCATAGCTTTGACTAGATGGACATTTGTCGGCAAAGAAATGTTTCTGCTCTTAATATGCTGTCTAGGTCTGTCATATATTTTCTTCCAAGGAGCAAGCGTCTTTTAATTTCATGGCTGCAGTCACCATCTGCAGTGATTTTGGAGTCCCCCAAAATAAAGTACTTCACTGTTTCCATTGTTTCCCCATGTATTTGCCATGAAGTGATGGGACCGGATGCCATGATCTTAGTTTTTGAATGATGAGTTTTAAGCCAGATTTTTCACTCTCCTCTTTCACTTTCATCAAGAGGCTCTGTAGTTTCTCTTTGCCTTCTGCCATAAGGAAATAGATCAACTGGAATTCTAACACCTCCACTAGCTTTGTTTGTAGTGATGCTTCCTAAGGCCCACTTGACTTCGCATTCCAGGATATCTGGCCATCGTGGTTATCTGGGTCATGAAGATCTTTTTTGTATAATTATTTGTATCCTTGCCACCTCTTCTTAATATCTTCTGCCTCCATTAAGTCCGTGCTGTTTCTGTCCTTAATTGTGCCCATCTTGCATGAAATGTTCCTTGGTATCACTAATTTTCTTGAAGAGATCTCTAGTCTTTTCTGTTTTATTGTTTTCCTTTTTTTCTTTTGCATTGATCACTGAGGAAGGCTTTCTTATCTCTCCTTGGTTTTCTTTGGGACTCTGCCTTCAGATGCGTATATGGTTCCTTATCTCTTTTGCCTTTAGTTTCTCTTCTTTTCTCAGCTATTTGTAAGGCCTCCTCAGGCAACCATTTTTCCTTTTTGCATTTCTTTTTCTTGGGGATGGTCTTGGCAACTGCCTCCTGTACAGTGTTACAAACCTCCATCCATGGTTCTTCAGGTACTCTGTCAAATCTAATCCCATGAGTCTATTGGTCATTTCTACTGTATAATTGTAAGGGATTTGATTTAGAGCATACCTGGATGGTTATGCTCTAAAGCATATGGTTATGGTTATGCTCGTATGGAATGGTTATGCTCTTATGTTTAGTTGTTTACCCTACTTTCTTCAATTTAAGTCTGAATTTTTCAATAAGGAATTCAAGATCTGAGCCACAGTCAGCTCCCGGTCTTGTTTTGGCTAACCATATAGAGCTTCTCCATCTTTGGCTGCAAGGAATTTATGGAGGTAAATTAATATTCAGTTCAGTTCAGTTCATTTCAGCCGCTCAGTCATGTCTGACTCTTTGTGACCCCATGAACTGCAGCACTCCAGGCACTCTGTCCATCACCAATTCCCAGAGTTCACCCAAACTCATGTCCATTGAGTCGGTGATGCCATCCAACCATCTCATCCTCTGTCGTCCCCTTCTCATCCTGCCTTCAATCTTTCCCAACATCAGGGTCTTTTCAAATGAGTCAGCTCTTCACATCAGGTGGCCAAAATAGTGGAGTTTCAGCTTCAACATCAGTCCTTCAAGTGAACATCCATGACTGATTTCCTTTAGGATGGACTGGTTGGATCTCCTTGCAGTCCAAGGGACTCTCAAGAGTCTTCTCCAACGCCACAGTTCAAAAGCATCAATTCTTCTGTGCTCAGCTTTCTTTGTAGTCCAACTCTCGTATCCATACATGACTACTGGAAAA
>SJYX01008843.1:41562-80019 GCA_006410675.1 Oreotragus oreotragus
ATTCCCATCTCTTTCAGAATTTTCCACAGTTTATTGTGATCCACACTGTCAAAGACTTTGGCATAGTCAATAAAGCAGAAATAGATATTTTTCTGGAACTCTCTTGCTTTTTCCATGATCCAGCGAATGTTGGCAATTTGATCTCTGGTTCGTCTGCCTTTTCTACAACCTGCTTGAATATCTGGAAATTCACAGCTCATGTACTGCTGAAGCCTGGCTTGGAGAATTTTGAGCATTACTTTACTAGTGTGTGAGATTAATGCAATTGTGCGGTAGTTTGAGCATTCTTTGGTATTGCCTTTCTTTGGGATTGGAATGAAAACTGACCTTTTCCAGTCCTAAATGAGGTCATATGGTAGGGTCCTAATCTGATAGAGCTAGCCTCCTTATAAGAAGAGGAAAATACCAGAAATGTGCATATACAGTAAAAGAGGTTCTGTGCAGACCCAGTAAAGAGGCAACCAGGGAGAAAGGCCTCAGCAGAAGTCAATCCTGTCAACACCTTAATCTTGGACTTCCAGCTTCCAGACTGGGACAAAATGTCTATCATTGAAGTCATCCAGTCTCTGCTATTTTCTTACGGCAGCCATAGCAGAGTAAGTGATGGATAATTCTTAATAGTTAGAATTTTTCACCATCTATACAGCCATCTCCTCTATCATGCATTTGATAATTCTTTATTTGCCAGCAACAATGAATTGCTGTGTTCCATCTAGGGCACATAAACGAAGAAGACATGGTAGCTAACATGTAAATGTCCTGTCCCTTACTCTCTCCCTCACCATCCTTCCACTTTTGCTTTCTCTTCTTCTATCTCTCTTGTTCCTCCTCCTACTCTTGGTAGTAACAATAAGTGGCATTGGTGCCCTCCCTTCACTGATGGTAATCATTAGCGCTGGCCTACAGTGCCATCCAGGGGATAGAATCCAATTTAATTACCCCCAACCTGCAATTCCCAGTAGATACTTCAATCCATCACCTCTTACAGCTGTTTGGAAGATGATCAAAGTTATCTGCTGAAATTCACAGAAAGGTAGCATGGTACCAGCACACTACCACTGTAATTCCCTTTTCAGAGGAAATATGTGTTGAATGTATACGAGCATTTGTAATCACAAACCATGCTGTCATGGTACCAGCTGGCCATCTTAACTCAATGGTCACAAAAAAAAATAACAAGCCAAATGATAACATTTCTTTATTTCAACCCCAGCTATCATCCAGGTAGGGTATTTTCAGGGAGAATGTGTCCATGTCAGTGCTATTTAAATAATAATGGAAATTTTTGATATCTACTTTTTTTTTTTTTTCTTCAATGGCTTACCTTCAGTGTATGTTGCTAGGGAATCCAATCATGGAGCACGGGATTAAAAGATAAACAACCTGTTTCAGGGAGGCAGGCTATTGCAATGTTCAGAACAAGGATTTTTTTTAATTAGAAATCTGGATTCAAATATCTACTGGTGCCACCTTGCTGTAGTGTATTTACCCTTTTCAGCATTGACTTGCTCATCTATAGAACGGGGATTAATGACATACTATTTGTAGCGCACAGTGTCTAACACGTGTTATTCAGTTGCTACGTCATGTCTGACTCTTTGCAACCCCATGGACTGCAGCCCACCAGGCTCC
This sequence comes from Oreotragus oreotragus, assembly GCA_006410675.1. Taxonomy (NCBI): domain Eukaryota; kingdom Metazoa; phylum Chordata; class Mammalia; order Artiodactyla; family Bovidae; genus Oreotragus; species Oreotragus oreotragus. The sequence continues at coordinate 43,195 of SJYX01008843.1, forward strand.
ATTGAATTCTCCAGGTAAGAATACTGGAGGGGGTTGCCATTTCCTTCTCCAGGGGGTCTTCCCAGACCAGCAATTGAACTAGCATCTCCTGCATTGGCAGGTAGATTCTTTACCACTGAGTCCCCAGGGAAGCTCCTAGAATCGGGTAGGTGATGCAAAATTATTACTCTCCTTCCTCCTGCTTCCCCACAAGCCATTCCAAGCATGCCCTATGGTTGAATCTGTTTGAATTATACTGAGATTAGCTTAAGGGAACTTTTTCACCAGCCTGATCAGCAAAAGACCTAGGGGGCTGAGGTTAGCTCCATTCAGCAGACACGTGTTTGTTCATTATAAAGGCACCAACGCCTTGAAGGCACCTCAAACCTCTTTCTCTCTCAGAGAATCTGATATTCATGCTGCTACATCAAAAGGTTGGGGCAGCTATTATGTATTAAAATGTGTCATTTTAAATTGCCTTTTTTTTTTGCTAGCACTAGCAATATAGATATTGAAATTTCTTCAGAAAGTGCTTATCTCATCAAGACTAAAATTATAGTATATGAAATACTAATTACAGTATTATGAAGAAGGTTGAACTTTTCTGTGACATTCTGTCTATTAGGAGAATACTAATTCTCTCTCTTTCTTAAGTCAGATAGAGGTGTCCATTATGAGATATGTGATCCCCATTACTTCTATTGCCCAGTGCCATTTTCACAGTGTAGCAGGATAAGAGCTCTGACTCTTGGTCTTGGCTGAAGTCATCTGAACCTTTTCATCTGCTTCCAAAGAAGTACTGGAAATTGAAACCAAGTGTGCCCCAGACTGAGAGTTCTCATGCAGTGGAAAATACTTTGGACAAGGAGTTCTAATCAATGTCCACATAGGCTGAGTGTTTATAGCTCAAAATGTATTTAAAGTTAAATAAGTTAATACTTTCAAAACACTTACAACTTTGCCTGGCATAGTAAATGCTCACTAAATATTATCTGCTATTAGGACTTTATCAGTATTATTTTAATTTTATGCAACTTCGCAGCACCTAAAACCTTTTAGGCCCACTGTTGTTGCTTCAGTTAGTCACTAGGTTATATCCAACTCTTTTGCAACCCCGTGGACTGTAGCTCACCAGGCTCCTCTGTCCATGGGATTTCCAGGCATGAACAGTGGGGCAGGTCACATTTGTTTCTCTAAGGGATCCTCCCAACACAGGGACCAAACCCAAGTCTTGCGTTGGCAGGCAGATTCTTTACCACTGAACCACTATGCCCATTTGCCAATGTAAATGGTTTGTTTGAGGACAGAGAGCTAGCAAGCTGGGGAGACAGAGCTTGAGTGAGGATCCTATGAAAACAATTTTTATTTAGTCATTCACTTATTTCACAGACACTGTTCTTGCTGGGCACACAAAGATAAATGAGACTCAGTGCCTCTCCTCCTTGAGCTCCCCAGCCATGGGAAGAAATGAACCAGCAGCCATCTGATGGGATGCCATCTGGTCAGAGCCAGAACAGAGCCGTCCAGAGCAGAAGCGCAAGCATCCACGCTTTCCTGCTTCCCAGGAAGAGTAAGGATCACCCGGGGAGGGAGCCCTTTCCTCTCTAGGTTAGGTCATTTTATTGGCCCGCAGTCATTTTCTCATCTGAAACAAGGATTTTGAAATAGTTGATATTCAAGGTTCTCCTTAATTCAAACTTCTCTATTTCAATAAAAAATTAGCTGCCCGGTACAATGGTTTTTCAGAGTGGTTCTGAAAATATTGGGTAGAGGTATTTTGAAAATTGAAGGGTAAGAGGGCCGGCTTACTTCTGCTTCAGACTGTGTTTCTAACCTTTCGCATACCATGGTGCACACAAGTGATAATCACACATGTGAAGGAAACACAAATAAAGGGAATGGGATCCCTTCCCCTTAGGAACTGAACAGATCAATATCTTGGCACATCAGTAGCCCATTTGAGGCACACAGCTGTGGCCACCGGGCCCCAGGTAGAGAGTATGGAATTAAAGGATGGTGGAATAGAAAAGCAACCCTGCCGGCCTCACCACTTACCATGGTGTGAACTTAAGTAATTTATTAAACTCTTTGGTGCTCAGCTTCCTCATCCCTAAAAAGACGGTCATAATTTGTCTCACGCAGCTATTGTGAGACTAGGAGTGGCATGAATAAGCCTAGTACTTAGGAAGCACTGAGTAATTGTTATCCGCTTTGCCATCTTCTTTCCCAATTAGAAGCCTGGGTGAGTGTTTTCCTGGACTTCTTTCAAGCCGTTGCCTTCTTTTTTTTTTGACTGATGTCACTATTATTATTTTCAAAAATTGATTTTCTTCTTATTCCCTAAAAATCGAAATAAATAATCTAAAAGGGAGAAACTATTCTGGCATGTACCCAAGATGAATAGCAATGATTAGAAATTTCAGGGTTCTCATTCCAATAAGCTTTACCTACTTACTTCCCACTGCACAGAGATTTCAGCTGTAGAAGATTTATTTAAGACCCCCAAAAGGTCAATGGTCTATGAAGCCACTGCTTCTGTGCATATATGATTCCATGATTCATGTAATATGAATAAGCCAAGGTTTAATGTCCTAGTTTTATAGTAATATAGATTTTGCTTCTCAAATAGGGAAAATTTTTATTTTAATTTTTCTGTACATGAGGGCATGATTTAAAAATTTAAATAGTACTGAGAGGATTAAAATTTTAAAAAACTTATATTTTGCCTCATATCCTCCAAAACTTATCAAGTTACATGTATTTTACTTATCTGTTTTCATTATTATTCTTACCAAACTGAACACGAGTTTGCTTACCCAGATACTGCAAAACCCATCTACTGACACTGGCTTCTGCTGAAGGAAAGTATAGCATTTATTTGTAGGGTGTCGGGAGAATAGGCAGCTGGTGTTCAAAAGACCCAAACTCGCAGATGACTCGCAGCGAAGAGTTTTGAAGGGCAGTCTTTGAGGTGAGAGGGCTTCCCGGGTAGCTCAGCTGGTAATGGATCTGCCTGCAATGCCGGAGACCCCGGTTCAATTCCTGGGTACAGAAGACCCACTGGAGAAGGGAAAGGCTACCCACTCCAGTATTCTGGCCTGGAGAATTCCATGGACTGTATAGTCTGTGGGGTTGCAAAGAGTCAGACACGATTGAGCTACTTTCACTTTCACTTGGAGGTGAGGGTTGCAGCTCATGGGCTTTCTTCTGATTGGTTGGTGATGATGTGGCAGGGTGATGTTTCAGGAATGTCAATCATCGACTTTCTGATTCCAGCCAGTCTGGGGGCTGTGTGCTTGTGGTCAGCAAGTAGTCACTCTTCTCTCCCTGGGTGAGGGTCTTAGTGTCTGCAGAATACCTCATAGATTTGCATCAGATTGTTATGTATGTCCCTTGAGGAGGAACTAGAACTACATTTTAGCACTGAACTGTTGTCTAAGCTATTGTTGCTTTTCTTGGTTGACTGGTTTTTCTTTGTTTCTGCATTCTCTCACTTTCCTAATTAGAAACTCTTTGGGTCTGCTCTTTGGAACTCAAGAAAGACCTAGGATACTAAAGCCTTTTATCTATAGTCAAGCAATGGGGAACTCAGAGAGGCTTTTGTACCCAAGAAGGCCCTGCAGGATCCTGCTCTGTTTCAGTACTGATCTGTATATGTCTAAATAAATCATTTATATCACTATTTCTTGATTTATACTTTTAGATACTTTTACTTCTGTTTGGACTTTGGCTCTCTTACATATATAGTTCTTCATTTTAAAGCTCTAAAATACTTTGTGACAATGTTTTAAAAATCAAGTCAAAAGCCTGATAAAAATATAGTTAGTATAGCACAGAAATACTATCACTGACATTGCAAATTGCATAATATCATTTGTTTTTTATATATTATTTTAATAAAATAGTATTTTATTTATGAATTTTCTGTATATTTATCAACAGTTATTCAGAATCTCCTGGGGGCTCAGATGGTAAAGAATCTGCCTGCAATTCTGGAGACCTGGGTTCGATCCCTGGGTTGGGAAGATCCCCTGGAGAAGGGAATGTCTATCTGCTCCAGTATTCTTGCCTGGAGAATCCAATGGACAGAGAAGCCTGGTGGGCTACAGTCCATGGGGTCACAAAGAGTTGGACATGACTAAGTGGCACACTTTCACCTTCCCTCTCCTCCATGGAGGGCTCTCTTTTCGACTCCCTTGTTTTCCTGGTCCTATATAACTGATTGCATTCCCACTGGCCAAAACCTTCTCAGTCCCCTGTTGTGGGGGAGAGAGCCCATTCCCTAAATCATGCACATCCTTCTTTATTTAATTCTTTGTTTTTCTGAAGTGCACCCTCTAATTACTAGAGGATGCTTGTTAGCTGTTAAATCAGTTCCTAAGAGGAAAGTCATTTTAATTCTATTGTTGTACCTGATTGAAAGTATGTCTGAGGACAGACAGCCAGATTAGAAATCATATTTCTCTAGCAATTTGAAAACATTTCTCAGTTAATTTTAGAGTTCATTATTGCTGTCAGAAGCCTGATTCCATTCTGGGCCCTGATTGCTGAGAGGTGACTTGCTGTTTGTTCTCCATGGATGCTTCTTAGGGTCTTGCCTTCATTCCCAGTGACCTTGATTCTGCTGTTTCTTCATCTACAGAGACAGACACTCTGGCCCATAGTCTGCAGACTTTCCTTCTTTGCTTTTGTGACACCTTCTATTATTCTTATAGAATTGATTTCTCTCCATTGACAAAGAAAAAAAAAAAAAAGAACCAGTAAGGAAATTGATTTTTTTTTTTCACACTATAACAACAAGAAGAGAACTCCAGATTTGAGAATTAGAGGGTCTTGGCAGGTTTTTTTTTTTTTTTTTTTTTTGGTCATATGCTTTAATTAGGAGGAGTAGGCAAGTTTTAGGTGTGCTGACTTTTAGTTGGGGTTGTTTGTGTAACCTGTGAATATCTCAGTCAATTGAACAGAAAATATTTACCTCTGTGTCAAACTAGTTTTGAAGTAACAAAGTTCTAATCTCAGTTAAATATCTATTTGTTGAAAGATAGATCACCTATTATTTCCTATGGTAACTTCCCAAATTTGTTTTTCTGTTCAACTACTGGAAGACATTTTGGAAATTTTTTAAAATCCATCTTTTTTTTTAAATTAAATAATCATAATTTTAATTTTCCAGAAAATTTTCTTTATCTTCAGTTACATTGTTTTTTGTTTTAAATCATATCCTCTACTTGTTCCAAGAGTTCATTCTTATGTTTTCTCTTATTTAGAATTTTCTCCAGCTTTTGTTCTTTGGGAATTTCATTCTCTCTCTCTCTCTCTCTCTCTCCCCCTTCTCTTTCTCTATCTCTCCCGTGGCATACTTAAAGCATACCTTCATTCAGTGTATGTTTCTTTACATTAAGCTATGAGATATTAATAGGTGGATTGAAGATTTTCCAGGTAGGGGAAAGGGAAGTGGGTAAGAGTTGCCTTTGACTCTTGAGTTTCACTTTAGAGAAATGAGATGGCAACCACCCCTTCCCCCACTGTGGAACCTCCATATGCTATCATCTATATGTTTTATTCCTAGGTTTTCTCTTTTATTTTTTTATAGACAGAAATCCTCCAGCCTCTAGCTCTGGAGAGATACACCTTTTTCCTTGCATTTAGGAGTAGCAAAGGGAAGAAAGCTGGGACTCTAGGATTGAAAACATAGACTCTCACCCAATCTCCCTACAACTATTGACCCCACGCCTCACCTCCATTCTTCCCTATGCCTGGCATGCATGATTCCAGAGCCTGCAGGATTCATTTCCCTAGAATATGAAGTTCTAGCTTCATGGAAGTGGAAGCATGGCAGGAGCAGGAAAAGGGAGAGGAAATGAACCCTTGTCACAGAAGCCAGAAGGAGATATGCAAAGTAACTACTTTGCACACCAATTTTAACAACCCTTTTATTCCTGTTCCTTTCGTCACTGACACCTTCATAGGTGTTACAAGCTACAAATCTTTCTTAGCATCTTAGTGGGGACTGTTGCATCCCCCTTGGTATAGCCCTTTAGGTTCAGAGGTTTGGTTTGGTTTTTTTTTTTAACTCCTGCAAAACTATGTCATGTATTACCTCCCCATCTACTTCCAATTTTTTAAAAAATTTTTTAGAAATCCCTTTTCTACTTTTATTCTCTCTGTAATATTGCTTTTTAACTACTAAAGAATATATTTAATTTTATTTTAATAGAGTTTTAGAAGAGAAGGAAAATAAATGTGTATAGCCATTCCATTCTGTTATAGCTGAATTCAAGAATGACATTTATCATCTACTTACTTTTGCTCTTTCATTCTTTTTTTAAACACATTTAATAGTCTTTGAGTGACTACCATAATAGTAAAGTTATAAGAACAACATTAATAACTTTCATTCTTGAAGTAATGTATTATTTTAGGGTTTTAAAAGCCCTTTAGCATTTAATCCTCTATGTGGAATAAACGTTTTTATCCCTGTCTCTTATACACATCTGTCTATGAAGCCACTGCTTCTGTGCATATATGATTCCATGATTCATGTAATATGAATAAGCCAAGGTTTAATGTCCTAGTTTTATAGTAATATAGATTTTGCTTCTCAAATAGGGAAAATTTTTATTTTAATTTTTCTGTACATGAGGGCATGATTTAAAAATTTAAATAGTACTGAGAGTGTCTCTTATACACATCTAGATGTGTATAAGAGACAGCCTTGAAGGCACCTCAAACCTCTTTCTCTCTCAGAGAATTTGATATTCATGCTGCTACATCAAAAGGTTGGGGCAGCTATTATGTNTATAATAAACACATTTTTCTATCCATTTGTATGAAACTTAAATAGAAACAAGACCTAACCTTTCCCTCAAGGACTTCTTAATCTAAGGGGAAATCTGATGATATTTTAATTTTAATATAAAAAAAGAATAGAATGAGTATTTCAGTGTTAATAGACTGTGCTTCCTAGATAGAGAGCATGTTTGGAGAATGAAAGAAAAGAAAGTGTTGTTCTGATTAGAAAAATCCAAGAAAATGGGCATTTGATCTCTGACCATGAAAGAAGGGTATGCTTCTATAAGCAGATAGAAGAAGGAATTTCCTGAATGGTAGAAAAGAACGAAAAAATACATTGAGGGGGCAATCCTTAGGGTAATACAGGAATAGGAGCTCTAGCTGCCTACTGCAAGATGAGTAGCCGGAGGTGGGTTGGAAAGGTAATTTAGGGCAGTATCATACAGGTCTTGAATGTCTTGCTAACGAATTCAGAACTGATTGATTTTTTTTCTTTTTTTTAGATTAATTTATTTTTCATTGAAGGATAATTGCTTTACAGAATTTTGCTGTTTTCTGTCAAATCTCAACATGAGTGATTTTTTTAAAAAGGAAACTAAATTAATGAAATAAAAATGTGATTGCTTTTTCTGTTGTCTTCCCAATTTTTTTCAAATGATTTCATACTTTTTAGATATAAAGTTAATCTTGAGAACTTAAATAGAAAGAACTGGAGGTCTTTGTTGCTAAAGTTGCCTCTATGTGCTTGGGAAAGGTGAACAGGATAAACTGGGAAAATATCAGGGAAAGAGGCTTTAATAACTTCCCTCACATGCACAGACTTCAAAGATAAGGAAACTACGGCCCAGGGAGGTTATAAGCTGTAATTCTTTCATGTTTACTATAATACCTAATTATTCTATTACGAAAACACTAAGAGCAATGTGCGTGCGTGCTAAGTTGCTTTAGTCATGTTCGACTCTGTGTGACCCTATGGACTGTAACCCACCCGGCTCCTCTGTTCCTGAGATTCTCCAGGCAACAACACTGGAGTGGGTTGCCATGCCCTCCTCTACGGGCTTTTCCTGACCCAGAGAGCAAACCTATGTGTTTTAAGTCTTCCTGCATTAGCAGGTAGGTTCTTTACCACTACTGCCAACTGGGTAGCCCAATAATAGCAGTAATTTAAATTTTTATCAGGCTTCCCAGGTGTCACTAGTGATGAAGTACCCACCTACTGATGCAGTCAGGTGTAAGAGAAGCAGGTTTGACCCCTATGTGAGGAAGGTCCCCTGAAGGAGAGCATGACACCCTACTCCAGTATTCTTGCTTGGAGAATCCCATGGACACGAAAGCCTGGTGTGCTACAGTCCATAGGGTCCCACAGAGTTGGACGTGACTGAAGCGACTAAACACTCAAGCAGATTTTTATCATCTAGTACAACCATTAGGAATAGGTTTCTGCAAAGCACCACAGAAGGACAGGTCATATTCCAAGGACTTGAGACACTATGAAAAATAAATACTTAGTGGGAAGGGGATAAGGAATAAAACCTATGAAATACTTTATGTTATGTTTAGTAAAATAAAACAGTAATGACAAAATGCTCAATAGATAGCACTAATGATATTTTATGCATGTTAACTTAGGAACAGTCCGTGCAATTGGTTCTCATTTACTACCTCTCCAAAACGTCCAGAGTTTTAGTCCCCTGCGGTTTCTAGGATAGCCTTGTTACTTGTTTGTGTGGATATTATGCAGGGCAAGAGGCATTTGTTTCTGTGTTTTTTCTCCATATAAAGATGTCTTCTTCTTTTTTTTTTTTTTTTAAATTGAGGTACAGTTGACATACAATATTAGGTTTCAAGTGAACAATACAGTGATTCTACATATATACATTAGAAGCTGATCACCACAATAAGTCTAGTAACTGTTATCATAAGAACTTATTGCAATACTATTGACTGTATTTCCTGTACTGTATATTTTATCCTGGTGGCATAATTCTTTTATATAAGAAGCTTGTACCTCTTAATCCTTTCATCCTTCCATATATATATATCTCTCCATGATCATGGGAGATAGTATCGTGTAGCAGTTAATTGCACAGATTCAGTATGTTCTTGGGCTTGAAGTTTGTCTGTACCACTTATTTACTTGTAACTTTGGACACCTTTATGGTTAATCAGGTCATTAAACTCTTTTGTGTACCTATTCTGTTTATTCTTGCCACCTTTTCTTAATATCTTCTGTATCTGCTACGTCCATACCATTTCTATCCTTTCTTCTGTACATCTTTTCATGAAATGCAAGAATGACACAAAAAAGAGCTTAATGACCCAGATGACGGTGTGATCACTTGCCTAGAGCCAGACATCCTGGAGTGCAACGTCAATGGGCCTTAGGAAACAGCACTACACACAAAGCTAGTGGAGGAGATGGAATTCCAGTTGAGCTATTTCAAATCCTAAAAGGTGATGCTGTGAAAGTGCTGCACTCAATATGCCAGCAAATCTGGAAAACTCAGCAGTGGCCACAGGATTGGAAAAGGTCAGTTTTCATTCCAGTTGCAAAGAAGGACAATGCCAAAGAATGCTCAAACTGCTGCACAATTGCACGCATTTCACATGCTGGCAAGGTTATGCTCAAAATCCTCCAGTATGAATCAAGAACTTCCAGATGTACAAGCTGGATTTAGAAAAGGCAGAGAGACCAGAGATCAAATTGCCAACATCCGTTGGATCACAAAAAAAAAGCAAAAGGGTTCAGGAAAAACATCTGCTTTATTGACTACTCTAAAGCCTTTGACTCTGTGGATCACAACAAACTGCGGAAAACTTTTCAAGAGATGAGAATACCAGACCACCTTACCTGCTTCCTGAGAAACGTGTATGCAGGTCAAGAGGCAACAGAACTGGACATGGAACAATGGAATGGTTCAAACTGGGAACAGAATAAGTCAGGGCTATATATTGTCTCCATGCTTATTTAACTTTTATGCAGAGTATATCAAGTGAAATGTTTGGCTGGATGAAGCATGATCTGGAATCAAGAGTGCAGGGAGAAATATCAGTAACCTCAGATATGCAGATGACACCACCCTTGTGGCAGAAAGTACAGAGGAACTAAAGAGCCTCTTGATGAAAGTTAAAGGGGAGTGTAAAAATTTGGCTTAAATTGCAACAATCTAAAAATCTTGGCAATCTAAGACCTTGGCATCTGGTCCCATTACTTCATGGCAAATAGATGAGGAAACAATGGAAACAGTGAAAGACTTTTCTCAGGCTCCAAAACCACTGCAGATGGTGACTGCAGCCATAAAATTAAAAGACACTTACCTCTTGGAAGAAAAGCTATGACAAATCTAGGCAGTGCATTAAAAAGCAGAGACATCACTTTGCCAACGAAGGTCTGTGTAGTCAAAGCTATGGTTTTTCCATACGTATGGATGTGAGAGTTAGATCATTAAAGAAGGCTGAGCGCCAAAGAATTGATGCTTTCAAACTGTGGTGCTGGAGAAGACCCAAGAGTCCCTTGGACTGCAAGGAGATCAACACCACTCCATCCAAAAGGAAATCAAACTTGAATATTCATCGGAAGGACTGATGCTGAAGCTGAAGCTCCAATATTTTGGCCACCTGATGCAAAGAGCTGATTCACTGGAAAGGACCCTGATGCTGGGAAAGGAAAAAGGCAGGAGAAGGAGACGACAGAGGATGAGATGGCTGGATGGCATCACCCACTCAGTGGACATGAATCTGAGCGAGCTCTGGGAGATGGTGAAGGACAGGGAAGCCTGGTGCGCTTCACTTCATGGGGTCGAAAAGAGTCGGACACGACTGAGTGAACGACAGCAACAACCTTGAGCAAGTCTGTTAACCTCACAAACACTCTATTTCCTCAACCAAAAATGTACACAGGCTGCATCTCACAGGGTTACGGTAGCTGTTAGTGGATCCTTATTACATATGCCTCACTTATTTATTTTTAATGCGCAGGAAACACTCAGATGTTAACAATGACAAATATAATGATCTTTTTTTGAGTTTAATTTTACATACAAGCTTGTGAAATGTGGGATGTGATGGAGAGATTTTTGTTATTTTTATTTTGTAGATGGAACATACTGTGACTGAGAATGTAGTGCTTAACTAACTTTCCAAAGACCTGATTACTTCTTGAGTGTAGAAATTTGATTCCAGGTTTTCAGATTCTGCATTTAGCCCATTTGTAATAGATTTCCTACTATCTAAAATAGAGCCCCACTGTTCTTTCTTTGGTTTCTACTCTTTGTAGCATCAGTCCTTGCTCACATTTAACCGAGGTAAGCGAGGGGGCAAGGAGGAATTTCTGTTCAAATGAAACTAACCATTCATCCCTACTGAGCAATTTTGAAGGGAAGCAATTTTCCTATTCTCTGCAAACCATTCCCAGTTACAATGAACAGTTGGAGAAAAAAAATGTTAGTCTCACTACTTTATTAAACATCTTTTGAAAGGATATCAAAAGGGCTTCATTTATAAAATGTTGTAAAGGTGTAAAAACATCACCAACTACAAAGACAGATGGTTGAAGTAAAACAGAAACCAATCCTTTTTGACAAGAATTCCTAGTCTGATGACCCTGTTCCTCTCTGAAATGTAGCTTCTGATAATTTGACATTAATCAAACTACACTTTAAACAGACTGTTACATTAAGGAATGCACATTTGTCCTCAGAGATAGTGCTGAATCCTTTTTACTCTTCATCGAATTGCATTTTAATTGACTAGCAAATTAAGAAATGCATTCCCTGAATATAATAAGATAAAACATTAGCAAACATAAATAAGAGATTCCTATCAAAAGGATATAGATTTGTCTAGCTACAGAGCTGTACAACCCCAGTCTGTTTAAGACTACATCTAGGTTAGTATTGCTGGCATCAACTTTAGCAATATTATGACACTGTAGAGAAGTCATCAGAATTTTATATATGCATAAACATATGTTTGTGTGATTTATATATATATGAATATATATTGTATATATAACATATACTATAGCATTAGTATTTTCTTCTCCTTTGACCAGGAACATTAGATTATGTCTGCATCCTGAAATGTGACATAGTAGCTCATGTCTGTAAACAGTCCTCAACCTGATAAGCCCCACTGATCTCAGCGAGGGAAAGGAAATCATACTTTAGTCTAAGACTTTACTAAAAAGACTCAATGTTGAAACTATGGTATTGTGCCTTATGTTTTATAAAAGGGAAAAATGGTAGATATAAGAATGTGTGCCTCTTGCCCTTAAGAAACATAAATTCTATAGTATGTTGAATATGAAATAATAAAATTTTTAAATGGCATCAATAATTTATATTTTAAGGTACCTTGTCATTTTCAAAGTATAGCTATAACCATTGTTCTAAGTGCTCTCTCACACCGACACCATTCTGTATGATTTGTCTCGATACTACTTTGCAAGTATATGACTAATGAAATAGAAACTATTATTAGTTTCATTGTATATGTAAAATTTTTAAAGAGAAGTTTCACAGAGGTTAGGTAACTTGCCCAAAGTAAGTTTCTAATAAATATCACAGTTTAGATTTGAATCCATTGGACAATAAGATTGTTAATCCCACTGCTCTGGTTAGCTGGGAAAGTCTAGAAATCAAGAAAACCCATTTATCTTGTGAGTATAAATGGCACAGCCAGATCGTGACACTTTTCAAAATGAAATGCTTTTCTATGTTACCATAGTATATTGTTCATTTCTTTGCTATATAGCACCCAGTATAGAGTGACATGTAATATATTTAGTTAACTATCTGTCTTTCTCCCTGAGACCTGAGTTTCTGAGGGCAAGGACCAAGCAGTTCATCACTGTGCTCCCATCACAGATCCTAGACAGTACTTTCTGATTATCTTCCTAGTCTAACAATGGTACCAAGGCAGAAACTGACAGTTTTTCTACCTCTGGTGGGTAGTTTGCAGTCTGTACCCTTCCAGCCGTTAGACACTGTATTGACCCAAGCATCACCCTCAAATTTTGAGTTAGAGGCTCATTTTCAAAGCCGAGTAACTCCTTTCCTTGAGTTTTTCTACTTTTCAGCAAGGATGAGGGAGCCCTTGTCTACTGCCTTATCCCTTATTGAACCTTCTCCAAACTGCATGTCTCTGTTCTATTAATTCCTTCAAGGATGAAAACCTCACCTTTCTCCATGTTGCTTTTGGAATTATATAACGGTTATTCATCTGCAGGAATTAAGTTGGAAGCGCAAGCACTTTTTTAAGGTAAAATAGCAACTTTGCTTTTATTATTCTTTTTAAACCATTTTTGTTGAAGTATAGTCAATTTACAATGTTGTGTGGGTTTTTCAGATGTGGAGCAAACTGATGATTTATATACACATATGTATGTTCTTTTTCAGATTCTTTTCCATTCTAGGTTATGACAAAATACTGAATATAGTTCCCTGTACTACACAGTCGAATCTCGTTTATCTATTTTATATATAGTATATATATGCTAATCTCAAACTCTTAATTTATCTGTTACTCCCTCCTCACTTTCTCCTTTGGTAATCATAAATTTGTTTTCCGTGACTCTGAGTCTCTTTCTGTTTCATATATAAATTTGTTTGGTCACTTTTAAAACTCTACATGTAAGTGTTATGTAATATTTGTCTTTCTCTGCCTAACCTATTTCACTTAATATGAAAATCTCTAGGTCCATCCATGTTGCTGCAGATGACATTATTTCATTCTTTCCTATAGCTAATAGTGGAGTAATAATATTCACATATATATATATATATACACACACAGACACACACCCAAACACATACACCCCATCTTCTTTGTCCATTCATCTGTCAATGGACATTTAGGTTGCTTCCACGTCCTGGCCATTGCAAATAGTGCTGTAATGAACATTTGGGTCTGTGTATCTTTTCGAATTATGTTTTCCTCCAGATATATGCCCAGGAGCAGAATTGCAGGACATTATGGTAGTTCTGTTTGCTTTTGCATAGCGTTCATGGGGTTCTCAGGCAAGAATACTGAAATGGTTTGCCATTCCCTTCCCCAGTAGACCACATTTTGTCAGAACTCTTCACCATGACCCATCCATCTTGAGTGGCCCTGCACAGCATGGCTCACAGTTTCATTGAGTTAGACAAGGCTGTGGTCCATGTGATCAGATTAGTTAGTTTTCTGTAATTGTGATTTCCATTCTGTCTGCCCTCTGATGAATAAGGATAAGAGGCTTGTGGAAGCTTCCTGATAGGTGGGACTGGCTGTGGGGGAATCTGAGACTGATTCATTTGAAAAGACCCTGATACCAGGAAAGATTGAGGGCAGAAGGAGAAGGGGACGACAGAGGATGAGATGGCTGGATGGCATCACAAGTCGATGGACATAAGTTTGAGCAAGCTCTGAGAGCTGGTGATGGAGAGGGAAGCCTGGTGTGCTGAAGTCCGTGGGGTTGCAAAGAGTCAGACATGACTGAGCAACTGAACTGAAATGAAGGTAGTTCTGTTTTTACTTTTTTTTCCTGTTTTTTAAAGTATCTTTATTTTTTTATTTTAAATTTTTATTTTTACTTTATTTTACTTTACAGTACTGTATTGGTTTTGGCATACATTGACATGAATCCGTCAAGGAACGCCCATACTGTTATCCTTAGAGGCAGCCAATTTACTGTCCCACCAACAATATAGGTAATAGTATGCATGCACTTTTTAAACACGCAGTTCTAAGTGATGTGAATCTCATGTGCATGGTACAAAGATGTGTAATCAGAGGTTGTACCTTCTACCTTGTCTTTTAGCCATTCAAAATACAGCCCATTTCTGACCCATAGTCCACGGATAACTTCAACTTATCTCTAGTGCAATTCACTTTTCCTTTTCAACATGGAGTTCTTCATTTACCTGCTTAACTCTAAGTCAAAGATTTTAAATTGTTTGACCTTGTAATTAATAAGCTTTATTTTTAGATAAAGTTTAGGTTCATAGCAAAATTGAGTGGAAAGTACAGAAGTTTCCCATACATTGTCTTTCCCCCCACATGTACAACCTCCCCCACTATCAACATCCACAGGGATGTGTTTGTTACAATAAATGAACCTACATTAACACATCATTGCCATCCAAAGTTCATAGTTTATGTGAGGGTTCATTCTTGGTGTTGTACATTTTGTGGATTTGGAAAGTTTTATTATGACTTACATCCACCAGGGTAACATTATACAGAATAGTTTCGTTGTGCAAAAAATCCTGTGTTCTGCCTATTTCACTCTCTTCCCTAACTCCTGGCAACCACTGATCTTTTTACTTTACTGTCTTTATAATTTCATATTTTCTAGAATGTTCTGAAGTTGAGATACAGCATGTAAACTTTTCAGACTGGCCTCTTTCATTTGTTGTTTCGTCTCTGTCATGTCTGAATCTTTGTGAGCCCATGGACTGTAGCTCACTGGGCCCCTCTGTCCATGGGATTTCCCAGGCAAGGACACTGGAATGGCTTGCCATTTCCTTCTCCATGTTTCACTTAATAATATGCATTTAATATTCTTCCCTATCTAAAAGACTTGATAGCACATTTCTTTTTAACTTTGTATATTTCATTGTTTGAATGTATCACAATTTATCCATTCACCTACTAAAGGCCATCTTGGTTACTTCCAAGTTTGGTAATTATGAATAAAGACTGAAAAAGGAACGTGTGATAGAGGCCTGGCATTCTGCAAGGTACTTTTGCTTCAACAATCTTAATAATTCTCAGAACTACTTATGAATATTCTCCAAACATTTTCCATCTGAGAAGTTAGGTGACATGTGACAAGTCAGCAAGTTGGTGAATATAACTGTCAGAACTCAACACAAAATCCACAACCCTATCTATTGCCCTGGCATGACATACATACCACTCCTCCACGCTCACTTACCCATGGCAAATATCATTGGTTGACTACAGCTTGCTTTATCATGAAGCCCAATTCAAGCTGCCAGTATTAATCAATTAGAGTTGGCACACAAGGCAAAGCTAGTTGACACCCTTGCTATGAGAAAGGTGCCATATGTCTCCTTAGGGCATAAACATTCAACTTTTGACAGCATTTGACTGACAGCAATGAGATATAGATTTCATTATGATGAATATAATGCCCCAATTCAGGAACAAATCATACATATTTTATGATACTTATAGTAATCTTATGATACAATAGTAATACTGCCTTAATTCTGTTAAATTTTTGATATTCAGTCCTTACCAACCTTCCTCGCTTCTACTTACATGTTTAGCAACAGATAGAATGTTCTGTCTTGTTCTGATTTGGCCTTTCTTTCTTATATGTACAAACGTTCCCCACACATGTAGGAAGGATTTGAGCTCCTGTTACCTCTCACACAGAACAAAGTCTCTGCCACTGACAGAGCTGCACACCAGCAGACAGTGCCTCGCAAAGCACACTCACTCTACTGTCTTGTGTTGCACACCTCACACTTATCTATCTTGACTGAGATTCTGATTATACCAAGGCTAAATATTTTTTTCAATATATGTCTGCAGACTCACTATATAGTTTTACTATGTTGATGCATTAAAATTGCAGACATTTCTATAGGAGAACTACTATTTTAGGTGATGCATCGCAAACTGCCACACATTTTTAGCAACTTAACACACATTTATTGTCTCATGGTTTCTGCGGGTCAGACCACCAGGCATGGTTCAACTGTGGCCTCTGTAGGGTCCCACAGGGCTGGAATGAAGTTATTGACTGACTTTATTGTCCTCTACAGATCGAATGAGGGAATTTGTCAGAAATTACAAGTAACTTAGCTTACATGAGAGATGTAAAGCAACTCAATCAAGGGAGTACTATTTCATAACATTTGACATAGTCTGCTGGCTAAAAGCAGCTGATGGTTCCCATGCACTCCAGGCAGGAGAGTGAAAGTGTTAGTCACTCAGTTGTGTCCGACTGTTTGCGACCCCATTGAGTGTAGACTCCAGGCTCTCTGTCCGGGCAGTTCTCCAGGCAAGAATACTGAAGCAGGTTGCCATTTCCTTCTCCAGGGGATCTTCCCAAACCAGGGATGGAACCTGGGTCTCCTGCATCACAAGCAGAGTCTTTACCATCTGAGCCCCAAGGCAGGAGGACTGCACAAACACATGTGTACCCAAAGGAGGCCATGATTAGGCCGTCTTAGTCTGCTCACCAGAGAAGGTAACGGCAACCCACTCCAGTATTCTTGCCTGTAGAATCTCAGGGACAGAGGAGCCTAGCGGGCTGCCGTCTATGGGGTTGTACAGAAGTGACTGAAGCAACTTAGCAGCAGCAGCAGCAGCAGTCTGCTCACCCCCAGAAGCTAGTTCAATATTACAGAAAGGAAGCAGGGGAGAATTCAAAAGACCTGGGACCTCATTCTGACTCACACACTGAATACCATTTGGGATGTGGGACAAATTAGTGTTTCCTTATCTGTTGTATGCCTGGTTTGTTAGATGATCCCCAAGAGTTCTATAAATTCTAAAACTCTCTAATAGAATGAAAGCCCAAGATGGTTCAAGTTTCTTCAAAGGTCAGTGACTGAATCCTGACTGGTTTCTTAACACACTGGTCTTTATTAATATACTCACTTCAACAAAATGATTCAAGTGGTTTTAACAAAGTCATCACACAATGCCTGTACATCCAAGATAACAAGAAGATGCATACTGTCAGAAGTTTTCTTCCTTATTGTTCCAATGCTAATTACTCTTCAGTAAGGAATTTGGAACAGAGGAATGTCTCATGTTGCTTCTCTTGATGTCCACCTACACCAGGACAGTGGTCAAAGCATGATAAACATTTGGGAAATTCATTTAAGACCTGTTATTGAATTATATGACTCATCAAAGGAAGTTTT
Organism: Oreotragus oreotragus; assembly: GCA_006410675.1. NCBI lineage: Eukaryota > Metazoa > Chordata > Mammalia > Artiodactyla > Bovidae > Oreotragus > Oreotragus oreotragus. The sequence continues at coordinate 60,852 of SJYX01008843.1, forward strand.
AATGACTGTCTCCACAACTGTCTTATATGGAATCATAGATGGGTTGCTTGCACAACCTTAGACCCACCTCAGTGTCATGCCAATATTAATTATGGCCAGGGAAATACTATGAGACACTGGCGCATTACCTAGGGGAGTCTAAAACAGAATACGTGGGGAAAACTAATGTATGTGTGTGCAGTCTCATGAAAGCCTGCTAGGTGCCAGGCACCATTTTGAGACAGAGACTTCAAAGACTAACACAGTATGTTCTCAGGATAACACAGTCTGGACAGGAAAATAAATAAGGAAAGATAATAAGCAGGATGAAAGAAAGCTATAAGTGCTATGATAAAGGTAGACAAAAATTGCTCTAGAAGCAGAGAGGAGGAATGTGTGGTCAAGCTGAGAAGAACTGTAATAAAGGAGTTTCTAGACTACATAATGTGGAGCTAGATATTGAAGAAGAGAAAGAAGTCAGTTCACAATATAAGGAGTGTGTGTGTGTGTGTGATGTATGGAAAGAGAAAATATGAAATAACTAAAGATCTAAAGGGAGTAACATGAAGTGGGTACAGATATGAAATAGCTTGATGACTTCAATGGAAAACTGTGACAATATGGCTAAACTATAGAGTGTTATGGGGAGTAAAAATAAGACTTCAGTTCAGTTCAGTCCAGTTCAGTTGCTCAGTCGTGTCCAACTCTTTGCAACCCCATGATTCACAGCACGCCAGGCCTCCCTGTCCATCACCAACTCCCGGAGTTCACTCAAACTCATGTCCATCGAGTCAGTGATGCCATCCAGCCATCTCATCCTCTGTTGTCCCCTTTTTCTCCTGCCCGCAATCCCTCACAGCATCAGAGTCTTTTCCAATGAGTCAACTCTTCGCATGAGGTGGACAGGGTATTGGAGTTTCAGCTTTAGTATCAGTTCTTCCAATGAACAACCAGGACTGATCTCTTTTAGAATGGACTGGTTGGATCTCCTTGCAGTCCAAGGGACTCTCAAGAGTCTTCTCCAACACCACAGTTCAAAAGCATCAATTCTTTGGCACTCAGCTTTCTTCACAAGCCAACTCTCACATCCATACATGACTACTAGAAAAGCCATAGCCTTGACTAGATGGACCTTTGTTGGCAAAGTAATGTCTCTGCTTTTGAATATGCTACCTAGGTTGGTCATAACTTTCCTTCCAAGGAGTAAGCGTCTTTTAATTTCATGGCTGTGATCACCGTCTTCAGTGATTTTGGAGCCCAAAAAACTAAAGCCTGACATTGTTTCCACTGTTTCCCCATCTATTTCCCATGAAGTGATGGGACCAGATGCCATGATCTTCATTTTCTGAATGTTGAGGTTTAAGCCAACTTTTTCACTCTCCTCTTTCACTTTCATCAAGAGGCTTTTTAGTTCGTCTTCACTCTCTGCCATAAGGGTTGTGTCATCTGCATATCCTACTTCCAATGAACAACCAGGACTGATCTCTTTTAGAATGGACTGGTTGGATCTCCTTGCAGTCCAAGGGACTCTCAAGAGTCTTCTCCAACACCACAGTTCAAAAGCATCAATTCTTTGGCACTCAGCTTTCTTCACAAGCCAACTCACACATCCATACATGACTACTAGAAAAGCCATAGCCTTGACTAGATGGACCTTTGTTGGCAAAGTAATGTCTCTGCTTTTGAATATGCTACCTAGGTTGGTCATAACTTTCCTTCCAAGGAGTAAGCGTCTTTTAATTTCATGGCTGTGATCACCGTCTTCAGTGATTTTGGAGCCCAAAAAACTAAAGCCTGACATTGTTTCCACTGTTTCCCCATCTATTTCCCATGAAGTGATGGGACCAGATGCCATGATCTTCATTTTCTGAATGTTGAGGTTTAAGCCAACTTTTTCACTCTCCTCTTTCACTTTCATCAAGAGGCTTTTTAGTTCCTCTTCACTCTCTGCCATAAGGGTTGTGTCATCTGCATATCTGAGGTTATTGATATTTCTCCCGGCAATCTTGATTGCAGCTTGTGCTTCTTCCAGCCCAGCATTTCTCATGATGTACTCTGCATAGAAGTTAAATAAGCAGGGTGACAATATATAGCCTTGACATACTCCTTTTCCTATTTGGAACAGATCTGTTGTTCCATGTCCAGTTCTAACTGTTGCTTCCTGACCTGCGTATAAAGGGCCAATATAATCTGAGTAAGGAAGGGCCCTGCTGGAGAATGCCAGGCTAGTGCAGTCTGGACTTTAATCTTAAAAAAAATAGGGAATCTCTTTGGTCCTCTCCAAAGACTTGTCTTGAAGAAGTAATTTAGATATACACCCAAAAATAAGTTGATGTAGAAATGTTCCTAATATTTTTTATGAAACATTGAAAAAAGCTGAAAACAGTTACATAAGAGGCTTTTAAAAATAAAGTATTATACATCTATTAGACAGGCTATTATATAGATCTTATGTTGATATGGAAAGATATAAACAATATATTATTATATAGGCAACATAGATTATATGACAGTTAAAGAATTCAATCTCATCAATATAGGCATGAGTAATTTTATGAAGTGATAAATTCCAAACCACTTGGTATATTCAGGATTTGCACCTATTTTATACATTTCTGTTTTGCTTGAAATCTTTCAATGAACAAAACAATAAAGACATTTTTTAATTAAAAAAATTATATCTGGAGGATAACTACAGCATCTCATAGGGATCAGTATGGAAGAATTTATTAGTTGGAACAAAAACTCGAGTGTATGTAACAAAGATTCATAAGGTATAAATTTCAGACAAGGTACGAATTGATTTTCCTTTCATGTAACAGAGTCAGAGGCTTTGGTCCAGGAGCCACCAGGGACCTGAGCTAGCAGCAGTACTGTGCTATCCTAAAAGTTGGTGCCTGAGATTTTCTAGGCCTTGCCACTTCCAGAGAGCTGGAAAGAAAAGGAGAAAGAAGCCAGGACCAGCATCTTTTTTCGAGTTGGCTTGGAATCTGCACACACCACTTCCTCTTACAGCCATGAGTGAGGATTTGCTCATGGAACAGATCAAGAGTTGAGAGAAGGGTTACCATCCATAGTGTGTGCCACAGGGAGCAAAGAATTCTAGATGAAGAGCCTGGTTTGCAGATTGATATTGCCATCAAGCTAAGAGAGGAGTTTTTGCTTTGTTGTTATTATTTATGTTCAAGTGAGTCTAAGGTGCATAGAATTGGATTAACTGTCATTTTAGGGTCACAGTATACGTTCTCATCATCGAGTTATACAAGGTTCTCATTTGTTTGTTTGTTATCTGTTTACTGGGCTTTCTTTGTGGCTCAGCTAAAGAATCCGCCTTTACTTTCTCAGTAAAGAATCCGCCTGCATTGTGGGGAGACTCAGGTTCTATCCCTGGGTTGGGAAGGTCCCCTGGAGAAGGGAACGGCTACGCACTCCAATATTCTGACCTGGAGAATTCCATGGACTGTATAGTCCATGGGGCCTCAAAGAGTCGGCCAGAGCTGAGTGACTTTCACTATCTCTTTATTACAAACTAAATCATCCTTCTACATAAAAACTAATTTGGATGGATTTTGCCATCGAACAGAGTACCCCCAAACTCAGTGTCTTAAAACGGCAATGATTCATTAGTTCATAATAAGTGATTATGTGGTTAGCCATTCCCCTGGGGTCCCCTGGGTGGTTGGGATGATTTAGTTGGGTGGTCTAGGACAGCCTCACTCACAGTCACCTGAGGGTTGCTCCTCACTGTCAGTCAGTACTGGCCGTCAGCTGGGGTGATGGGACTGGCTGGACCTTGTTTCTCTGCCAGGCTAGTTATGTATTCACATGGCAGTAGTGGCAGTGTTTCCCAAATCAGCAGGAGAGGGCGCGCTTCATATGCAAGCACATTCCAAATCACGTTCCATCATGTTTGCTAGTGTTCCACTGGGATGTAGTTTGCCAAGCCTGTAGGCAGTATGGGAGAGGACTACTCAAAGGTGTGCATATAGGAAAACATGGCCGCCTTAAGACCATCGTTACAACCATTACTAGCGCATTCTGCCATAGTGAATAAAGCCTACATGGACTTGTATGGTCCTCAGCTACCCTACCCATCTGCCTCCCTGCCATCCAAGGTAACACCACCCTGAAACTTGTATTTATCAGTCCCACATTTTACTTTATGTGAAGTACTTTTTTTACTTGGTTTTATTTATATTTTAAAAATGTCATCATAAAATGGACCATCTTTGTGATTACTTGCTTTTTTAGGATTTATGTGGTGCTTTTTTAGGATTGCTTTTTTAGGATTTTGGCGGTGCTGGGTCTTTGTTGACGTGTGGAGGCTTCCCCTCGTTGCAGCGAGCCGGGGATGACTCTGTGCTCGGGTGCATCAGCCTCTCATTGTGGTGGCTTCTCTGGGGGTGGAGCAAGGCCCTAAGTGCATGGGCCTCAGTAGCTGAGGCTGTGGGCTCAGTAGCTGTGGCTCTAGAGCGCTGCCTCAGTAGCTGTGGCACACAGGCTTAGTTGCCATGTGGCAGGTGGAATCTTCCCAGAACAGGGATCGAACCCATGTCCCTGCATTGGCAGATGGATTCCTAACCACTGGGCCACCAGGAAACCCTTGGGATTATTGTCTTATGTCATATTATATTGCTAAAATACAATATTGTTGGGTATAACCATAAGTAATCTGTTTTGACTCATATAACATTTCACACTATGAATGGACCATAATTTGTCCTTTCACCTGAGGATGGCATTTGCGTTGTGTCCAACTTTTGCTACTGTGGACAGTACTGCTGTGAACATTCTTGAACATGTCTTCTGTTGTGCACATGTAAGTGTTTCTCTTGGATATGTCTGGGAGTGAAATTGTGAATATTCAGTGCTGGAAAGAACTGGCACATTATTTTCCAAAGTGGTTACAGGCCAATTTATATTCCTACCAGCAAAGTATGAGAGATCCTGTTGATCTTCAACCTCTTCAGCTATCCGTGTAATAGTAGAAGGCTTGATTTGTAGGATTGAAAGGGGTGCAACGTTGTATCTCGTGGTGACTTGGATGACAGTGATTATGTAGACTGTCCCAGTCATGGTCATTGACACAGGACACCAGAGTCTAGTCCTGGGCCTGTCGGTGCCCTGGTCCCAAGCCTGCTCCTGCTCATCTTCACCTGTTCCTATTTCTCTGACAATTCCTGCAACTGATGACTCACAAGGCCCCATGACAACCCTCAGTATTGTTACAACATCAAGTTCCTTCCACATCTAAATCCTGCTTTTCTAAATCTCTTTTCTTTCAAAGCAGTCTCTTTCTGGAAGCCCAATGCAGGGAAAAGAACATGAGATATGGAATTGCACAAACCTGATATCTATTCTCCTTCTTGTGCCTAACTAGCTGCTAGACTGTAGACGAGTGACGTAACAATATCTCCACGCTCCAGCTCCCTCACGTGGAAAACAAATGTATCGGTTCTCATTTAGCCACTAGCATTCTAGGTGGTGACATACCCAAGAGGACAGGCAACACGCAGTGTATAAATAAGTGCTCCAAATTGAAAGCATTGATGGTGACTCAGCAGACCTTCGCTTTGGATTCCAAACGGAAGGTCCCATCCGAGCGCAGCACCAAGATGCAACAGACTAGCCTTGCCTGAGGTTAAATAGCTGTCTCAGGATTCAGTCATGTCAAATGGAACTGTGGTTTCACTGTGGCTCAGGAAAACATAGTGAGATCTGAGAAATTCAATCTGCTACTTTTTAGGTAAAGTCTCCATGATGATAATGTAGATCACTGGCCACCATTCCACCCGCACAGGACAGATTTCAGTGTCAGGCATTTTCACCACGAGCAGTAACAAAGAAACTAAGGGGATTAAGGCCCCTGGTGCTACTCTGCTTCAAGAGAAAGGGGTGGAGAGGTGCTGGGGGATGGACCAGGCAGTGTGTTCCCCTGAGGCTCACAAGACATGTCTTGTAAACCCAGCTCTGCCATGAGCTCACTGGTTGATTGTGGAAATGTCTTGACTTCCCTGGGACTCAGTTTCTTGAAATAGTTGATGAGCACCTTTCTAATAAACATTTGCTGAGTTGAAGTGACTAAGATCCTAAAAATGGCAATGCTGAACTAAGCCACGCCCAGGATCCCTGTTGCTCCCCTAGGCATTGCCCACACCCCAAATGAAGCAACAGCCCTCTTCCATGAAGTCGTCTCTGACTTCCCCCAGCCAGCAAGTCCCTCTTTATGAGCTTGCAGCCTCCTGGTCCTTTTCACAGGACTTTGGACCATAAAATGGTCCATTGAGGCCTGAAAGGAGTACAAAGGTTACAGTCTCAGAGGAGTCCACACTCCTTTACAAGTGATGTTTTGAGGCTGGGATTACCTGGATCCCATCAATGGATGCTCCTGGTGAATGAAACTCAAGCCTCTTTGCAACAGCCTACGGCTCTCTTTCTGGAGTCTCATGGGTCTGCTTTACGAGAAACAGGCATTTCCCTGGAATAATCTTGTTATTTGAAGCTAAATCAGACATTGCTGCCACAGTAACCTTGATTTGTGTTTAGAATATGTAATTGGTTTAGAGGAATTGTTTGAATTTCTGTCATTTCAGCTCCCCAAGACTCAGATAGTATGAGCAGGACAATAAAGTGCACCTGTATCTCTTCAATTTGATGCGAGGTAATAAGGTCTAAGGTGCTTCCCTGGTGGCTCAGCAGTAAATACGGGTTTTGTCCCTAAGTAGGGAAGATTCCTTGGAGAAGGAAAAGGTAACCCAGGTATTCTTGCCTGGGAAATGCCAGGAACAGAAGAGCTTGACAGGCTACAGTCCACGGGGTCGCAAAAGAGTCGGGCATGACTTAGCTCCTTAACATCAACAACAAATAAGATCTAAAACTGTATCCCAAGATGTGGGGCAAAAAACCCAGCTTATCGACCAATAGTCCATTTGATTTNCTGTTTTGCTTGAAATCTTTCAATGAACAAAACAATAAAGACATTTTTTAATTAAAAAAATTATATCTGGAGGATAACTACAGCATCTCATAGGGATCAGTATGGAAGAATTTATTAGTTGGAACAAAAACTCGAGTGTATGTAACAAAGATTCATAAGGTATAAATTTCAGACAAGGTACGAATTGATTTTCCTTTCATGTAACAGAGTCAGAGGCTTTGGTCCAGGAGCCACCAGGGACCTGAGCTAGCAGCAGTACTGTGCTATCCTAAAAGTTGGTGCCTGAGATTTTCTAGGCCTTGCCACTTCCAGAGAGCTGGAAAGAAAAGGAGAAAGAAGCCAGGACCAGCATCTTTTTTCGAGTTGGCTTGGAATCTGCACACACCACTTCCTCTTACAGCCATGAGTGAGGATTTGCTCATGGAACAGATCAAGAGTTGAGAGAAGGGTTACCATCCATAGTGTGTGCCACAGGGAGCAAAGAATTCTAGATGAAGAGCCTGGTTTGCAGATTGATATTGCCATCAAGCTAAGAGAGGAGTTTTTGCTTTGTTGTTATTATTTATGTTCAAGTGAGTCTAAGGTGCATAGAATTGGATTAACTGTCATTTTAGGGTCACAGTATACGTTCTCATCATCGAGTTATACAAGGTTCTCATTTGTTTGTTTGTTATCTGTTTACTGGGCTTTCTTTGTGGCTCAGCTAAAGAATCCGCCTTTACTTTCTCAGTAAAGAATCCGCCTGCATTGTGGGGAGACTCAGGTTCTATCCCTGGGTTGGGAAGGTCCCCTGGAGAAGGGAACGGCTACGCACTCCAATATTCTGACCTGGAGAATTCCATGGACTGTATAGTCCATGGGGCCTCAAAGAGTCGGCCAGAGCTGAGTGACTTTCACTATCTCTTTATTACAAACTAAATCATCCTTCTACATAAAAACTAATTTGGATGGATTTTGCCATCGAACAGAGTACCCCCAAACTCAGTGTCTTAAAACGGCAATGATTCATTAGTTCATAATAAGTGATTATGTGGTTAGCCATTCCCCTGGGGTCCCCTGGGTGGTTGGGATGATTTAGTTGGGTGGTCTAGGACAGCCTCACTCACAGTCACCTGAGGGTTGCTCCTCACTGTCGGTCAGTACTGGCCGTCAGCTGGGGTGATGGGACTGGCTGGACCTTGTTTCTCTGCCAGGCTAGTTATGTATTCACATGGCAGTAGTGGCAGTGTTTCCCAAATCAGCAGGAGAGGGCGCGCTTCATATGCAAGCACATTCCAAATCACGTTCCATCATGTTTGCTAGTGTTCCACTGGGATGTAGTTTGCCAAGCCTGTAGGCAGTATGGGAGAGGACTACTCAAAGGTGTGCATATAGGAAAACATGGCCGCCTTAAGACCATCGTTACAACCATTACTAGCGCATTCTGCCATAGTGAATAAAGCCTACATGGACTTGTATGGTCCTCAGCTACCCTACCCATCTGCCTCCCTGCCATCCAAGGTAACACCACCCTGAAACTTGTATTTATCAGTCCCACATTTTACTTTATGTGAAGTACTTTTTTTACTTGGTTTTATTTATATTTTAAAAATGTCATCATAAAATGGACCATCTTTGTGATTACTTGCTTTTTTAGGATTTATGTGGTGCTTTTTTAGGATTGCTTTTTTAGGATTTTGGCGGTGCTGGGTCTTTGTTGACGTGTGGAGGCTTCCCCTCGTTGCAGCGAGCCGGGGATGACTCTGTGCTCGGGTGCATCAGCCTCTCATTGTGGTGGCTTCTCTGGGGGTGGAGCAAGGCCCTAAGTGCATGGGCCTCAGTAGCTGAGGCTGTGGGCTCAGTAGCTGTGGCTCTAGAGCGCTGCCTCAGTAGCTGTGGCACACAGGCTTAGTTGCCATGTGGCAGGTGGAATCTTCCCAGAACAGGGATCGAACCCATGTCCCTGCATTGGCAGATGGATTCCTAACCACTGGGCCACCAGGAAACCCTTGGGATTATTGTCTTATGTCATATTATATTGCTAAAATACAATATTGTTGGGTATAACCATAAGTAATCTGTTTTGACTCATATAACATTTCACACTATGAATGGACCATAATTTGTCCTTTCACCTGAGGATGGCATTTGCGTTGTGTCCAACTTTTGCTACTGTGGACAGTACTGCTGTGAACATTCTTGAACATGTCTTCTGTTGTGCACATGTAAGTGTTTCTCTTGGATATGTCTGGGAGTGAAATTGTGAATATTCAGTGCTGGAAAGAACTGGCACATTATTTTCCAAAGTGGTTACAGGCCAATTTATATTCCTACCAGCAAAGTATGAGAGATCCTGTTGATCTTCAACCTCTTCAGCTATCCGTGTAATAGTAGAAGGCTTGATTTGTAGGATTGAAAGGGGTGCAACGTTGTATCTCGTGGTGACTTGGATGACAGTGATTATGTAGACTGTCCCAGTCATGGTCATTGACACAGGACACCAGAGTCTAGTCCTGGGCCTGTCGGTGCCCTGGTCCCAAGCCTGCTCCTGCTCATCTTCACCTGTTCCTATTTCTCTGACAATTCCTGCAACTGATGACTCACAAGGCCCCATGACAACCCTCAGTATTGTTACAACATCAAGTTCCTTCCACATCTAAATCCTGCTTTTCTAAATCTCTTTTCTTTCAAAGCAGTCTCTTTCTGGAAGCCCAATGCAGGGAAAAGAACATGAGATATGGAATTGCACAAACCTGATATCTATTCTCCTTCTTGTGCCTAACTAGCTGCTAGACTGTAGACGAGTGACGTAACAATATCTCCACGCTCCAGCTCCCTCACGTGGAAAACAAATGTATCGGTTCTCATTTAGCCACTAGCATTCTAGGTGGTGACATACCCAAGAGGACAGGCAACACGCAGTGTATAAATAAGTGCTCCAAATTGAAAGCATTGATGGTGACTCAGCAGACCTTCGCTTTGGATTCCAAACGGAAGGTCCCATCCGAGCGCAGCACCAAGATGCAACAGGCTAGCCTTGCCTGAGGTTAAATAGCTGTCTCAGGATTCAGTCATGTCAAATGGAACTGTGGTTTCACTGTGGCTCAGGAAAACATAGTGAGATCTGAGAAATTCAATCTGCTACTTTTTAGGTAAAGTCTCCATGATGATAATGTAGATCACTGGCCACCATTCCACCCGCACAGGACAGATTTCAGTGTCAGGCATTTTCACCACGAGCAGTAACAAAGAAACTAAGGGGATTAAGGCCCCTGGTGCTACTCTGCTTCAAGAGAAAGGGGTGGAGAGGTGCTGGGGGATGGACCAGGCAGTGTGTTCCCCTGAGGCTCACAAGACATGTCTTGTAAACCCAGCTCTGCCATGAGCTCACTGGTTGATTGTGGAAATGTCTTGACTTCCCTGGGACTCAGTTTCTTGAAATAGTTGATGAGCACCTTTCTAATAAACATTTGCTGAGTTGAAGTGACTAAGATCCTAAAAATGGCAATGCTGAGCTAAGCCACGCCCAGGATCCCTGTTGCTCCCCTAGGCATTGCCCACACCCCAAATGAAGCAACAGCCCTCTTCCATGAAGTCGTCTCTGACTTCCCCCAGCCAGCAAGTCCCTCTTTATGAGCTTGCAGCCTCCTGGTCCTTTTCACAGGACTTTGGACCATAAAATGGTCCATTGAGGCCTGAAAGGAGTACAAAGGTTACAGTCTCAGAGGAGTCCACACTCCTTTACAAGTGATGTTTTGAGGCTGGGATTACCTGGATCCCATCAATGGATGCTCCTGGTGAATGAAACTCAAGCCTCTTTGCAACAGCCTACGGCTCTCTTTCTGGAGTCTCATGGGTCTGCTTTACGAGAAACAGGCATTTCCCTGGAATAATCTTGTTATTTGAAGCTAAATCAGACATTGCTGCCACAGTAACCTTGATTTGTGTTTAGAATATGTAATTGGTTTAGAGGAATTGTTTGAATTTCTGTCATTTCAGCTCCCCAAGACTCAGATAGTATGAGCAGGACAATAAAGTGCACCTGTATCTCTTCAATTTGATGCGAGGTAATAAGGTCTAAGGTGCTTCCCTGGTGGCTCAGCAGTAAATACGGGTTTTGTCCCTAAGTAGGGAAGATTCCTTGGAGAAGGAAAAGGTAACCCAGGTATTCTTGCCTGGGAAATGCCAGGAACAGAAGAGCTTGACAGGCTACAGTCCACGGGGTCGCAAAAGAGTCGGGCATGACTTAGCTCCTTAACATCAACAACAAATAAGATCTAAAACTGTATCCCAAGATGTGGGGCAAAAAACCCAGCTTATCGACCAATAGTCCATTTGATTTTCAGCGAATACCCTCTGTTTTCTAAGCTTCCATTTCTTTATTTAGAAAACAGGGGCAATCATAGTGGTCCTGCCTCTTTTGCAGGACCATCAAGAGGCTCAAAAAATATAATGTAGGAGAGACCTTCCTGGCATTGCACAGGGGGTTGTTATTACCAGGGACCGTCTCCATCTGTTTCTGCGATGGCCCCTGGTTCCCAGCTCCCAAGAGCCCTCACTAATCCTTAGCTGACGAGAGGCGCTGTCATAACCATCACACAAATACTTTGTTTACAGAGCAGTTACTCAGAGGACCTAAAGGCAATGGGGCTTCTCTTCTGCACCGTCCCTCGGGGACACTCGTATTATACCATCCCAGTAGTTGGACATATTTTGCAGGATAATCATCTCCAATTCTCTTCTGGTTGGTTTCAGCCCATTTCCCTTGCTTCATTCCCTGGGACCAAACTTCTCTCCTTGACTGGGGGAAGAGCAGTACCAGAGCCAGATAACCCAGTTACAGAGCTTGGAAGACATCTGCTGCTACACACCATGCAAATATATCTTGCTGATATTGATACTGGTTTCTGGGACATCACATCGCATCAGTGGTGTGAGGTGTTTTCTCCACTGCTTGGCACCTGGCTCCACCCCTCCTAGTGGAATGGAGACAGTCTGCACCCTAACTGGGATGTCAAGGACACAGTTTTGTCCCTTTGCAGCCATGCATCACAGTGATTAAAAGCATATCTTTTCAATCCTAAGGGAACAGAGGTTGAAATCTGTGTTTGCAATTTACTACTTCTGTGTTCTTTCACAAGTTACTCAACGTCAGCTTCCTTATATGTAAAATAAGGTAATAATATATACCCTCACAGGGCTGTAGTGAGTATGAATTATCTATTTAAAGTGTTTAACATAGGGCTTGGCACATAGCAAGAACTCTATTAATAGGTACCATTATTACTATATCATCATTTAATCTGTGATCTCCTCCCCAACTCGAGTCTCAATTACATTCATATACAATTTATCAGTTAATTGAACAAGTACTGGTGTGCCTTCTTGACGAGAAGTCTGATATTATCCCTTGAGTTCCTTCCTGATATTCCACATCTACCCTGTGGATTGTGCAAGAACCCTGGTGTGTACCAAAACCAAGAGAGAGGACCGGAGTCCCCTTCTGCCGTAACTTCTTGCTGCCACATGGTGGCGCTGTGGAAGCCGGGGTCTGCACAGCCTGAGCTTGGTCCCCAAGGATGCCTTTGCGAGCCAGGTTTAGTCTGTTTGCCTTCTGTCCTGTTCTCACCTTTTCCTCTGCTCTGAACGGCAGGGTGGAAGGGCTGATTATAGCAGCTGGGAATTTCCAGATCTCTGTGTCTGCTGCCTTCTAAATGGCTTCAGCCAATGAAAAGTGCTAGAAAGGCAGAAGCTGGAGATCTTCTCCCCTTCTCTCTGCCACAGGCTTCTCCATCAGATAACACCTCCTGCTTACCCTTGTCTTATTCTTTCCACAGTTGCTCGTCTCTAGGTTACCCCACGGTGCCCTGCTTATCTTCTCAGAACTCCATCATCTGCATAACAAATCTCTGCATTAAGACTTGGAGCGCTTTCTGTTTTCTGACTAGACCCTGACTGATACAATGTGCTGACCACCTGTTAGTATGATGGGGCTCGCCTGCATGAACTCCAGGGTTACAGGTCCCATCGCCCACGTGTTGACGCTCATCTATTGCTAAGACTCAACTAAAACGCTGAGTCAGGGTGACAGCCCTGAGGAACTCCCAGCTTCATCCCTGGGCAGTGCTGGGCCGGGATTCTCCTGTACCCCTGGGCCCTGTGCCAGTCAGATTCACCAGTCACACTCCCCTGCTTTCCTGGTGAATTCTCCTTAGCAAATCTTGGCCAGGATTTTTCTCCTTTTGATTTCTGAAATGGGGTCATGTCCCCTCTATCCTTTGAAGACTCTGAAATCCTTTTGCAAATTAATCCGTCAGCTCTCCAGCACCCAGCACACTGTGACAAAGGCCATACGATTTTCTATTCCAATCATCCCCCTGGGCTATGGATGCCAAATGCCCTGCCTTATAATTGCATAACTAAGGGATAGCACAAGCAGAGAGCGCTTCTCAGGGGCCTGATGTTTACTGAAGATGAAATTGGAGCTCAGCCCCTCGAAGCATGCCTTGCTTCTCCCAGGTGGTGTTTAATCACACACCCATCCGTGTTACCACAATTGCCTGTTCCTGCATCTGTGGTTGCACCCACCACCATGTCGATAATGTGTACGTATGTGCGCATGCATCTTGTCGTACCTTGGAGCATGAACTCTAGACTAGGATTGGGTGTGTATCTCACATTCAGATCACAGTGCCTGCCCCAGAGGAGGTATTCATCACGTGTTTAATAAATGAAGGAGCAAACACACAAAGAATCAAGTGAGACACTCAATTAATGATTGCATGAGTGAATGAATGAGTGAGTGAGTGGGAGTCAAGGAAGCAGATGAAAAGGGAAGACAGAGGACGGCAAGATGCCTAGAGCGTTAACAACGTGCCAGTTCCAATCCTGAGACTGTACTCAGTTTTTACAATCCAACACTAGGGGCTTGCATCATAAGTCTGTTTGAAAGAATGAACGAGAAATATGAAAACCCTCTAAAACAGTTATGAGAGCTTTCCAAAATTTGAAGACTGACACTCAAGTCCTGTTCCTCCAGATTGCATCTCCTGTTGTCTCCCAGCCCTCACCTAGAGATCAGCTACTAAAAAACCATTCAGTCCTCCCAACAGCAATATTCTGGCCAGGGATATTCTTCCCAGCTTATAGATAGCAAATCATTTATAAATAAGAAGGCAGGAAGTAGATTTGTCCAAGATCCCTTGACTAGTTAAGGGATATTGTTTGAATTTGCACCCAGACCTTTGTAAAGGCCAGCGTGGCCTTTTCTTCTCTCCCAGGCTGCTTGTACTGAAATGTGCTATTTACCATTTTAGGCAGGTCTGTGATTTATCTGTGCGGCTAAAAGGAGGGAGGTGGCTGGCCTGATGGATGACACTGGACAGGGGACACTGCTTTGGATAGAATTTGTTTCTACATGAAATGGAAAATGGGAGAAAAACATAAACCAGAGGTTTCTACCAGGTACCTGTTAAAAGCCTCAATAACAGAATTGTATAAGCACACACTGCTTTTACGATTTTAATCCTCTTTTAGATTTTCTTTTTCAGGTCAATTGATTGAGCAGCAGTTTGCGTACCATCTGTCACTCACTACATTCTCCGCCAGGTTCTCAGCATCTGTCTCAGAAAAGTACCCTATGCTTGTCACTTCCACGTCCACCAGTGGTCACAGGTCAGAGCAGGGAACCAATCCTTGTCCCACTGTTAACTCTCTTCTGTGTCTCTCCCCTCTTATACTCACGTGTCCTCTGTGCAGGCTTTGCATCTGAGTGTGGGGCCAGAGAAGTCCCTTGTTCTCCCTGCTCCTCCCTCACCCATTCATTCATTCATGCCAGAAATTCTTCCCCAGCTCAGGAAGCACAACCTGTCAGCAGAGCCAGGAAGCTTGGACACAGATGATTACATCAGCACATCTAAGAACTTTCACAGAGTCAGGAGGGAACGGCCAGTCTAGCTCAGTGGAGAGGAGAAAACAGTTACTAAAGAGGAGAATGGCAAGTGATTCTTAAGAAATGAATTAAGAGTGCCCCCAGTGCAGAAGAAGAGAGGGAAGGGGGGTGCAGGGAAAGGAAAGCCGCTGTGGCCAAGCTCAGGGGTTTAGGAGAGGCTCATCACCCCCGTGGGGCCAGGAGGAGACCTGGGATGATTTATGAAAGTAGCATCCACCCCAGGCTCAGAAACGGGAGCATCATCCCATGAACAGAGGCAAGCCACTGGAGTTTTAGGCATGATGGTGTACCGAAAGTGCCAAACAGGAGCTCTTTGAAGACACTCACTGGAGACAGGCCCCTTCCTTCCCTATCTTGACTTTACTCAGCCTGGGATTCCTGCTCCCTGTCAGTCATGAAAGCTGATAGCAGTGAGCAGCCAGCCAGTGCCTGCCTCTGGACCTCTTCCCGGGTACTTGTGGCATCTGCCCTGAGCGCAGAAGCTCACGCGAATATTGCTTTCAGATACAGCAAAGCCCAGGCTAAGAGTAAGTCAGTCCTTACTGTAGTTTTTATGAGAACCACCTTCATACCTTTAGTCTCAAATATCCCGTTCGGTGTTTTTGTTCAAACAACTAATTCTGTCCTCCTAGAATGCCCTAAATTCTCCAGGTCCACATAAAGTTTTCCAATGAGCCTAAACGACGTGACTGTATCCTTTAAATTCTCAGCACGCTTTGCTCAGCACATGGGAAGTCATTTCTGCCTGGAGATAAAAGTGGAAATTAAAAATGTTAACCATTCAGTCGTATCTGACTCCTTGTGACCCCATGGACTGTAGACAGCCGGGCTCCTCTGTCTATGGAATTCTCAAGGCAGGAATACTAGGGTGAGTTGCCGTTCTCTTCTCCAAGGGCTCTTCCCAACCTAGGGGCTGAACCCGGGTCTCCTGCCTTGCAGACAGATGCTTTACCATCTGAGCCACCAGGGAAGCCCTGAAGATAAAGTCATAGCTAATCAAGAAGCCAAGTCTTACTTGAAATGCAAACTCCAGGTAGCAGAGTTCCCACCTCTCTGTTTCTGGTTCGGGATAGTATCTGGCTTTTTGTGGCTGCCTAAACCTTGTGCTCTGACCTGAACCCAGATTCAGGAGCTTGTCAGGACTGAGTTTCAGTTCTGGCAGAAGCACTCCCTCAGTGTTATCTAATACTTGGTCACATCATTTAACCTCTCTGATTCTCAAGCCACACTGACAGATTAAGAGATCCTGGAGGAAAAGCACCCAGCCCAATATCTAGAACACAGGACGTGCTCCAGCAGTGGCAGCTACTCACAAATTCCCTTTCTTTCTCTTCTCCCCTCTTTGCCCCTTGCTACATGGGAGCTTCCCCCACCCCCCACCCCACCGCTACATTCAGTGCCTGTAGAGGAAAAAAAAAATCTAAAAATCAAAACTCTAAACAAACTAGATTGCAGAGCTCTAACAGATTCCCTCCATCCCCATGAAAAATGATCACGGGGAACAAAAATACATAATCAAGAGGAGAGATAAATATCACACAAAACTGTCATCTGACAATAAGAGGCGAGCCACGCTGTACTTGTCCTTATAATTGTTTCATGGAAACAGGCGCAGCGCTGACCCGAGCCTGGAGTATATTATGAACCCCTGCAGACACAGAAATTTTGTGAGCTGTAGGTTGCAGGAACCCACAGAGCTGGGAAAGCAGAGGTTTAATGGTATTTTAAATGTTTTGACTATGCAGAAGGCAGAATCTGCAGGCTAATCACTTTCAGAATACTCGATGTGCTGTTAGCGTCCCTAGGTCCTGAGTTCACCCCAGACAGCCACACTCAGAGCAGGGCAAGTTCAAGGGAAAGAAAGGGGGCTTCAAGTATATGGCGCGCCCAGTGTGTACCTGGTGCTTTTCTTCAATCTTTTTCCCTTTACTTCACAGCACTCCTGGGAGGCAGGTGTTCTGATCTACACCCCCAGGCCTGCAAGGTAACGGATGCTCTCCATCACTTGCCCTGTCATGCTCCCTGTAATCCACACCCACAGGGCTTCACAGAGGACCTGAACTCGCGCCAGCCAGTGTCCGAATTTACGTTATGATAAAAACGCCCCTCAACTGATGCTCCTTTAAGTGATAAAATTATATCACGCAGCACACCCATGTTCACAGCGTTGTTCGTAATAACCAAACGGTGGAAGCGATGCAGGTGCCCACTGGTGGATGAACGGACGAGGAAATGTAGTGAATGCCTACAGTGGAATGGTGGGCGCTGTGTGTCAGCCCCTCAGTCGTGTCTGACTTTTGTGACCCTGTGGACTGTGACCCGCCAGGCTCCTCTGTCAGTGGAGATCCTCCTGGCAAGACTACTGGAGCGGTAGTCATTCGCTTCTCCAGGGGATCTTCCCAACCCAAGGATAAAACCCAGGTCTCCTGCACTGCAGGAAGGTTCTTTACTATCTGAGCCACCAGGAGAGTAAGTGGAATATTATTCAGCCTAAAAGGGACAGAAATTCTGACACATGAGTGACCTTTAGAGACATCATGCCAGATAAAATAAACCATTCACCCACATACACAAAAATACTGTGATTCCATTTATATGAGATACTTAGCGTAGTCATAGTTGTAGAACTGGAAGGTGGAATGGTACCCAGCCAGACCTGGGGAAGGGGAAAATGAGGAGCTGCTTAATGGATAGGGAGTTTCCACTTTGCAGGGTGAAAGAGTTCTGGAGATGGATTGAACAGCACCATAGCAGTGCCGAACTGTACACTTGAGAACAGATAAGATGGTCAGATTTATGTTGTGTATGTTTTACCACAAGTGAAAAATAATGAAATCGTTCTAACCTTTGGGGCTTCATTGTATCCAGATGATTTACTGAGATATTAATTGCACTTTGTTCCCTCTGCAATGGAAAAATGGATGCAAAGAATGGGACTTCAGAGAGATTGTCTTACTCTGCTCCTGTCCCCGTTCTAAAGAGGAGCCAAAGCTTTTCTGTGCCCTAGCCCCAGAGGAAACTGTTGTTCCTGGCTTTTATAAAAGTTAATTCTTTAAGGTGATTACAGTCATTGTTAAAGGCAGAGAAAGAGTCAAAGGCCTTTCAGAGTTGTCACTGGAGTAAAAGGGGAGGGAGAGGCAGAGACAAGATTACGCAGAGCCAAGAGCGGGTCCTGGAAGGCCATGGAGGAAGGTCAGAGAGGTCTCAGTCTGGGAGTCCTGGGTAACTGCAGAAACCCTTTCAATGGGAACCCGCCGCACTGAAGGCAGCAGAACCTTTGCCAAGACTAGGAGACAAGGTAACTGGAATGTTACTAGCATGTCCTCCAGCCTCAGCAAAGGCCCAGTGCCCAACACAAGACCAGAGAAGTGGATTTGCTTAAATCCAAAATGTTATGAGCCCTAGGCAACTACCTTTCTTAAGCACAGCTGGTGTGGCCTGAACTCCTCAGGGCTCTCCTCAAAGGCTGTACTCTGCAGAAGGGTGCTGGGAACTTTGCAAGCACTGAGGGCAACAAATTCTAGTATTTACTGAGATTGGATGATCCATCAGCTTTGAAAGATCAAAGTTGTACTTAAAATAATATTCAAAGCTGGTTTAATTTGATTAAAAAGATTAAGTGATGTGACATTTCTCTGCAGACTTGAGGTTGTGGAAATACATTCATATCCACTAAAATTTGTTACTTTTATGACCAGCACCATACTTTATTTGTAAGTAGATTATAGTGTCGATAATTACATTGACAACACTTTATACGTTTCATTGTATAATATTAACATCATACCAAAAAACCCACAGGTATAGCCTTGGTAATTTAAAATCTTTAAATACAAGCCATATTTGAAATGCTGAACATAAAAGAGAAATAGAAATGGCAAAAAAAAAAAAAACTGGAAATAACTGAAAGAAACCACTGTACCCCCCAAAATAAATAAAATCATCTGGTTCTTTATTTTAAAAGAAAAAAGGAATCGAGAAAATCAGATGATCATATATATTTTAACAACATAGTTATATTTCTTTAGACCTATGTGAAAGGTAAAATTGTACCATACTAAATTCTATGTCCTTTTTTTTTTTGTATTTATTTTTTTACACGAACTCCCAAACATGAACCCCCCTCCCACCTCCCACCCCACATCATCCCTCCAGATCATCCCCATACACCAGCCCCAAGCATCCTGCATCCTGCATTGAACATAGACTGGCAATTCATTTCTTACATGATAGTATACATATTTCAATGCTATTCTCCCAAATCATCCCTCCCTCTCCCTCTCCCTCTCCTTCTCCCTCAGAGTCCATAAGTCCGCTCTACA
>SJYX01008843.1:80181-96238 GCA_006410675.1 Oreotragus oreotragus
CTGTGTGACCCCATAGACGGCAGCCCACCAGGCTCCCCCATCCCTGGGATTCTCCAGGCAAGAACACTGGAGTGGGTTGCCATTTCCTTCTCCAATGCATGAAAGAGAAAAGTGAAAGTGAAGTCGCTCAGTCTGTCCGACTGTTAGCGACCCCATGGACTGCAGCCCACCAGGCTACTCCGTCCATTGGATTTTCCAGGCAAGAGTACTGGGGTGGGGTGCCATTGCCTTCCCCGGTTGATTGTCTAGATGCGCCTCAAATTTTGATAACCCAGCTGCTCTGAATAAGTACTCAGGCACCCCTTCTAGACACCTGACTTTGCTCTCTCCTCCAGACCAGGTGGACCTTGCCTGCTAGGATGGAACTGGCTCTTGCTGGGCTGGTTCAGTCTCCTCTCTTGATAGTAGGACCCTCAGGGGGTTGCTATGCACTCATCAACAGGTTTCTTACCAGCTGGCTTCTCCTGTGTTATCTCCTGGGAACATTCCCTGCTCTAGACTCCAGTCCTGGAGACTCCAAGTCTTGCTTTGTCCCTTAGAAGTCTCTTCAATTTGATCAATCCCAAGGGAGGTTCAATTTGATAGCCTCCGTTTGGGCAGGGAAACAGAGTTCTTAAAGGGTATCAAGGCTCTGGTAA
Organism: Oreotragus oreotragus; assembly: GCA_006410675.1. Classification (NCBI taxonomy): domain Eukaryota; kingdom Metazoa; phylum Chordata; class Mammalia; order Artiodactyla; family Bovidae; genus Oreotragus; species Oreotragus oreotragus. The sequence goes on from SJYX01008843.1 coordinate 80,820, forward strand.
GTTGCTCACAGTCACCTAGAGAGAGCAGAAAAGCCAAGACTGCAAAGCCAAAGTCTGCATGGCTCCAAAGCCTGGATTACTTGCTTATGTGCCAAGCTGCCTCTGCAATCCCATATCCCACAAAGAGCCGTAAAATCAATGTGTGGTTCTGCATTTTTTAAATTTTATACCAAAGTATGTTTGATTTATAGTGTTGTATTAGTTTCAGGTATATAGCAAAGTGATTTACTTATACATATACATATATCTATTCTTTGTGGGATTCTTTTCCCATATAGGTCATTACAAAGTACTGAGTAGAGTTCCCCATGCTATAGAGTAGGTCCTTGTTGATTATCTGTTTTCAACCAACATTGATTAAATGGTTTTCGGTTTCTTAGTGTAAAATGTGTCGGAAGGGCGTGGAGAATGAGCTTGTGTCCGTTCTGTGTTGCAGACAAAAGCCCGTGGGGGCACAGAAGAAAAACCCTCGCCTCTTACCCTGGGAAGCATGGCCTCGAAGGTCTTGTACACAAAATGGGTACTTGTGACTAAATGGTGTCTCAGAACCTTCCAAGCCTGTCATTTTTGTAGCCAACCCTAGTCCTAGCCAGGCACTGAGACCCCAAACCAAGGATCAAATTCTGACGAGCGCAGGACCCATAGCCCTTTCCCCCCAGGGCCTTCTTGGTCACGGACAGGTGCTCCTCAAGGACAATGTCATTTCTGCAGGAAAGGATGAGATTTGTCAGGTTGCCACCCGGAATGACTTATTTTTCCTTCCCTCCCTGAGCAAAGCAGATGCATCTCTGTCACACGAATATTTCTTCCTCCTCCCCAGACAGAACGACCTGGTCATCACGCAACAGTAACTCTGTTCTTTCATTCTTCTTCACCGCAGTCAGGAGTGGCTCACATGCGATTCAGTGTTTGCTGCTGGACCTGGTGTGGGGTCACGTCAGCCTGATCTCATAAGCTACACTTTAAGAACTTTCCTCCTCCTTCCTCTTCTTTCTCTCTACCTGGCCCCTGGCCCCTTGCATTCATTTTTTTTTTTTTTTCTTAAATGCCAGCCAGTGTAGAGATCCAGAGAGGAAAGCCCCTGCTTTCAAGGAGCTCAGAGGCCACGTGGAAGAGAGTGTACCCAGAAAGCAGTGCCAAGTGAAGATCTGAGCTGGGCAGAGGAGGGCAGGCTGCACTTGGTGGCTGAAGCTTAAGACAGGTTCCAGAGCATTTCTAGGGCGATGAGGATATTGAGATGGTGACAAAAGAGAGGAGAGACGTTTGCCTGCTTGATGGCTTGATGGCAGGTGCATGGCGATGGAGGGGGCTTGAAAGGGCCTGAAAAGGCAGAGGGTTCAGCTTGTATAAGGGCACAGAGGCTGAACTTCCAGGAGAGGAGCACAGCGGGTGTGCTGGAGAAGCGAGTTGAGTTCATTCACAGCAGCCATGTGGGAGGGGGCTGCCCCTCCCCGTCCTGCTCACGCGCAGAGGTGAATAGATTCACTCCGAAGCCACCTCCGTTTTATATATTTTTATTAAAAATGGACCTCCTCATTGGCGTGGATGCACATGTGTATGCATATGTGGGGATGTGCCACACGAAAGACTCAGGGACTGCCTCTCTCCCTTTCTGGTGAGCAGAGGCTGCTTTTTCACAAGTGAGCTAATGAGGGCAGAGAACCTGCAGCTTTAAGGCAAGATTTGAACCCGGGTCTCTCCATCTCCAACATCCCACTCTTCCAGCTGCTAGAACCAGTTCTAGCACCTAGTTGTATGTATTAGTTATCCAATCATGTCTGGCCCTTTGCGACACTATGTCCTGTGGCCTGCCAGGCTCCTCTGTCCATGGAATTCTCCAGGCAAGAAAACTGGAGTGGGTTTTCATTTCCTTCTGCAGGAAGCAGGGATCAAGCCTGGATCTCCTGCTTTAGAGGCAGGTTCTTTACCATCTGAACCATCAGGGAAGCCCTTCTCTAGCACCTCGTGAAGTGAAAGAATGCCTGTGAAGTGTGGGCTCCTCCTTCATAAAAGTGGAGTCATAGAAATGACCTTACAACATTGTGAGGATTTCTGAAATGATCGCACACAGCAGGACCGTCTTCGTCTCGCCACACTTATTCTGCTTTCCACCAGAGTGAATGTTTCAAAATGCAGATCTTACTCGTTTCCTCCACCCTCCATCTTCCCATCCTTACAATTTCCATCAGAGTCCTGTTGCTCTTAGGATAAGTACCAACGTCTTATTTTGGCCAAGAGAGGAGGGAGCTTAGATGCTACACGCTTGCCAAACCCTTATCCATTCCTTAACTAGTCCAAGTCCCTCGAGTCATGGGCCTTTCCAATCCTCCTGCTCATCTGTCAGAGCACACTCAGAACCCTCCCTGGGGGCCCAAATGAGTCTGAGTATTCACATGACACCAGATCACCTTCCCCTTAGGGCTTCCCATGTGTGATCAGTTACTTACATGACTAGTCCTATCTCCCCACCAATTACAGGGTTCATCTTATATGTATCCAACATATTCTGTTTACCATTTTACTTCTCCTAATCCAAATTTTAGACCATAGTGGGCTTTCAGTGAATATCTGTTGGATGAATGATGTTCAGGAAGTGTTAGATTCCTCTTACCTAATAGATGGCATGTCAGGAGGTAGTGGTTACCGGTCAGGGGTCTAAGTCTTACTTTGTAGATGGAAAAGCTTCACTTTGCTGGAGTATAAACTACATGGAGTCATGTTCAAGAGAACTGATTCACAAGGGGTTGAATAGCGTAGACCACAATGTCAAAATTTCCATCCATTACAAGAGGATTTTTGCTCATATATTCTAGACTAATTTCATTAGTCTAGAATTAATAGCGACTAATTCTAGTCACTAATTGCATGTGATATGTGCCTGAAAAGGAAGGAGAGGAAGAAAAGGTGGAAGAGGAGTAAGAAAGATAATATGGTGGAAAGAGAGTAGGTTTCTTGGTGATAATTTTTTTTAAATAGTGCCTCTTATTAAGCGCCTTAGCTAATTAATATGGATAAAGATAAGAACAATAACAAGCATGTAGCAACTGACAGTCACTGAATTCTTACTAAGTTCCTGCAAAGTGCTTTGTTTTCTTTATTACTACAACCATATGACAGGCTTCTCTGGTGCCTCAGATGGTAAAGAATCTGCCTGCAATGCAGCAGAAAAGATCTTCTGCAGAAGGAAATGGCAACCCACGCCACTATTTTTGCCTGAAAAATCCCATGGACAGAGGAGCCTGGAGGGCTACAGTCTGTGGAGTCACAAAGTGTCAGGCACGACTGAATGGCCCAGCATGCATATAACATAGAAATGGATTGTTTTGCAGACGAGGAGTTTGAAGCTCAGAGAAGTTAAGCAAGTTGCCCATTATTGCACAGCTAAGAAGTATCAAAGCAAAGATTTACAGAATCTAATCTGTACAGAGTCTGAATGTTTTAGCTGATTTACTGGACTGAATATATTGACAAGTTATGTGCTCTCACTCAGCTTCGGTTAACCTTCTCTAAAATAAAAATTCTATCTGATTTCCGTTGTAGAATTTTGTAACAATTCAAAATGCCATTGGATTGGAAAGTGCTTTGTAACCCTAAAGGACTTTGCAGAGATAATGCACTAGATGTAGCCTATATGATGCCCCCATGTCACTGGGTAAAAAAGGGAAAAAAAAAGACTGATAAGTATATTGTTGTGTGTTTACTATCTTGGAGAAGGAAATGGCAACCCACTCCAATACACTTGCCTGGAGAATCCATGGACAGAGGAGCCTGTCAGAATACAGTCCATGGGATTGCAAACAGTCAGACATGACTGTGGGACTAACTTTCACTTTCACGTCTTACTATCTTAACATGTGCCATTGCCATGCCAAGCATGAATTTTTAATTTTATTTAACATGCATGTATATATTATATATATGTATATAGTATGTACATACTGTATACATTTAGCTTTCAGACCAGCTGGGTGGTTATCCTTGTTTTGCTGGTGAGGAAACAGAGAGGGTAAGGAACTTGCTCAAAGCCCCAGCACTAGGCCGGGAAAAAGGAAACTTCAAATCTGAGCAGTCCCAGACCTTGCCCTTAATTACTACCCAGTGCTGCCTCTCTCATCAGCAGAACAAAAATTAAGCTGTTAAGATTTTCAACAGAGTGTACAGAAAACAGTGCTGTTTATCCTTTTTAATGCCATTCACCTGACACACTTGGAAACACGTTGGATGAACCAATTTATCCTGACACAAGGAGAAGGGTAATTAGTTAATGACAATTGATTTGGGGTTCCTTCATCATCTGCAGGAGGCTGATGCATCAGTTGGCTTCCCTCCCCCTCCCTTTTCTATTCTTTATTCATAGCAGGTCACACCCCATATGGACATCATTAGCTGGTGTTAGCTCGCCTTTTCTTTTAAATTGGAGTTGGGAATCACCACCAGTTTCACCTAGTGAAAGAAAATGGAAAAGGAAGGAAAAAAAAAAACGAAAGCAAGACCCATCGAGCTGTTGAATAGGCCAAAAAATGAAGTGTATTACAAAGCACTTTCATTGTCTTCAAAGGACAGCCTTTGTCCTCTGCTGTTTCTGTTATTGACCAGCTGCTTAGTTAACTCTCGTATCCATCTGCCAGACCCGCAGTCTTCGTTGGAAACGAGGGAAGGTGCTGACCCTTCCCAGGAAGCGCTGGTGACAGGTCTGTAATTTGATAATCTCTTGTTCAGGAAAGATTTCACTTTGTTCCTTGATATATATCCCAGCCACTAGTGTGCCTTTGAGGCTTCTGATAACGCCAACTTTTCCCTCCTAAAAGCCTCGGTGTGGGATAAAGAGGGATAATGGAAGAACCCGTTTCTGTCTGTTTGGCCTTACTTTTATTTGTCTAAAAATCAGAGATGAGTTATTGTGGCTCCACTTTAAAAAAAAATGTGTTTATTATGATTTGTGGGTTTTTCAGAAAAAGAAAAACAAGCAGATAAACTTTTAGTGCAGACAGTGGGCAGTTGTTCTGAACTTGGGGGATAAAACTTTAGATGTGGCAAAATGCATCTGTGTGGTGGCTATCAAATTGCCTGGCTTTGGAATGAAAAGCCGCATGCTGTGTCCAGTTTTAAGCTCAAAGCTTGAGCAGAGAAAAAGAAAAACATTATTTCTCCTATCACTTTGTGTTCTTAGCACAATAGAATAAGAGATGAGTGAGCCTGGATTTGTTGAACAGTAGGAATTATATTCTGACAGTGGAGGGTTTAGTAAAATCCACAAACATGTTTTTCATCCTGCAATTTCATTCTGACTGGTAAGCCTCTTGACATTTTAATAAAACTTATCATAGACTGCTGATTGAATTATATTTATCAACGTATTGGCAAGGCCATGTAGAATAGAGAAAAATACCCAATTTAGCCTCAAACTATGAGTTCCAGCCACTCAGTATAGGAGTTTGTTTTCTTTATTGTTGTTGTTTTGTTGTCATTGTTTTTGTGACAGCGTTACATGTCGAGCCTCAGTTTGCTCTTCAGACAAAAGTGGATAATAATGGGACTGATCACAAGCCTTCAAGAGGGTGTGAGGTAGGACAGGGTGTCATATTCGCCTGTATAAAATCACTCTAGCCCTTCTCTCTTCCTGAACAGCTTAGCATGGTTTAAAATACCCCATTTATGCATATTGTCTCTTTATCCTTTCCTAGACAGGACATGAATGGATTACATAGGCCGCTATCTAATATCAGATATCCTCACATGCATACAAAGTTACTTCTTCATGTCTGACTCATTGTGACCCCATCTGTGGTATCCTCTAGGCAAGAATACTGGAGTGGGCTGCCATCCAGGGGATCTCCCCAACCCTGGGATTGAACCCCCATCACCTGTAGCTCCTGCATTGCAGATGGATTGTTTACCAGGAGCCACCAGGGGNGACTCATTGTGACCCCATCTGTGGTATCCTCTAGGCAAGAATACTGGAGTGGGCTACCATCCAGGGGATCTCCCCAACCCTGGGATTGAACCCCCATCACCTGTAGCTCCTGCATTGCAGATGGATTGTTTACCAGGAGCCACCAGGGGAAGCCCATCAAACATCCTTAGTGACAGGTTTTTCTTCCCAAGCCACATTGGGATGGTGGTGAGGATGAGGAAGAGTGATGACCTTATCTCCAGGTGGTCCATCATTGTCTCAGGTGTCAGACCCTGGTCTAATCAAGCTAGGACAAGCAGCTGGCTTGTTTTGTCTTGAGACGCATATCTCAAGCTGAAATGACTCATCAGAAAGAACCCGCCTCATGGAGCTGCTATCCTCAGGAGGAACTAATGAACATGGTGGATACGGATCGCTCCATGACCTTCTGAGATCTTCAGTCTTCCTTCTCCATAGCCCACCTTTTCTTGGTTTAATTGAACTTCACTGCTCTGTTTTGAACTCCAGTCAGCTTTGGGCTTATTCCCCGAGCAAGAGCCTCTAGCACCCAGCCTCCAGAGTTGGCCCTCAGTTTTATACATTCAAATTAAAGACAGCTCCTGTCCCAGCACCTCTCCTCTGCTCTTGGTGAACCCAGAAGAAGGCCATCCATTCAGGTTCTGCAGTGAACATTGTCACCAGACTCTCTAGATGAATCAGGTTCCATGTGCATTTTCCATCTTAGCCACAGCCCTCTCCTGTTCTTCTTTCCTTATCTTCACCAATGAATAGCTCCTCTAGCCCTTGAGAATCTTACTTAGATCCCAGCCTTCTCCACCCCTAACAGCATGCTGTAAAGATCTATTGATTCTACCTGCTTAATCCTTTTTTAAAAATTATTTTATTGAAATATGAGCTTCCCTTGTGGCTCAACTGGTAAAGAATCTGCCTGCAATGAGGGAGACCTGGGTTTGACCCCTGGGTTGAGAAGATCCCCTGGAGAAGGGAAAGGGTACCCACTCCAGAATTCTGGCCTAGAAAACTCCATACAGTCCATGGGGTTACAAAGAGTCAGACCTGACTGAGCGACTTTCACTTTATTGAAATACAGTTCATTTACAAAGCTGTGTTAGTCTCTGCTATACAGTTAAGTGAGTCAGTTATACACATATGCATTATTTTCCATATTTTCCCCTTATGATTGATCACAGGATATTGAATATAGTTCATCTCTAGCTTCAGCCACTGGTATTTGTCAGTGATAAAGCCACACACACACAAAAAATACTCAATGGCTTCCTCAATGGCATCTTTCCAAATTACTGCCTGACCTACAATCCTTTCGTTGCTTCTTGTTACCCTCTGGATAAAGTCCAGCCCCATAGAATGGTGTGCAGTGCTCTCTAGCATTTAGTCCTCCATCCCTAAAGCTTGTAGCCCTTTCCCCTTATACCTTCTCCTTCTGCCAAAAGTGACCTGAACACAGCTCCAAACACACTCTACTCTTCCTCCTCCAGATCTTACTATCTAGACCCCTTCTCTAAATTGTTTGGTCTATTTGTTTATTTAAAATTTGTAAATAGTATGTACTATGTGCCAAGTATTCACAAATATTAACCCATCTAATCCTGACTACAATCTAAGGTTATTTCTGGGGAAATTGGGGTGCAGAGTAAAGAGATTATTCTTGAAATCATTGAAGGTTCAAGGCTCAGTCTTCTGTATTCTCATATCATTATGTTGGTGTTCATCGTTCAGAATGTTATCTCATTTGTCTGCCGGGACTTTCTATATATTCATATAATGTGGTGCTACTCAGCAATTAAAGAGAAAAAACTATGGAAACAAATAGCAACACGGATGATGTATCCACAAATGTATTATGCTCAGAAAGTGAAAGAGATCAGGCTCAAAAGGCTACATGATTCTAGTGACATGGAATGTCATCCTTCTGGGAAATATAAAGATAGATGGACAGAAACAAATCAATGGTTGCCAGACACTTGAGGTGGGGACGGAAGGAGACTACAAAAGGATACAAGGGAAATTTGGAGGGGAGATGATGAACCTGTTCTATATCTTGACTATATGCAGTTACATGACACTGTGTTTGCCCCAAACTAAACATTTAAAAGTGTAAATTTGTACATTGTGTTTCTCAAAAAAAAAAAAAAAAATCCAGATCTTCATATTTAAAATGAGTTGAAAGGTCTCTATGTCAAGTTCAAGAGTCTGACCCTCTACAGATTCCCTCCAGGCTTTCATACTGTAGTCCTCCCCACTCTGAACTCAGGGGAGAGCAGCTGCTGCTGCCACTGCTGCTAAGTCACTTCAGTCGTGTCCGACTCTGTGCGACCCCATAGACGGCAGCCCACCAGGCTCCTCCGTCCCTGTGATTTTCCAGGCAAGAGCACTGGAGTGGGTTGCCGTTTCCTCCTCCAATGCATGAAAGTGAAAAGTGAAAGTGAAGTTGCTCAGTCGTGCCCAACTCTTAGCAACCCCATGGACTGCAGCCCACCAGGCTCCTCCATCCATGGGATTTTCCAGGCAAGAGGACTGGAGTAGGGTGTCACTGCCTTCTCTGAGGGGAACACTACTTCCCTTTGAAGATAGTCTCTGTGGTGAACCCCTGAGCAGAGTTGATTTGAAGCTGGCACATCTAAAACCACTATTCTAAACTCCAAGTTAGTAACTTTTAGACTTTGGTGTGTACTAGAAGAATCCCTGGGAGAAACTTGTTAAAATGCTCCAAGTTCTAGACATTCTGATTATGTAGGTCTGAAGTGAGACTTAGGAATCTGTTTTGTTGGAAAAAAAGAAATGGTATTCAAGTGATTTTTGTCACACTTAGACAAACATTACCAAAGGAGGCCCAAAAGAAAATCAGCGAGATAAAGTCCAAGCATTTGAAGACTGTGGCTTGACATCAGGGTCTTCCCAAGCTCAAGAGGCAAAGGCCACCTCCTCTACCTCAGGTGAGCTCAGCCAAAGAGGCCCTGGAACAGGTGGGATCATCCACACTGACAGTCTAAGCCCTTTACTCCGGATTCCTGGTTCCTGTCTTGCCTGGTTCCTGGCTTGCTTTTCCTTTGCTTTTTATCAAAGATGATACTTTGCTCCTGTGCAAGGGGCTTTGGCCTCCTCATGGCCCCAGAAGCCAACCATATCAAAATACAAGAAGTCTAACAGGCCAGGAGTGGAACATGTTCGTAGTCAGAGATCATCCAGGGCAGAGGTAAGTCTAGAAAGCCCTTAGCCTTATAGTTGAAAGAGCACAGCCTTTGCAATGAGAACATGGACTTGCATCTTGACTCTGCCTCTGGCCATCTGTGTGACTTTGGGGAAGTCACTTAACCTTGAACCTCCATTGTTTCGTAAAGGAGGTCATGAAAACCACCTTTTGAGCAGTATGGTTTGGGAAGGACACATGCATATGCTTCTCTTTTCTTCATTTGTTTTTATTGAGGCATAAAGTCACATATATACAGTAAAGCATGTGTGTCTTAAGGGCACAACGTGATGGCTTTTTGCATGGTAAACACAGCCATAGAGCCACCACCAGATAAAGATAGAGAACATTTCTGGCACCCCAGAAGGCTCCTTTTTGTCCCAATCCAGTCAGTAACCCCTGAAGGGTAACCAGCCTTCTGACTCTATCGCCAGAGATTAAATTTCCAACACATGGCTTTTTGACAGATATCAATGTTATTTTTGTGACACAGGGTGAAGCAAATGTCAGAAAATCATGAGCAGATGCTTCATAAGCAATGACCTCATTGGAGAGCTTGGGGAAGAGATATTCATTGTCAGTGACACATTAGAGGTTACACATCCTGGTATATCTTAGCAGTAAGAAGAGGGATAGTAATTCTGGTCCTTGAAGGGGAAAAAGTGTTCACCCTGCTATGAATCCATGTGGAAGTGAACCTAGCCTTGGTGAAATATTGTTTCTGACACTTGAAGGATGAAAGTGTGGAGGTTCATATAGATCATTGAAGAAGGCAGACAGACAGATGCAAAGTTTGCAGGAGAAAATAGATTTATGTGACATAGCATATAAAACTGTGAAGTACAGTTAGCTGCACACTCATAACCTTCATGTTCAGCTTCAATGGTACCTCCTAAAGTAGTTTGTAAACCATTCTTCTCTTCTGCAGTCCCCTCAGTCACTGCCTTTTCATTGGCCTATTGCCACAGCTTCCTAAATAGTCCTATCTTAAACCAACCCACTCTGTCTCTAGGATGATTATTCTCCCAACACATTGAATCTTGGGAACCAGTGGCTATATATTGCTTCCAAGTTAAATGCCCAACTGACTATGATACAAAAGCTACTTTCTTAATACCCCCACCCATCATGTCTTAAATCCAAACAATCATTTCCATACCCTCTAGACAAATCCTTCACTACTGTTTCCCACACTCTGGGCCTTCCCTGACTCTTTGGTGGCATGCCCATTCTGTCTTCTAATACAATTCTAATCCTTTGTCAACCCCATGACAGCCATCACTCTTATGTTGAACTTTCTTCTACCCAGCTTCCGTTTTACCAGACGGAAGCCACAGCTCCCTCCACTGTATATATCAAGGCCTCACTTATGTAAGTCGTGTATGACTTCCCAGGTGGCTCAGTGGTTAGGAATTCACCTGCTAGTGCAGCATGTGTGGGAGACACAGGTTCGATCCCTGGGTTGGGAAGATCCCCTGGAGAAGGAAATGGCAACCCACCCCAGTATTCTTGCCTGGGAAATCCCATGGACAGAGGGGCCTGGCAGGCTACAGTCCATGGGGTTTCAAAGATTTGGACATGACTGAGGGGCTAAGCACACACTCTTAGGCTTTGTCATGCTGTACCCTGTTTAGCTGCTGTATGCCTGACCATCACTGTGTACTGTGGCTCAGCTGTGAGGCACGTGGCATGTGCAAGAGAGGAAAGAAGTGGGAGGCGCCTGCACTAGATTTAAGGGATGATGTGCCCATGGAAGCCTCCTTCCTACTGGGAGACACTTGCCCAAATCTCACATTTCCAGGGTGGGTGCCAAGGATCATGCATTTGTTCTGAATGAGGTATGACATTCTCTGAGGGTTTTAACTGGAAGGTGGGACACTGCAGCCAGGAACTCAAGGCAGAGACGTGTGGCAAGCAGAATTCTAAGCTCTTCCCAATGGTTTCCTGATCCCTGATGTACATGCCCAACAGAATCCCCTGTACTATGAATACGTTCAGTTCAGTTCAGTTACTCAGCTCTGTCCTAGTCTTTGTGAGCCCATGGACTGCAGCACGCCAGGCTTCACTGTCCTTCACCAACTCCCAGAGTTTACTCAAACTCATGTCCATAGAATCGGTGATGCCTTCCAACAATGTCATCCTCTGTCGTCCCCTTCTCCTCCGGCCCTCAATCTTTCCCAGCATCAGGGTCTTTTCAAATGAGTCAGTTCTTCGCATCAGGTAGCCAAAGTATTGGGGTTTCAGCTTTGGCATTAGTCCTTCCAATGAATATTTAGTAACTGATTTCCTTTAGGATTGACTGGTTGGATCTCCTTGCAGTCCAAGGGACTCTCAAGAGTCTTCTCCAGCACCACAGTTCAAAAGCATCAATTCTTTGGCACTCAACATTCTTTATAGTCCAACTTTCACATCCCCACATGACTATTGGAAAAACCACAACTTTGATTAGATGGATCTTTGTTAGCAAAGTAATCTCTCTGCTTTTTAATATGCTGTCTAGGTTGTACTTTTATTCTCATTATCAGGTTATATTACAAGGCACCACTGGCCTTAAAATAAGGAGATGACTCATATGAAGTGGGGCCACAAGGTATCATTAGGAATGAGAAAACTCTTTTGTTAGCCACTGAGATTCTGGGGTTATTTATTATAGCAACATAAACTTCCAATGGCTGTGTGACATACCAGTGAAATCTTTATCAGGCAATTTTACTTACCCTTGGAAAATGGTAGTTGGCCCTTGATATAGTGTATTTATATTGCATCTTTAATGTCTTAGTTATGCAAGAACAAATGTAGTTGGAGACCATAGCCCTTGATTATTCTTAGCAAAATCCATTCTTAAATTTTATTTTTTAATAAATAAGGACATGAAGCATCTAAATTTTTCCCACAAATTATGTGCTTATTATTATAAAATGTAATTACAGAATTAGAGAAAAAAACAATCCCTCATGATCTCATAACCATTATTGACATTGATAATAATANCTTGAAAACTTCCTGAGCAGACAGAATTAGTCTAGTCACACAAACAACACTCTGTTCAGCCCACTTTGTGAGAGTAACCCAGTTTGGATCATCTCTTGTTCATGCCTCTGGCAAAACTTACCAGGGTTGAAAGGAGGCCTCTGATCAACCCCCCATCATCTGAGAAAATTTTGTTTCCATAAGTCAGGCATTTTGGGGAAATCAGCCTCTTAGTCTTTAAGTTTTGTCTTCCTGAGGGCACATGGATGAGTCTTGCCATTTTATATGCTCCAGTTCTACTTTAGATTGAAATTCTTTAATGACTTATTAAATAATAACATCCTACTCCCAACTCCACCTCCAGTCCCCAGCCCTTGCTAACCTCTAACCTATTTTCTATCTTTGTAAATTTGCCAATTTGCCCTTTCTAGATATTTAATATAAATGGAATCATGCAATATTTGTTCTTCTGCTTCTGGCTTTTCCCCCTTAGTGTAATGTTTTCAGGGTATATGCACATGTATCAGAACTTGATTCCTTTTTATGGCTGATTAATATCTCAGTGTATAGATATACAAATCTTCTTTGACATACAGTAGGGTTACATCCCAATAAACCCTTCCTAAATTAAAAATACTGTAACTCGGAATGCATTTACTATACCTACCTACCAAACATTATAATTTAGCCTAACCTATCTTAAGCTCAGAACACTTCTGCCCACAGATTGGGCAAAATCATCTAACACAAAGCCTATTTTATAACAGTGTGTTGAATATCTCATGTAATATACTGAATACTGTACTAAAAGTAGAGAACAGATTGTCTGGGTACAGAATTGTTGTTATGGTTGTTTATCCTATTGATTACATGTCTGACTGGGAGTTGCTGCCTGCTCCCCTGCCCAGCATCACAAGAGAATATTGTACTGCATATTACTAGCCTGGGAAAAGATCAAAAATTTGAAATATGCTTTCTACTGAATGTATGTTGCTTTTGCACCATCATGAAATCAAAAAATCTTTTAAGTCAAGGACCATCTGTACCACATTTTGTTTCCCCATTCATGTTTGGAGGTAACTTACATTATTTCCACCCTTGGCTGTTGTGGATAACGCTGCTATAAACGTTGTTCCACAAGTACCCGAGTCCCTGTTTGCAGTTCGTTTGTGTATGTACCATGAGTCACATGGCAAATCTGTTTAACTTTTTGAGGAAGCTGTGGGATTTTTTATAATAGTCATATTTTTATTATTTCATTAATGTTTCTTGAGCTTTTTTTTTTTTTTGCTTATTTCCTTGGTTGACTTTTGTTGCTGATTTTTAAGAAATTATTTGTTTTGTTCATTCATTTTTCTTTTCTTTTCAATTGTTTGTTTTTCAGACCCGAGTCAGAACTCCATCACAGGGGAACACAGCCAACTGTTAGGTACAGTATTTCTGTGGGGACTTACTCTCTCTAAAGTCATCCTTATCCTGCTTATACTAAGAGATATTATTCCCTTTCTAATTCTATTTTCTGTACCCCTTTTCCACTTTTCACTCCTCAGCTTCTTTTCCTGCTGTTTCTATTTCCAACTTGGTAAGTTTTAGGAATCTATTCTGTAGTTGATTGTTAAGACTCAATATAGTTACATTAAAAAGTAATTTTACATGGTCTCTGGTTTTAAAAAAGGTCTGTAAGAGTTAGAGCTTCTTTTTTCCAAGATAATTTTGAAAAGAAGATACAATATTCTGTAATATCTTGTGATCACCTTCATTTTAATTCTCGAAAGTACTTCATGAACAGCACAGCCTTCATTCAGCAAGCCAAAGAAATTGATATTCAGATTCCTTATCTGTGAAATAAGTTATGGAAATGAATTGATTTCTTTTAGGTATCACTTAAATTGCAGTAAACCTGTAATTTGATAAGAAATTACATCTTAAAACTGATGAATTTTTCAAATATAAAAACATACTCTGGAATGAAAGGAATTCAAATAATATAAAAAGTAAATATACATACATATATATATAAAATGCAGCTGCTGCTGCTAAGTCACTTCAGTCATGTCCAACTCTGTGTGACCCCACAGACGGCAGCCCACCAGGCTCCCCCATCCCTGGGACCCTCCAGGCAAGAATACTGGAGTGGGTTGCCATTTCCTACTCCAATGCATGAAAGAGAAAAGTGAGAGTGAAGTCACTCAGTCTGTCCGACTGTTAGCGACCCCATGGACTGCAGCCCACCAGGCTACTCCGTCCATTGGACTTTCCAGGCAAGAGTACTGGGGTGGGGTGCCATTGCCTTCCCCAATAAAATGCAGAGGTCCTGTAAAGTATCCCACCTCACCTCTGCTCCCCCAAGGTAAACTTGCTATAGATACTTTATTGGGAATTCTTATAGAAGTTTTTAATTACATATTTTCTTTTGCTTTTTAATTTATCATTTATTTATTTTGGCCTCATGGTGTACAAAGTCTTAGTTCCCTGACCAGGGATCAAACCTGGGCCCCCTGCATTAGAAGNTTTAGGATTGACTGGTTGGATCTCCTTGCAGTCCAAGGGACTCTCAAGAGTCTTCTCCAGCACCACAGTTCAAAAGCATCAATTCTTTGGCACTCAACATTCTTTATAGTCCAACTTTCACATCCCCACATGACTATTGGAAAAACCACAACTTTGATTAGATGGATCTTTGTTAGCAAAGTAATCTCTCTGCTTTTTAATATGCTGTCTAGGTTGTACTTTTATTCTCATTATCAGGTTATATTACAAGGCACCACTGGCCTTAAAATAAGGAGATGACTCATATGAAGTGGGGCCACAAGGTATCATTAGGAATGAGAAAACTCTTTTGTTAGCCACTGAGATTCTGGGGTTATTTATTATAGCAACATAAACTTCCAATGGCTGTGTGACATACCAGTGAAATCTTTATCAGGCAATTTTACTTACCCTTGGAAAATGGTAGTTGGCCCTTGATATAGTGTATTTATATTGCATCTTTAATGTCTTAGTTATGCAAGAACAAATGTAGTTGGAGACCATAGCCCTTGATTATTCTTAGCAAAATCCATTCTTAAATTTTATTTTTTAATAAATAAGGACATGAAGCATCTAAATTTTTCCCACAAATTATGTGCTTATTATTATAAAATGTAATTACAGAATTAGAGAAAAAAACAATCCCTCATGATCTCATAACCATTATTGACATTGATAATAATATATTTCATCTTTCTTTTCTATCATATATATAGATATATACTGTGCTCTCTCTTTCTCTCCTTGTGCATATCTATAAAAATTTTAATGAAATAAAATCAGGAGATTGCCTGGATA
>SJYX01008844.1:0-36320 GCA_006410675.1 Oreotragus oreotragus
TAAACACCACAACTAGAGAGGAGCCCCCACTTACCACAACCAGAGAAAGCCTGCACACAGCAGTGAAGACCCCGCATGACCAGAAATAAAATAAATGAAAAAATTTTAATTATTAAAAATGTTGGGGCAGCTGAGTTGCAGAATGCAGTTTATATATTCTGATAAAATAGGGTTGCATATGCATGTGCTCAGACGTGTCCTACTCTTTGTGACCCCGTGGACGATAGCCCACCAGGCTCCTCAGTCCATGGGATTCTCCAGGCAAGAATACTGGAGTCGGTTGCCATGCCTTCCTCCAGGAGATCTTCCCAACCCAGGAATCAAACCCACATCTCCTGTGTCTCCTGCATTGCAGGTAGATTCTTTACCTGCTGAGCCATCAGGGAAGCCAATAGGGTTACATTAAAAAAAAAAAACAAGAACGAGATGTCACAGTGGAATGTCTCGGTTTTCCTCTATAGAATCATTGCTTCTGTTTGTTGAGCCACCCAGATCCTCCCAGTATCACCTGTGTCTCTATCCCTCGTCTGCTTCTTCTGCTGAAAATGCAGTTGATTCCCTGCAAACACAACACAAGAGCCCTGAGCTCATGCCCCTGTTCTGTCTTCTCTGCTCCCACCTTAGGGTTTCCCATTGAAACTGGAAGAATCTGACAGGTAACCACCCAGAGTCAACCTGAAAGCTCAAGGGAGCCGATGCACATTGGGTGAACTTTTGACCAACGGGACCTAGGAGCTGGTGAATGCCTTTCCCTCCTTCCTTCTTCTGGATGAACTGTTCTGGGTTCCCAGTCATGGCCAGCATGATACCACATCCTCATATTTTCTCTGATCTCCATCACTGTCTTACAACCTTTTCTGTCATTCATGCCTCCCAACTAGATTAGCTTGATTTCCTTTTGATTCAGGCTCTTCTCTCTAGGAAATCAGGGTTAAGATGTTGTCTGAGGGGCTTCTGGGCTTAGAAGGTGGTGTTAGTGGTAAAGAACCCACCTGCCAATGCAGGAGACCTGAGAGATGTGGGTTCAGTCCCTGAGTCTGGAAGATCCACTGGAAGAGGCCATGGCAATTCACTCCAGTATCCTTGCCTGGAGAATCCCATGGACAGAGGGGATGGTCAGGCTATAGTCCACAGGGTGGCGAGAGTCAGACATGACTCGAGACTTAACACACATGCAAGAGCTTCTAGGCTGTAAAGCCCAAAGCCCACTGTATGCTTAACTCAGTGCCAGGCAGCCTATCAAAATGCCCTCATCAGAATAAAAGGGCTAAAAGAGGTGTAAGGAGACATCGAGCTCAATGCTTGTCCTCTCCTGGCTCAAGCTAGAAAAATAAGATCCACGCTCTTGAAATGCTTGGAGAAGGAAATGGCAACCCACTCCAGTACTCTTGCCTGGAAAATCCTACGGACAGAGGAGCCTGGTGGGCTACAGTCCATGGGGTCACAAAGAGTGGCACATGACTGAGCGACTTCCCTTTCATTTTCTTAAAATGTTAAGTAAGATTAAGAGAGATTAAGGGCTATTCTCCCCAAGCTTCATCTCACTCATACCCTGTCTCCAGGACCACACTTCCACCACTCACATGGAAATCCAGTCGTCTTTAGCTCCCTCTAAGGACGTGAATGCTGCACTCTGGATAGTGAAGCCAGTGAGACACAAGGAGCATTTGCTCTCCTGTCCAGTGGAGCCTCATCTGACTGCCCTTGGAGCCCAGGAACTTCCTGTCTTTTCTACTGCTACTCCTAGGAACACATCCTAAACTGATGCTCCCTATGGAATAAGTCTATAGCTCTTATCTCCGTCAGAGCTACCACTGCTTTTATTTTTTAACCTGTTAACCATCTTGCTGGGCAGTACTGTTACATACATTCAATCCATATTGTGCAATCAGTTTTCAGATCTCTTTCCATCTTGCAAAATGGAAACTCTGTACCCATTAAACAACAACGCTCTTTCCCCCGAGTCCCCAGCCTTGGCAATTGCCATTCTACTTTCTGTCTCTGTTAATTTGAATATTCTATAAGACTCATATAAGTGGCATCATGCAGTAATCTTCTTTTTGAGGCTGGCTTATTTCACCTAGCATAGTGTCTCGGGGTTTATCCTTGTTGCAGCTTGTGTAAGAATTTCCTTCCTTTTTAAGGTTGAATATTTTACCAGCAAAAATTGGTATATTCAAGAGTAGCAGAGAATTGCAATATAGGGTCAGCAAGCCATGGCAAAAACCACAGGCAAGTCTAACGAACAAAAGAGAGGAACACTATTTTATAGAGAAAAGGAAGGCATTATGAGGTATTGTCTGAAATGAAAGTCTGCTGGAGAAAAGTCAGAGTTCAAGGTGGTGGCAGGTTCTCCCTCACTGAGTTGCTGGGAAGTCAGTTTCTTGCAGGTGCTACAACAACCATCTTTTTCTGTAACCGATTATTCTTTCCAATGGATGGTTCTTCTGTAAGGAGAGGTCTTCTGTAATTGACATCAGTAGCTGAGGCCAGTCTCCTGGCCTCCCAGCTGTGGAGCCCCATGCTGGGGTGATAGGGCAAAATTTCCAGAATTACCCACACTCCATGGCAAGTATTGTGTGAGCCATCCTGCTTGTCATGAGCCATCCTGCCCCTAAGCGGACAGCTCCCATCTCTATATTGGGCAAGGTGGGCACCAAAAGACCAATGACTTAACGCCACTCCCTCCCATAGGAATTTTCTTTGTCCTGAGACTATAAAGTTTGGCTACAAGCCCACTACAGGAGTCGGATCTCCCCAGTCTGTCAGCCTTCCCTGATAGCTCAGTTGGTAAAGAATCTGCCTACAATGCAAGAGACCCCAGTTTGATTCCTGGTTTGGGAAGATCCGTTGAAGAAGGGATAGGCTACCCACTCCAGTATTCTGACCTGGAGAATTCCATGGACTGTATAGGAAGTTAGGGAGTCAGCCCTCTGTCTTTGAGGCACCCCTCACTTCCTCTGCTCTTTGTTCTCAATAAATTCTCTCGCTTTTAAAATACTCNGGGTGGCGAGAGTCAGACATGACTCGAGACTTAACACACATGCAAGAGCTTCTAGGCTGTAAAGCCCAAAGCCCACTGTATGCTTAACTCAGTGCCAGGCAGCCTATCAAAATGCCCTCATCAGAATAAAAGGGCTAAAAGAGGTGTAAGGAGACATCGAGCTCAATGCTTGTCCTCTCCTGGCTCAAGCTAGAAAAATAAGATCCACGCTCTTGAAATGCTTGGAGAAGGAAATGGCAACCCACTCCAGTACTCTTGCCTGGAAAATCCTACGGACAGAGGAGCCTGGTGGGCTACAGTCCATGGGGTCACAAAGAGACATGACTGAGCGACTTCCCTTTCATTTTCTTAAAATGTTAAGTAAGATTAAGAGAGATTAAGGGCTATTCTCCCCAAGCTTCATCTCACTCATACCCTGTCTCCAGGACCACACTTCCACCACTCACATGGAAATCCAGTCGTCTTTAGCTCCCTCTAAGGACGTGAATGCTGCACTCTGGATAGTGAAGCCAGTGAGACACAAGGAGCATTTGCTCTCCTGTCCAGTGGAGCCTCATCTGACTGCCCTTGGAGCCCAGGAACTTCCTGTCTTTTCTACTGCTACTCCTAGGAACACATCCTAACCTGATGCTCCCTATGGAATAAGTCTATAGCTCTTATCTCCGTCAGAGCTACCACTGCTTTTATTTTTTAACCTGTTAACCATCTTGCTGGGCAGTACTGTTACATACATTCAATCCATATTGTGCAATCAGTTTTCAGATCTCTTTCCATCTTGCAAAATGGAAACTCTGTACCCATTAAACAACAACGCTCTTTCCCCCGAGTCCCCAGCCTTGGCAATTGCCATTCTACTTTCTGTCTCTGTTAATTTGAATATTCTATAAGACTCATATAAGTGGCATCATGCAGTAATCTTCTTTTTGAGGCTGGCTTATTTCACCTAGCATAGTGTCTCGGGGTTTATCCTTGTTGCAGCTTGTGTAAGAATTTCCTTCCTTTTTAAGGTTGAATATTTTACCAGCAAAAATTGGTATATTCAAGAGTAGCAGAGAATTGCAATATAGGGTCAGCAAGCCATGGCAAAAACCACAGGCAAGTCTAACGAACAAAAGAGAGGAACACTATTTTATAGAGAAAAGGAAGGCATTATGAGGTATTGTCTGAAATGAAAGTCTGCTGGAGAAAAGTCAGAGTTCAAGGTGGTGGCAGGTTCTCCCTCACTGAGTTGCTGGGAAGTCAGTTTCTTGCAGGTGCTACAACAACCATCTTTTTCTGTAACCGATTATTCTTTCCAATGGATGGTTCTTCTGTAAGGAGAGGTCTTCTGTAATTGACATCAGTAGCTGAGGCCAGTCTCCTGGCCTCCCAGCTGTGGAGCCCCATGCTGGGGTGATAGGGCAAAATTTCCAGAATTACCCACACTCCATGGCAAGTATTGTGTGAGCCATCCTGCTTGTCATGAGCCATCCTGCCCCTAAGCGGACAGCTCCCATCTCTATATTGGGCAAGGTGGGCACCAAAAGACCAATGACTTAACGCCACTCCCTCCCATAGGAATTTTCTTTGTCCTGAGACTATAAAGTTTGGCTACAAGCCCACTACAGGAGTCGGATCTCCCCAGTCTGTCAGCCTTCCCTGATAGCTCAGTTGGTAAAGAATCTGCCTACAATGCAAGAGACCCCAGTTTGATTCCTGGTTTGGGAAGATCCGTTGAAGAAGGGATAGGCTACCCACTCCAGTATTCTGACCTGGAGAATTCCATGGACTGTATAGGAAGTTAGGGAGTCAGCCCTCTGTCTTTGAGGCACCCCTCACTTCCTCTGCTCTTTGTTCTCAATAAATTCTCTCGCTTTTAAAATACTCTGTGTCTGGAAACTCTTTTCCAACTCGCACTTGGACTGCCTCCACACTGACTCCACTTTAGCGAGGTTCCTTTATTGATTTTCACAAGCCTGGTTGCTCCTAGGCCAATGAATTCACTGCCTGGGCAGGTGAATGAGAAGGGTGGGACTGGAACTGGGTCTTCCAGCCTTAGTCCTAGGCTTGTGCCAATACACCTCACAAGGACGTCCCCTCTCTTACACCTGAAGAGATGGGTGAGCATGGCTAAAGGCAGTGTTCTCTCTGGGGCAGTTTGAATGCCTTCCTCTAGAAGACAGAGGGACAGATCACTGAGGAACCACTGAGATCAGCCCAGACTACAAGGTAAGAGAGGAGTGTAGACCCAGCTCCAGGATAACGGGCATCTCTCCAGCCAGAGAAGAAAATCCTGTAAAACCCAGGGCCGCAAATTCCTACCCAGAGCTAACAAATGAACTGATATCCCTTCTGTTCTGACTCAGAGGCATTTGAGCAATGCAGGGTAGTGAATTTTCCACGTTGAAGTCCAATATCAGAAGGAATTTCAGTTCCCCAAATCCCTTCTCTATTTTCAGCCAGCTGTCTCCTTTCTTCAGAGTGCGCGCTATGCAGAGGCCTCTGGACCAGTCGGCTTTTATCAGGGAAACAATTCTGTTTCCCATTAGAAAGGAAAAGAAAATTCACCAGCGGAACCATGGCAAATTGCAGTGACGGCATGGAGACCCTGGAGAGGCGCCATATTGATTAAAATGTTCAAGTTATTGGGGAAAGGAGGAAGGGGTGGGGAGAAAGAGTGGGAGGAGGTGAGGGAGGAAGGGCTGGAGGAAGAAGCCTCCAGCTCCCAGCAGTCTGTCTCCATCAGTGTCTTCCAAACTGATATGTGGGACCTCCGGGAGAAAAGGCAGTCAGAGCAGAGAGGGCCAGGCAGGCAGCATGGCACTTCCCTGCCGCTTCTCTCGGATGGAGCACTCCAGCACCTCCCCCGGGTGGGGACCAGATGCAGCCAGGAGTTCTGCAGAGCAGACCCTACGGGTGGAGCAGACATCAGACAGCTGGGCGCTGCCTGGCCCCTGTGGTTGCTCGGGGGAGGCAGCTGGAGCTGTCTCCCAGAAGCCCTGAATCCTTCTGAATGACTTGGGGAAAGGCAGTCCATCGCAAGGATCAGCTTACATGGTTCTCTCTGAATGAACAGCCAGGGCTTCCCCCCAGGTGGTGCTAGTAGTAAAGAACCCACCTGCCAATACAGGAGACTTAAGAGATGCGGGTTCAATCCCTGAGTCAAAAAGATCCCCTGGAGAAGGAAATGGCAGCCCGCTCCAGTATTCTTGCCTGGAGAATCCCATGGATGGAGGAGTCCGTTGGGCTGCAGTCCATGGGGTTGCAAAGAGTTGGACACGACTGAGCACGCAAGCATACATATTCATTAGAAATGGAAGGATTCCTACTGGAAACTAAGGAATTCAGTGATTTTTAAAAGAAAACAACACTCTCAGCTCCAATGGGGCCCAAATTATTTCCTGCACTCATCAGAGGAACAAGAAAGACTCAAAAAGAGCCAGCAACCTCAAGCAAGGCACAAATGGACCAGTCCAAACAGCAGACTGCACCCACTGTGCCACCTGCATCCAATCCTCTTTTCAGGGCAGCAGGGGACTTTGAGGAACTTTGCCAAGATGGCTGGGGCTCCTCCCAACCCGCGGTCTCTGCTGCTCTGCACGATCTCACCCTAGCAGTGGAATGAGATCCAGAGACAACCATTCCAGGTCTGAGTCCCTCTGGGTCTCAGACCAGAGGTTCAGGCATCGGGGTCCCACATGGGCTTTGAGGAGCTGGTTTCTCTCCTGCGTCACGTTCAGGTCCGAGAGCAAGGCAGCTTGTGGGCAGCTCCCCTCCCTCGCCAGCCAAGGGTGTGGACTGAGTGCATCCATGTCCAACACAGAAGCAGCTGGCCCCCTCCGCTCATTTCATCACAGGCGCTGACAGAGCCTCCTGGGCAGGGCTCCTGGCACCGCCCCACTGGGGAGCTTCTCCACGTCACTGCCCGTCCTCATCAAATGCAGATTTATGAAGTGTGAGGCTAAAAGAGGCCCCTGGAAGGTTGAGAGACACATGGTCCCCAGGCCTCTGAGAGCTCTGTTCTGACCGTGGGCCACTTTCCAAGACACACTGGCCAAGCAGGTCAGTGTCGAGTTCTCACCTCTCACTCAATGCCGAGGGGCAGGCTGTTTAACCAGCCGCTCAGCAGCTTCGCATCACTGGTGGAACCGACCCTTCATGACGCGTAGGCGATATTTGTAAATCACCTCCATCGGGAGACCACCAGTTCCACTGTGAGTGTGGGGAGGAAGAGAGCCTTGAGTTCCCAGAAATGACATCTTCTTTATACCAACAGACACTGGTTTAAGCAGTTAGTCTACACCAGCTCTTATTCTATGTGCTTTACATACCCCTTTGCTCCCTACGGTCATCCCCTGAGTGGGTAGAATGGACCCTATTTTATGGACAAAGTGTTAGTCTCTCAGTCATGTCTGACTCTTTGCGACCCCATGGACTTTAGCCCACCAGGCTCCGCTGTCCATGGAGTTTTCCAGGCAAGACTACTGGAGTGGGTTGCCATTTCCTCCTCCAAGGGAACTTCCAGATTCAGGGACCGAACCCAGGTCTCCCAAATTGCAGGCAGATTCTTTACCATCTGAGCCATCAGGGAAGCCCCACAGATGAGAAAGCTGTGCCTTAAAGTGAATAAGCTGCTTGCCCGGATTTGGACCGGATCTGAGGCCTCCCTCTGGTCCACTGAACCCCAGCTTTGCTGGGGTAACAAGTCACCCTGTGGTGCACAAAACCAGGGCAGACCACAGAAAGACTTACCAGTAAGTGCTGGAATTAACCGCACAGCCCGTGTGTGGGGTTGGGAGGAAGGAGAGAGCAGTGTAGGATGGAGCTTTCATGAAGGTCCCCTGGGGAGAGTTGGGGTGTGGGCTGTGCCTCCAAGACAGTAAGATTTATCCAGATGAAGCAGGGGGCTGGGTATGAACAGGAAGAACAGGAGTGTGAAGGGGCGGGGCGTAGGAGCGCCGGAAGAGAAGGTGGGGGACGTTTCTTTCTCACTCTTTCTACTCAGTGTCTGCATGGCTTGACTTCCAGATGCTTCTGAGTCCCTGGGAGATGCTACCCTCTGAGGGGGTCATGGGCAAAAGCCTGCCTCCTGACCCCAGTGGGAGACAGGAAGGTAAAGGCGATGGGACCCAAGGATGCTCCGTACTTACCTGCCAGGTCGTTTGACTGTGGTTTTCAACCATTTTTCCAGACGCTGGATTTGGGGGCTGTAGATATGAAGGGACTAAGCTGCACCTCCAGAGACTGCACTTGTCTCCCGGTGACTTTGCAGCCCTGGTTTGCTCGCAGACACACACAGCGGAATTCTCGCGTGTTCTGACGAGGGCTCGTCCTCTCCCTGTGCCTCCCATCTATGCTGTGTCTCAGGTCACCTGGGCTCCACCTGGACAGAATGCATCCTCAAGGAGCACAATGCTAGTTGCATGCGCTGGTCAAAATTTGGGCAGCACAGCTGGGTAGAGGCTGGGGTGCACCTGGGCACTATGGTTGAGGATGAGAGCCACGCCTCCGGTGCATCTGAGAAACCAGAGTCCCACCGGAGAGGACCAGAGTGAACGGGAGAGTAGATTTGGGTTGTTGTTCAGTCGTGTTTGACTCTGTGCTGTGGAATCTGGAAAACAAAACACACCTCGGGTGATGCTCAAGACAGTGGAGTACAGTTTATTATGCCAGTGGGTCCAAGAGGAATCAGTTCTCAACAAGGATCCTGATGTTTCTGCTGCTGCTGCTAAGTCACTTCAGTCGTGTCCGACTCTGTGCGACCCCATAGACGGCAGCCCACCAGGCTCCCCCATCCTTGGGATTCTCCAGGCAAGAACACTGGAGTGGGTTGTCATGAGAGGCCCAATTTTATATCACCACTGCCACCCATACACACACACACGAGGCTTCCCTGGTGGCTCAGAGGGTTAAGCATCTGCCTGCAATGCGGGAGACCCAGGTTCTATCCCTGGGTCAGGAAGATTCCCTGGAGAAGGAAATGGCAACCCACTCCAGTATTACTGCCTGGAAAATGCCATGGACGGAGGAGCCTACAGTCCATGGGGCTACGGTCCACAGGGTCACAAAAAATCGGACAAGAGTGAGCGACTTCATTCACCACTGTGTGACTGGCCACACGTTAACAACCTCTTTGTTGTATATGATTGAGATTTACAACAAGTAGGTGCTAGGAGAATAAGCAATTTAGGCTAAAGGAAGGGAACAATGATGATACATCAAGGAGGGATGGCTCCATGGTTAATCTAACAGGGACAGCCTGACCTCAACTACTGTGAGGAAGTAACCTGTAAGATTTAGGGATTTTCCAGACCAACTGAAAGGTTATCTCTGTTATTTGTGACTCACAGACCCTGACCTGGAGGCTTACAGACCCTGACCTGGAAGGTTTGACTTTCCAGAGAGTCAGAAAAACAAGTTGTGTAAACTGTGTGTTATCCGCAGAATTATATCGCCAGACCCTCACAAGCCTATCCTTGTAAAGGTCAGCAGTATTGTGACCAATCATGATATATCTATACCTCCCCGCCCAATGTGGTTTTTTGTGCTTAAAAACTGTTCTGTAACTGTCATCGGGGTTCGCTCCTTGCTTAAGGAGGACAGAACCCCGGCGCGCCGGTTCAATAAATCCTCTTGCTATTTGCATCGATCCTGTGTCTTGGTGGTCTTGGGCGACGGACTCCAGGGCGGAACCGTGTTTGTGACCAATCATGATATATCTATACCTCCCCGCCCAATGTGGTTTTTTGTGCTTAAAAACTGTTCTGTAACTGTCATCGGGGTTCGCTCCTTGCTTAAGGAGGACAGAACCCCGGCGTGCCGGTTCAATAAATCCTCTTGCTATTTGCATCGATCCTGTGTCTTGGTGGTCTTGGGCGACGGACTCCAGGGCGGAACCGTGCGGTTCAACACTACAATCTCCGTTTGTCATCTGTAGGGAGGGAAGTCTCCAAAAGACCTGGTTTCTACTAGCAACACTTTCCTCACTCTTGGGCAGGGTCCAGGCCCAGTTCACATCCTGTCTTTCAGAAGGATGACAGGCTTCAAGATGGAGTCTCTCCTGCTTTCCTCACACAGGCCCCAAGATTCCCCCCTCTTGATGTTCATCTTATCTATAACGATGGGCATCAGTCATGGGTAGGTATTGTAAAAGGGGACCATGTAACTGCAGCAGGGCTGTCAGTCTAGAGGTTACACATCGAGTTATACACTGGAGAATACAGGCTCCCAAATTTATAATATAATGATTAACAAAATAATTACAAAAATATTTTCCACCAATCACCTTTGATCCAAGAAAATACTGACATCTAAAAGGGAGGAGACATAGTTTTTACCTGGATTTTCAAGTCATCTAGAGTGGCTGATATATTGCCAGATAAATCAGGGATATAAACATAACACTCAATTTTAATTATAGCACAGGTCTCTCCTTGGGTGGCTGTAGGTATGTCTAAAGCCATCCGATTTTGAATCACTGCCTTTCTCCTTTGTGTTTGTTCTTCATTTAAAGCTTGGAATGCCTTTGTGTTGTCCACGAGGGCCTGTTTCATGAAGTTACTTAGAGCTTGTATTTTAATCATCACGCGCCTTGCCCACTGTGCATGTAAATAAGGCACATTTACCGGGGCTTGTTGCAAGGATGGCTTAAGGCAAATCTGAACGTGCAGCAGCTGACCCAACTGACAGGAAGCCAAGGCCATAAGTGCTATCCACACAGCCAGTGGGTGCTGTTAGGGCCACCCATTGGATCCCACGGTTGTACTTTCAGTCTGAGCCAGGCCAGCGAGCTGGTAAATCTGGGCAATAAGTGACCTCTACTATTTGTTCACATTGCTCAGAGGACAAGTCTCTCACCTATTTTCATTCTTTTGGGTCTACGGGACAGTCACCAAATCCAATTTCTTATTCCTTTTGTTCCCTGACAGATAGCGGCAGGGACAGTTCAGTTCAGTCGCTCAGTCGTGTCCGACTCTTTGCGACCCCATGAATTACAGCACGCCAGGCCTCCCTATCCATCACCATCTCCCAGAGTTCACTCAGACTCACGTCCATCGAGTCCGTGATGCCATCCAGCCATCTCATCCTCGGTCGTCCCCTTCTCCTCCTGTCCCCAATCCCTCCCAGCATCAGAGTCTTTTCCAATGAGTCAACTCTTCGCATGAGGTGGCCAAAGTACTGGAGTTTCAGCTTTAGCATCATTCCTTCCAAAGAAATCCCAGGGTTGATCTCCTTCAGAATGGACTGGTTGGATCTCCTTGCAGTCCAAGGGACTCTCAAGAGTCTTCTCCAACACCACAGTTCAAAAGCATCGATTCTTCGGCGCTCAGCTTTCTTCACAGTCCAACTTTCACATCCATACATGACCACAGGAAAAACCATAGCCTTGACTAGGCGGACCTTAGTCGGCAAAGTAATGTCTCTGCTTTTGAATATACTATCCAGGTTGGTCATAACTTTTCTTCCAAGGAGTAAGCGTCTTTTAATTTCATGGCTGCAGTCACCATCTGCAGTGATTTTGGAGCCCCAAAAAATAAAGTCTGACACTGTTTCCACTGTTTCCCCATCTATTTCCCATGAAGTGATGGGACCGGATGCCATGATCTTCGTTTTCTGAATGTTGAGCTTTAAGCCAACTTTTTCGCTCTCCTCCTTCACTTTCATCAAGAGGCTTTTTAGCTCCTCCTCACTTTCTGCCATAAGGGTGGTGTCATCAGCATATCTGAGGTTATTGATATTTCTCCCGGCAATCTTGATTCCAGCTTGTGTTTCTTCCAGTCCAGCGTTTCTCATGATGTACTCTGCATATAAGTTAAATAAGCAGGGAGACAATATACAGCCTTGACGTACTCCTTTTCCTATTTGGAACCAGTCTGTTGTTCCATGTCCAGTTCTAACTGTTGCTTCCTGACCTGCATACAGATTTCTCAAGAGGCAGGTTAGGTGGTCTGGTATTCCCATCTCTTTCAGAATTTTCCACAGTTGATTGTGATCCACACAGTCAAAGGCTTTGGCATAGTCAATAAAGCAGAAATAGATGTTTTTCTGGAACTCTCTTGCTTTTTCCATGATCCAGCGGATGTTGGCAATTTGATCTCTGGTTCCTCTGCCTGTTCTAAAACCAGCTTGAACATCAGGGAGTTCACGGTTCACATATTGCTGAAGCCTGGCTTGGAGAATTTTGAGCATTACTTTACTAGCGTGTGAGATGAGTGCAATTGTAGGGTAGTTTGAGCATTCTTTGGCATTGCCTTTCTTTGGGATTGGAATGAAAACTGACCTTTTCCAGTCCTGTGGCCACTGCTGAGGTTTCCAAATTTGCTGGCATATTGAGTGCAGCACTTTCACAGCATCATCTTCCAGGATTTGAAACAGCTCAACTGGAATTCCATCACCTCCACTAGCTTTGTTCTTAGTGATGCTTTCTAAGGCCCACTTGACTTCACATTCCAAGATGTCTGGCTCTAGATTAGTGATCACATCCTCATGATTATCTGGCAGGGACAATAGGTTGGCCTTTTTCTGGGGTCATCCAAAACTATTCATCCCATGTCTGCTAAAATTGTTCAGATTACCTGATGGGTTGGCCCTTCTTACCAGCCACTGAGTTCTCATTCTTTTCTTTTTTAAAGTAAAAGGTATAGGCTTTGGTGTTTTTTTAAGGTTTACATTTACCTCAAATGTTACCCCTTGGCTTTGATCAATTTGGTTGAAGTCCAGGTTATACCAAGTAAGAAGTGACAGATTGTGAGTCACCAAGGAAGCAAACGCCTCTCACTCCGTCTCAAAAATGAGCAGAAGGAGCTGAAGTCCCCTCTGCATAGAGGAGACACCCACCAGGGAAGTCCATCCCTCACTAACAAAGTCGTGGCCCCCCCAAGCCTAACAGTTAGAAATATTATGAAAGTTTGTATACGAGTGGGCCCAGGACAGGAACACATTATCCTGAATGTGCAGTCCCGGTAGCGTCATCGTACCAGTCAGGAATAGCAGAATTATTCACAGTGGCTCCATTCTGAATCCGTGGTTGCCAGTGGAAGATGCTGGGTCTTCAAAGTTTCCCCTGGGTTAGGATGGGTGGTCCAAAGTCCCTTTTCCTCTGCTGCTGTCTTGAGCTGGGTGTGCTGAATCTAGGGAGTAATACCTGCAACTTGCAACTTTAACTGCAGTGGGAGTGGCTAGTACAATTGTGTATGGCCCTTTCCCGGGGTGAGGTGAGGTGGGGCGTGCATGGACAGCATCTATTGCTTCCAGTCCTTTACCCATACTAAATGTCCCGGTGAGTATGGGTGCACAGTAGTATCGAAGAGAATGCAATTTTTTTGAACATAAGGGGTGATGTCATGGATCACCTTTCCCAACTGTTCCAGTTGCCGCCGACACCTGCATCCTTCCTCTTTGTAATAAATTTCCCTTTACTTCCTGAATAAGTGGGGGAGACCTCCTGAACATTAATTCATAGGGGGAATAAGCTTGCGGTGGTCATTCTGATCCTCGTTAACACTAATGGCAGCACATCCATCCAGGGGGTCCATCCAGGGGGTCACCAGTTTCTTGCACCCATTTTGCCAAAGTCACCTTGATGGTCTGCTTCATTCTCTCAACCAGTCTTGAGCTTTGTGGCCTGTACGCTGTAAGTACTTTCCATTTAATATTTACTGCTTTGCAGACTAGTTGGAGTAATTCAGCCACAGATGCAGTCCCATTATTTGATTTTATACTCAGAGGGAACCCAAACTTAGGGATAATGTCTCTCAGCAAGAATCAGGCCACTTCCTTCGCTTTTTCAGTCTTGGTGGGGTAAGCTTCTACCCATCCCGTAAAAGTGCATCCCATCACCAGCAAATATTTGTATCCTCAGCATGGTTTTCCCTCAGTGAAGTCCACTTTTAGAAGTTTAAATGGAGCGGTCCCCTTTAATTGTATTCTGGGAGGCACAGTCTCCTTGGGAGATGGGTTATTCTTGGCACAGGCTACGCTTCAGTGGCTTGCATCTGCACACAAGGCTATTAGACGCAGTACGAAAAACAGCGAGCTGAAACCTCACTCAGGTCGTGCCCAGGTGGTGTTTCTTTTGCCTTGTCATAGACTGGAGCTGCTTGGGCAGGTAATAGGCTAGACACCACAGGCATCACCATGCGTTTGGTTGCTATGTTGTCCTGCGCGGCTGCTTGCTTTGGCCACTGGGTTGGCCAGACAGTTCCCTCCTGCCTGAGGTGTGTCCAACCACCAGTGGTCCCTACGGTGCATTCCGGCACTGCGGTGGGTTCCCACACTGCTTCCAACAGCAGCAGAATTTTCTCTTTATTTTTTTTATCTCTTTGTCAGTTGCAGTTAAGAGCCCCCCTTTCCTTATATACAGAGGACGGCTGATCATAAAGAGCAGTGGGACCAGGGTGAATGTGTCCGTCTGACCCCACCTGCGGTGCCACCTGGACTTCCCTAAGAGGCATCTGCAAAACCTCTCTCTCTCAAGGTTTTTTGTAGCCCTCAGCCACCTCTGAACACTCAGCTCTCCCTTTTTCCCTTCCTCTGAACTGGGGAGGGAGGGATATAACACTGGCGCAGTCCCTCCCATCAACGCAAGGAGTCTCCTCCACCAGGGGAGGTGGGGGAGGAAAATCTCCTTCTTTTCGTACTTCCTCCTCCTGCTCTGGGAGTTGCTGTTGTGTTCTCCAGTGTAAGTGAGGAGATGGGAGCTCCTCTTCCTCTGGATCATGATATATATATATATATATTTTTTTTTTTTTTTTTTTTTTTTTTTTTTGGTCCAGTTTTAGGGTTCCCTCTGAGGGCCATCCTACTCCCAAAGGATGGCCAGTCTATCTCACAAAAGGTTTTCCAGCTTGTTTGGGGTTAACTTTACAGAACAGTCGCCTCCAAAGCCCTTCCTGAAGTTTTTAATCACGCATCCAAGAACAGTCGGCCTAGACCCTCGTCCACCCATCCTGCTTTCACTTTCCTTTCATAATACGCCTCGTGCTCTCTTGCCCTCGGCAGCCTGCCAGATCCAGTCGATTAAGGCTTCCATGAACTCTTCTCTGCACATGTCAGATCCTTGCAAAATTCAAGACTGTCTCATCACTGGTTGGTGCAGGCAAATGTGCGTCTAAAGCCACAGTTCCCAATCCGACCCCAAGCAATGCTCGTCCCTCATGCTCTCTTGCCCTCAGCAGCCTGCCAGATCCAGTCGATTAAGGCTTCCATGTACTCTTCTCTGCACATGTCAGATCCTTGCAAAATCCAAGACCGTCTCATCACTGGTTGGTGTAGGCAAATGTGCGTCCAAAGCCACAGTTCCCAATCCGACCCCAAGCAATGCTCGGGAGAGCCCTGAGTCCCCAAAGAGAACGGGAGGGTGTCACGGCAAAGGGGACAGTCCCTTGGAGACCAAAAGATACGTTGACAAACAATCAGTACAGGCCTAGTTAGAAGAGTACCACTTATTTCAGTAAACAATTCCCCACCGAGCCTATGAGGACTTAGCCGTGTAGACTCACCCAGCCCCAAAGGGTTGATCAGGCCCCTTCTTCCACTATTACAGCGGGACCTACCTGCGTGCTTGCCTTCTGTCGTCCACAGTCTTGTGAAGTCCTCCTGGAAGGATGAGTTTCTAAAACAACAGCTGATCCAGAAGGCGAGGCGCCTTCCCCTCCTGGAGACTCTAGCCTCAGGTGGAGGCTCAATGGGCCTGTCTCTCCGAGGGCTTCCTGGCCAATGCACCAGAAATGCTGTGGAATCCAGAGTTGCAAAACACACTTCAGAGGACACTCAAGACAGTGGAGTACAGTTTATTATGCCAGCAGGTCCAAGGGGAATCAGTTCCCAACAGGGACCCTGATGTTTCTCAGAGGCCCAGTTTTATATCCCCCCACTGTGTGACTGCTTACATGTTAGCAACCTCTTTGCTTTATATGAATGAGTTTTACAACAAGTAGGTGCTAGGAGAACAAACAGTTTAGGTTAAAGGGGGGGGAACAGTGATGATACATCAAGGGGGGATGGCTCCATGGTTAATCTCACAGGGGCAGCCTGACCTCACCTACAATCTCCATTTGTCATCTGCAGGGAGGGAAGCTCCAGGAGACCTGGTTTTCACTAGCACCAGTTTCCTCACTCTTGGGCAGGGTTCAGGCCCAGTTCACATCGTGTCTTTAAGAAGGATGACAGGCTTTAAGATGGAGTGTCTCCTGCTTTGCTCACACAGGCCCCAACATTTGTCACCCCAGGACTGAAGCACACGAGGCTCCCCTAACCTTCAGTATCTCCCAGAGTTCACCCAAACTCATGTCCATCAAGTCGGTGATGCCATCCAACCATCTCATCCTCTCTCTCTCCCTTCTCCTCCTGCCCTCAATCTTTCCCAGCATCAGGGTCTTTTCAAATGAGTCAGCTCTTCACATCAGGTGGCCAAGGGATTGGAGCTTCAGCTTCAGCATCAATCCTTTGGATGAATATTCAGGGCGGATTTCCTTTAGGATTGACTGGTTTGGGTTGAAGGATGTTGAGTCCTTAGCCACCCAGTGCCAGCTAGGACTGGGCTTGTGGCTTTCAGCTGTAGCGTCACCCCTAACCCACGTGGCCAAGCGTCCATGTCACCAGCACAGCTTCTTAGAATCAGTCCGGAGACTCAGAGCTCCTCCTTTACATTCTTCCCGCTTCCCGTCCCCACCACACGCTCGCATGTCACACACATTCAGAAATGGAAAAGGTCAAGCCGCAAATCCTGACCCACCGCTCAGTACCCTGGGAGTTATTTTTAGGTAAGAAAAGACCCTTTTCCTTCTGACTCAAGGGCCTGCTGACAAAAATGCTCTAAATGGAGAAGCTAAATGCAAGAGTCATTTCTGGTGCCATTTCTCTTATCAAAGAGGCCCTTGTGGCTGCATCCTTCCCCACCCTGCCTTTGCCCTACAGGCAGTTCTGCAGACCAGGGCAGCAAGCCCACATAATCCTTTTTATGTGACCAAGAAGGACCCCATGGGACCTTCCTGGGACAGGCCTTCCCCCAAATCCTCTGCTTTAGCTCCTCTCTGAAATACCCAGATAACAGTTGTTGATGACAGTAAAATCACCACCAAATGGAATATGCTGACTACTTGATGGTCATGAGCACGTAGCCCCAGGCCTCCTGGAGCCTAAGGACTGGTCAAGTTCACCCCTGGGACACCACCTGCTGCCTCACCATCGGCCCATCAGAGAATTGTGCATAAGCTCATCTCAGACCCTGCGACACCCCCTCCCTCACCAGGCAGTAATAAAGGCTTTCCTGAAACCCTTTGGAGAGCTTGCGGATTTCCAGGTCAAGAGCCAGCTGTCTCCTTGCATGGCCTTGCAGTAAACCTGTCTCTGCTCCAGTCTTCCACATTTCAGTTTGTTGGACTTCGCTATGCGTTGGGCACAGGAACTTGAGTTAAGAGTTACCCTCCCACTGCCCCCCACCCCGGCGCCCCCTGCTCACCCTCGACACCCGCTTCAGCATATCCATTCATTTCTTGGATGATGTTGCTGGGTGTTCTGCTCCTTTGACTTAGAGTGCCCCACAGATGGAGATTAGGACTATAAAGAGGACAGGAAATCAAGGTAAGTTGCTGGGAAATTACCGATTTCATCACTAGTCTCTTAATAGTGTCATAGCCCTGGGAGTTTACAAAGTGTGCTGGAACCAAACCTCACTTGTTCATGAGAGCCAGAGGGCATGTCCTGCTCTAAAGCAAGACTCTGACTCTCTCTGGTCCCTCTCCCGGACCTCGGCCAAATCCAATCCCTAGATCCAGTCCAGTCCTTGGATCCGCTCTCCCCACACCTGTCTTCTGTGAGCTTTCTTGTTTGTACGTGGCTCACTGGTCCCTCTGTAGTGAGTGGACGTGAAGGCGTGGAGAGCCGTCGTATCTGTGTGCGTGTGTGCTGAGTCTCTGCAGTCACGTCTAACTCTCTGTGACCCCATGAGCTGTAGCCCACCAGGCTCCTCTGTCCACGAGACACCGGAGTGGGTTGCCATGCCTTCCTCCAGGGGATCTTCCCAACAAAGGGATCAGACTCACATCCCGTATGTCTCTTGCATCAGCAGGCAGACTCTTTACCACTAGTGCTACCTGGGAAGCCCGTCGTCATGTCTAGTTGCCTACTATTCACTTTCTAGAAAAGGGACTAAATGATTTTTTAAAATTTGATACTAGACACCTGAACCTTCTGTGGGTTTCCGTCCTCCGCATCCTCTGTCACTGTGGAGAACACATACCTAGTTGTAAGCACCCCAAACTCTATTTGAAATGATCTCATTTGCCACCAAAATCGCTCCTGTTTTTCTAGCAAACTTGTCCGTGTTAATGAGTTCATATAACGTTCATACGAATCCTGGAAGCAAGTGTTGCTGTGCTCATTCTACAGATGAGCAAACTGAGTTTCAGAAGAGGCTGAATCTTTTGGCCAAGACACTGGGCTCTTGGGCTTCTCTGGTGGCTCGTTGTGAAAGGACTCTGCCTGCAATGCAGGAGACCCAGCTCAGTCCTTGGGTTGGGAAGATTCCCTGGAGAAATGAATGGCAATCCATTTCAGTATTCTTGCCTGGAGTATCCCCTGGACAGAGGAGCCTAGAGGACTACAGTCACAAAGAGACAGACATGACTGAGTGACTAACACTTTTTTCCACTGGGCTTTTACATGACACGGAGCAGCCTTAATCCCAGGTCTGCCAAGCTCGGGTGAAAGTCCTTCCACCCAGTCACCGTGGAACAGGCAGCTGTGGGCAAGGAAATTCTCAGGAGAAGAGTAGCTAAGTTTCTTGTGGGGAGCCATTGGTGTGCCCCCAGTTACAAAGTCTCCAAACTCTTCCAGGCAACCCCCCCAACTTGCCTGAGAATCTGTCCCCGATGGTCACCAGGACCCAAGATTTCAGGACTGAAAAGCCCAGGGGCACAGCTGGCGTTTCTGCCACCCTCCCTCCTCCACTCCCATGGAAGAGAAATCCAATCTCCGCGGCCCAGTGTTTGGGGTCCTGGGAGCCTCGGCCTGGCAGTGGCCTATGGGATTATCTTTATTGGCCTCTCCACCATCGTTAAGCCTCTGGGGAAGGAACCAGATGTCCCCACTGGACCAGCCATTGCCATTGTGTCCAGCAAGGTCCAGCTGTTCCAGGCTCTCTTCACAGAGCATCCCATTCATCTTGGATTTCTTAGTGCCATATCCAAGCTGCCTGAGGAGAAAAGGATGCTCCATTCCTGACATCAGGGGGAAAATATGAATCGGGAATCCAGGAAATGCTGGGAAGCAATTGTGTTTTCTCCCCAATGGGCACCACCACCTCCCCTCACTCCCTCCCCTCCCCACGGAACCAGGGAGGCAAGCTTTGTTTGCTTTCCCTGGAGAATGTGATCCAGGCATCTCTCCTTTCAGAAAAGATTTTCCAGCCATTTCTGAAAATCTGCTGCATTTTTGGGTCAATCCCATTAAGAGATCAGCTTTTGGGGTTTAAGTTCCATGTCTCTAGAGAATTAGAGTAACACAGCTGGATGGATAACTTAGCGCTGCAGATCTACTAGGTCCTGGGAATTCTGAGGGACCTTCAATCACTCAGTTTCTCTCACATGCTGCTTGTGTGCGTGTTAAGTCCCTGCAGTCATGTCCGACTCTGTGAGCCTATGGATGGTGACCCGCCAGGCTCCTTTGTCCAAAGGATTCTCTAGGCAAGAACACTGGAGTAGGATGCCATGCCCTCTTCCAGGGGATCTTCCAGACCCAGGGGTTGAATCTGTGTCTCTTTATGTCCCCTGCATTGGCAGATGGGTTCTTTACCCCTAGTGCCACCTAGAAAGTCCACTTCCTCTCCCAACCAAGAGTAATTTCATATTTTTTTTTCCAAGCACTGGGATAAGATGCAACTCTAGCTTGAGACTGATCAGGACAGGAAGTTAATTTGTCTCAGATTAACACAGGTGGAGTGTTGAAGAGAAACTCACAGTGCTTGGGAATTCTGAGTCCTGTGTTCTAGTTCTGGCAGTGTCTAGACTTGCTAAGTGAGTTGGGAACCACTGGTTGCTCATCTCACAGAGAGTTTTCATCCCATGCCAATACTAGGTGGGTTCCATAGCGCTTCNTGGGATAAGATGCAACTCTAGCTTGAGACTGATCAGGACAGGAAGTTAATTTGTCTCAGATTAACACAGGTGGAGTGTTGAAGAGAAACTCACAGTGCTTGGGAATTCTGAGTCCTGTGTTCTAGTTCTGGCAGTGTCTAGACTTGCTAAGTGAGTTGGGAACCACTGGTTGCTCATCTCACAGAGAGTTTTCATCCCATGCCAATACTAGGTGGGTTCCATAGCGCTTCCCCGGGGACTCGGTCAATAAAGAATCCACCTGCAATGCAGGAAACCTGGGTTCAGTTCCTGTGTCAGAAAGATCCCCTGCAAGAGGAAATGGCAACCCACTCTAGTATCCTTGCCTGGGAAATTGCATGGACAGAGAAGCTAGCAGGCTACCGTCCACGGGGTTGCAAGAGTCAGACAGGACTTAGTGATTAAACCACCCCCACCATGCAGACATGGGTAAGAACGCGATTTTGCATCCCTGGGTTCAAACAGATGGATCAGGGCCAGATGTCTGACCAAGACTAGACCAGTCAGAGTTCTTTCCTCAGGAACTTGAGCTCAGCATTTGGAAGGTCCATCGCCCTTAGACCGCCTTCTTAAACTGACGAGAGGTA
The DNA here is from genome assembly GCA_006410675.1 of Oreotragus oreotragus. Lineage (NCBI taxonomy): Eukaryota > Metazoa > Chordata > Mammalia > Artiodactyla > Bovidae > Oreotragus > Oreotragus oreotragus. The sequence continues at coordinate 20,685 of SJYX01008844.1, forward strand.
CCAATGGCAGCCAAGCTCTTCACCTCAAAATCTGGAGAGCAGAGTCCGTCGTGCAGAGAAGAATAAAGCAGATCTAAAGAGAAAAAGAAAAGTCAGCCCGCTGCATTTGTGCAGTTTTCTTCAAGAGTTCATTTAATTCTGCTTTGAAAAGGTGATTTATGAGGCATGCTAAAACAAATGTAGAAAAAAATGATATTTGCAAGATCTCAAAGTAAAAATCATCAATTACAAAGGGAAAATGTCACGTTAGAGAGAAGAAACTCTGTAAACATCACCTTCAGACAGTGATCACGATTACATCAACAGTAACAGGATGTTACATCACGGGTCCCCGGCTGTGACTCCCTGAAGAGACCCAGCATCACTTCTCAACAGTTGCTGTTGTTACTATTCGGCCACCAAGTCTTGTCTGACTCTTTGCAACCCCAGGGGCTGCAGCAAGCCAGGCTCCTCTGTCCTCCACAGTCTCCCGGAGTTCGCTCAAGTTCATGTCCACCGAGTCAGTGACGCTCTCCCACCATCTCATCCTCTGCCTCCCCTTCTTCTGCCTTCAGTCCTTCCCAGCATCAGGGCCTTTCCAACAGGCCTTTCCACAGTCTGTAGCCTCAATTCAAGAGGTTATCATGAGAAAACATCAGAGAAACCCAAACTGACAGACATTCTACAGAATGACACTTCTTTAGAATGTCAAGATACAGAAGACAAGTCTGAAACTGTCCCAGGTTGGAGGAGACATGGCAATGAAATCCAATATGTGATCTGAGATGGGATCTTGAAACAGAAAGAGGGTATCACTAGGAAAAAATGGTGAAATATGAAAAAAACTACAGTTCAGCTAACAGTATTGCACCAACGTGAATTGCTTAGTTTCGTTCACTGTGCTATGATTCCATAAGATGTTGACATTAGGGAAAGTTGGGTAGAGGGTATGTGAGAATTATCATTGTTATCTCTGCAACTCTCCTGTAAATCCAAATTAGCTCAAAATAAGGAGTTTTAAAGTGTGTGTCCCTGTGGCTCAGCGGTAAAGACTCCACCTGCAATGCAGGGGAGTTGCAGGAAACACTGGCTCAATTTCTGGGTCAGGAAGATCCCCTGGGGTAGGAAATGGCAATTCACTCCAGTATGCTTGCCTGGAAAAGTCCATGGGCAAAGCCTGGCGACAGTCCATGGGTCGCAAAGAGCCAGACACGACTGAGCACGCACACACATGTAACTGAGCGCACGCCCGCACACACACAGAGTAACTCTCTGCTTCACAGTGGACTGTTAGGCTTCCCATGGTGGGCAAAAAGGACTTTCTCCAAGTCTGAATACCTTAGACAACAGCAATCATATGTGATGCCTCTTCTTAATCTGATGACATCTAACAATCCTAAAATGGACCGGTGCATTACTTGTGGACATAACGTGACTTTTAACTTTGCTGATTGTTCTGTTTTGGCTGTTTGCTCCTTGCATCTGTAACTGTGTGACTCGATTTGTTTCTAGTGGCACGAAGGCTTTTAAGGTATAAATGATTGCTCAAACTCCTGCCACAGAGGCAGCTTCCTCAAACTGCTACTTGGGGCCCCTGGATCAGAGACCCTCAGTAGGAGGGTTAGAAGAATATGTTGCCTCACTAATTTCGGGGTGACGTCCCTTTCCCTAAGCAACATAATTCTAAAAGAAAGGAGCAATTGAGAGGGTAACAGGTAGGAAAGCTGCTGCTGCTGCTGCTGCTGCTGCTGCTGCTGCTGCTAAGTCGCTTCAGTCATGTCCGACTCTGTGTGACCCCATAGACGGCAGCCCACCAGGCTGCCCCTGGGATTCTCCAGGCAAGAACACTGGAGTGGGTTGCCATTTCCTTCTCCAATGCACGAAAGTGAAAAGTGAAAGGGAAGCCGCTCAGCCGTGCCCGACTCTCCTCCAGGTGGGAAGGCTGGGAGTCTCCAAATGGAGGAAATAGGTTGCAAGTGTCAGACGTGTCTTTCTCTCTCTCTTAAGTGGCAGGAGGAAACAAACTAGAAGCGTCGAATTTTTGGCGTCCCTGACAGCTCAGTTGGTCAAGAGTCCCCCTGCAATGCAGGAGACCCCGGTTCGATTCCTGGGTCGGGAAGATCCCCTGGAGAAGGAATAGGCTACCCACTTGAGTTTTCTTGGGCTTCCCTTGTGGCTCAGCTGGTGAAGAATCCACCCCCAGTGCAGGAGACGTGGGTTCAATCCTTGGGTTGGGAAGATCCCCTGGAGAAGGAAAGGCTACCCATTCCAGTATTCTGGCCTGGAGAATTCCATGGAGTGTATAGTCCATGGGGTCGCAAAGAGTCGGACACGACTGGGTGACTTTAAATGTTAAATATAAATGTTAGACAGAAGGGAAAATACGTCATATGCAATGTTATATGTTATATGCAATATAGCATATGACCACCAGGTGGCACCCAAGGCCCGTATCTGAGACTGCACCAGCTTCTCGCGTTTGCTGGAAACTTCTCGCTCAGAGCTCTGTCCAGGGAAGACACTGCAGGCTTGATGAGCAGTGGGACATCACCCTAGATAGGACTAGAGACCAGGGTCCAAATTGCATCCATTCGTGGTGGATGGAAACGAGACTGGAATGAGAAAGTATTTTCTGCTATGCCAGTAAACAAAGGATGGCAGTCATTAGCAATTGCAGCCCTCCAGTGTGAGCTGGCGAGGCCCGAGGGAACTCAGGAAGGAGACAAACAATACGTGCGTGCCATCCAGCAGCCGTCAGACTGCAGCCGCTGCTGGCCGCTGAGCTCTCAGGAAGCTGAGGATGTGAAAACTGGATCCTCGCCCCAGATCGCTGAGGCGCACATGAAAGGACTGATTTCTTTGAGGCATCTCCTACATCTTCCCATACAAAGGAAAGCACCAGATTCCTTAGCTTGGGCTGTCTGGTTTTCTTTGCTGAATCACTTCAGAGCTTGACTGTTTGTGGCCCTATGGACTGTAGCCCTCCAGGCTCCTCTGTCCAAGAGATTCTCCAGGCAAGAATACTGGAGTGGGTTGCCATGCCCTCCTCCAGGGCATCTTTCCCACTCGGGGATCAAATGCAAGTTTTTTATGTCCCTTGTTCTCTTTCAGTTGGGTCCTGTTGCTCAGTGGTGTCCGACTCTTTGAGACCCCATGAACTGCAGCATGCCAGGCCTCCCTGTCCATCACCAGCTCCGAGTGTGCTCAAACTCATGTCCATCGAGTCAGTGATGCCATCCAACCATCTCATCCTCTGTCATCCCCTCCTCCTCCTGCCCCCATCTTTCCTAACATCAGGGTCTTTTCCAATGAGTCAGTTCTTCGCATCGGGTGGCCAAAATATTGGAGTTTCAGCTTCAGCATCAGTCCTTCCAATGAATATTCAGGACTGATTTCCTTTAGGATGGACTGGTTTGATTTCCTTGCACTCCAAGGGACCCTCAAGAGTCTTCTCCAATGCCTCTTTTCTTTAATTTATAATAATCTTTTGATGTTCAGACTACCTGCCTTTTGTTGCCAAATCTATATGTTAACCTGGCTCCTTCCCTCTTCTCCTTGGAGCAATTCTCTCAGAGTCGCTTGAGATACTGTCTCTGGGCTTGAAGTCCTAAAAATTCCCACAAAATAAAATATAACTCTCCACTCTTAGACCGTGAATAGAGGTTTTTAGTGGACCCAACTGTGAGCACTCCAGTGCAGACACATGCTTGCCTGTGGTGGAGTACGAGGGCTCTAGAATGCTGGGTCAGTAGCTGTGGCCATGGGCTCAGACGTTCCACAGCGCGTGGGATCTCCCTGGATCGGGGATTGAACCCTTGTCCCCAGGACTGGCTGACGATTCTTCACCACTGAGCGACCAGGGAAGTCCTAATTTTATTTTTTTTAATTCAATTCTTTCTACATTTTCATGTTAATGGCATGATACTCTTTATTCCTCTCATTAGGAAAATCCTAAATATATGTTAGTAAAGACCCCTTTTCTATCAAATTTGTTTGTGCCTTCCTCTTCTATGAACATAAAAAATACAATTTTTTTATATCATCAAAGAAATAAAATTGAAGTCTACTGATCCTCAAAACAAAACCCTCCAGCCTAGGAGCTGGGCAGAAAGTGGGCAGAAGAGCCACATCCTGAATGTGGGAACCAGTGAGCCTTAAGGAAAATGCAGTAACTTCTCTCTTTTTCTGTCATCTCCTGTCCCTGTTCTTCAGGGGGGAAATTCTTATTCCTTAAATAGTTGTCTTGGACATGATACGAATGACCCTGAAACAAGCAAGTGGTATCCCCAGCAGCCTGACTTTGGATAGACCCCTGACCTTCTTCCTTCACTCCCCACCCCGCTCCCCGCATCAGAAAGAGGGGTCTTATCGGCTGCCTCTTCTCCAGCTGTAACTTCAGGGGGAGCTGATCCTTCAGGGCCCCCTCAGCTTTATCTTGCTTGAAAAGATAGATGTGGCAGTGCTAGAAATCAAAACGCCTCTCTGGCCGGATCTTGCTGACCAGAACCCAATTATCACTGACCCACCAGCCATGTTGAAAATGATTTTTATTACTGTAGAAATAATTGCACGCCCAGGATCTTAAGAATAGCTATTAATAGATTACAGAAAGACTCAAAATGAGGACATTTTGCCTCCTCTGCCTCCTGGAAATCACCACTATCTCTGCTTTCTGGGTTTCACCCTCTTGGGGATGACATCGTAGCATAAAATAAAATATTTATGCCTCTATTTCTCGATTTATCAATATCTGACTAAAAGCATTGTCCACCACTGTCACGGATGAGGAACCGGGTGAATTCTAAACCACAATGCTTCCCCTCCCCAGCCATCTCTCAGTTTTTATTAGTTATGCTATTTAAAATTTTTCCCTGGTAGCTATCTTTGTGACGTTAAACTCCACGCTTAAAATAATTTCACATTTAAGATACTTTCAAGTATACTTAGAAGCATTATTTTAAGATAAACCTTTACTGCAAGTATGCCTATAATTAGAATTTTATTATTTAGACAGTATCTGTTAAGGTCTCTTTAGGAAAGACGAGGAGTCTAATGCGTTTAGGTTCTTTCCACCTTTCCTCCATGCTTTGAAATTTTAATTTCTTGTGTTATTATTCTTTCCACGTTGAAAGAATGGCACTTGTAGTCCAGACCATCTATCTGAGATCTGAATATGAGTAAAACACTGGTTTTAAGGCCGGAGATAGGTGGTCTTCGGGTGAGGCATTTACAACTGACCTCCTGTTTGCACTTAGAGATGGAAATAACCACAGGAACAAGGTAAATATATGGACTTGGTCTCCTGAGGACACTTTAAGATAAGAGTCACGGTAGAGAGAGAGAAACAGGATAAACCCCTTGAGTAAAAGATCAAGAGGTCACATATTTCCCATCCTTGGGGCAAAGGGGACCCTGCAGTTCTGCAGAAAGTCTCCTTGGGGTTCAAAAAGGAGGTGCCACCCCATAATATGTGATGCCAAGACCTCCCCCCATAGGCCTCTGGACTGGGATCCATGTTAGAAAAAAGCTGTGCACGCATATTGGGGAGGGTTCTAGGGCAGGTCAGGAGTGGAATAAGAAACCAGATAATTGGTCGAGAGTAAACAAAGACACGGAAAAACTGCCCTATAAAAATGACTTAACTGCTTCTTTACCGCTCCCCCTCACTGTGGGGGTGCCCACACCCTTTCTCTCTGCGTGCGCATCTCTGCCTTGCTTCTATCTTAACTAAACAAACTGTTTCTCTGTGAACTCTTTCCCTTGAGCTGTCTATAATAATAAACTTTATACCTGGTTTTATGGGTTTTGCCTCTTGAGAAATGCAATTTCAAACAGGGCAAAGACTACAGGAACTCTGCTTCTAGCCTCTAGCCCTTACTGGCATGTCTAGTGGTTAGGATTCCTGGCTTTCCTTCATCCAGGCTCCCCAGGTTCAATTCCTGGGCAGGAGACTAAGATCTCACTTGCTTCAAGCCACTGCTCACTGCTGTCCCCACAAGATCAGTTTCTCATTTTCAGTATAAATAAGGGTAGGCTGTATTAATAACAATTTTACAAAGAAAAATCCCCCAAACAGGCTGCTTCCCTCCTTGCTTTTCTTCAGCATCTCTATCTCTTCCCCCGATTAGCGGATAACAACTAAAACCTCTGGATCTATCTTCTAATATCATAGAACACTAAGATAAGCATCGCCTCTGGCTGCCAATGCAGGTGATATATGAAACTCGGGTTCGATCCCTGGGTGAGGAAGATCCCCTGGAGGAGGGCATGGCAACCCACTCCAGCATTCTTCCCTGGAGAATCCCATGGACAGAGGAGCCTGGNTAATATCATAGAACACTAAGATAAGCATCGCCTCTGGCTGCCAATGCAGGTGATATATGAAACTCGGGTTCGATCCCTGGGTGAGGAAGATCCCCTGGAGGAGGGCATGGCAACCCACTCCAGCATTCTTCCCTGGAGAATCCCATGGACAGAGGAGCCTGGCGGGCTGCAGTCTATGGGGTTGCAAAGAGTCGGACATGACTGAGCATGTGCACATGTCACACACACACACACGAGGAGGACCACGGGTATTGTTCTGGCTGCACAGGCCCTGGTGAGTCAGCGCTATCCTTCCTACTCATTAAGTGATATTAAAGTGGAAGCTTGCTCTACATCAGGGGGTTCCCAAGCTCTCTTGTGCCTTTGAATCTTATGGAAGACATACTGACACCCCAAAGGCTGAATCTTCGCCCTGGAGTTTCCAAGTCAGCAAGTCTGAGCCTGAGAATTTGCACTTATAACAAGTTCTTAAGTGATACTGATGCTCGCTGCTAGTCCAGGGACCACACTTTGAGAACCACTGAGCTGCAACAGAAACCCTTATGGCAGAAAATGAAGAAGAACTAAAGAGCCTCTTGATGAAAGTGAAAGAGGAGAGAGAAAACGTTGGCTTAAAGCTCAACATTCAGAAAACTAAGATCATGGCATCCNCTGACACCCCAAAGGCTGAATCTTCGCCCTGGAGTTTCCAAGCCAGCAAGTCTGAGCCTGAGAATTTGCACTTATAACAAGTTCTTAAGTGATACTGATGCTCGCTGCTAGTCCAGGGACCACACTTTGAGAACCACTGAGCTGCAACAGAAACCCTTATGGCAGAAAATGAAGAAGAACTAAAGAGCCTCTTGATGAAAGTGAAAGAGGAGAGAGAAAACGTTGGCTTAAAGCTCAACATTCAGAAAACTAAGATCATGGCATCCAGTCCCATCACTTCATGGGAAATAGATGGGGAAACAGTGGAAACAGTGGCTGACTTTATTTTTCTGAACTCCAAAATCACTGCAGATGGTGACTGCAGCTATGAAATTAAAAGACGCTTACTCCTTGGAAGGAACGTTATGACCAACATAGTCAGCATATTAAAAAGCAGAAACATTACTTTGTCAACAAAGATCCAGCTAGTCAAGGCTATGGTTTTTCCAGTGGTCACGTATGGATGTGAGAGTTGGACTCTAAAGAAAGCTGAGCGCTGAAGAATTGATGCTTTTGAACTGTGATGTTGGAGAAGACTCTTGAGAGTCCCTTGGATGGCAAGGAGATCCAACCAGTCCATCCTAAAGGAGATCAGTCCTGGGTGTTCATAGGAAGGACTGATGTTGAAGTTGAAACTCCAAAATTTTGGCCACCTCATGCAAAGACCTGATTCATTTGAAAAGACCCTGATGCTGGGAAAGATTGAAGGCTGGAGGAGAAGGGGATGACAGAGGATGAGATGGCTGGATGGCATCACCGACTCAATGGACATGAGTTCGGGTAAACTCCAGGAGGTGGTGATGGACAGGGAGGCCTGGTGTGCTGTGGTTCATGGGATCGCAAAGAGTCGGACACGACTGAGCGACTGAACTGAACTGAGCTGCAGCAGTACTTGTCAAACTTTCAAGGGTATAAAGCCACCTGAGTATCTTATTTCACTTCAGATTCTGACTCAGTAGCTCTGAAATGGTGCTTGAGGCTTACCTGTCCAACAGGTACCCAGGGGATACCAACACTGCTGGTCCCGGGACCTCGCATTTAGCACCAAGCCTTGAAAAGTTATATTTCTGTAACCTGCTACCTGTCACCAACACCTATCATAGACAGACGGTAGAGAGAGAGAGAAAGGAACTACCAGAGTTCTTCTTTGTGTCTGTTTTCCTGCAGAGAAGCTGTCTAGGCAGTCTGGGTCACTCACAAGGATGCTGAGCATGTCTATAAGGAGCCCAACCCACCAGCCCTGGGGGGCTGAGAGTGGCTGTGAATAGTCCCGTGGGCATTAAGGACCCCAGGCCCGGTGATGCTGAGAGAAGGAGCAGACAGTGTGATGCAAAAATCTCAGCTGGGATGGGAGAAATGACCAAGGGCAGAGACGGTGATCCAGGCTCGAGAAGCCTCAGGAATACCTAGCCTGCGACCAGGGTAGAATGTCCTGTCTTACCATCAGCTTGCTTCGGAAAAAAAGAAAAGAAAGTAGTTTCTAAAATTGGAGTTTCTTCTCTTGGGAAAGTCAGATTCTTTCCCCACAACCGGCCGTCTGAGGGCGATTATGATGGGGGGAGGGGAGATAAATGCTTCCACGCACCATTACCTCCTGTGATGGATGGCTTTCCCTCCGGGCCTTGCTCCAAGCCAGCTCCTGGCTCAGGCCCAGGCCATCTGGGAGCCCGGACAGCGCATTGAGTGGCCAGGGCACCGGGAACCAGCGCCTGGGTTGGGTTCCCAGCTCCAGCCCTGGTTTTCTAATTATAACTGCCCCTGGCTCTCAGGTGGCACAGAGCGCTTTCAGAGTTCTTCATTCAGGCCTCCATCCCTTTGTCAACCAACATTTTTGGGGTGGGGGGGCGTGCAACATACAGATCATTGCATCATGCTCTCAAGGAAGGAGACGAGGATCTAAAAACTGTACAGATCCTTCGATCATGAGACAAAGATATGCTTCATGCTGGTATTCAGACCTCCCTCAGTGGCTATTCCTGATGGATCTTTCTACCAAGGAAAGGATAGGGGAGTGCCTTTTTTAGCCCAGAGAGGAGCAGCCAAGGTCACAGGATGCCAGCATAGACAGGAGTTTTTGCAACAAAGACCAGATAGTTAGGACATCAAAAGATTACTTTTACTTAAAGAAAACCGGGCATCTCCAGAGATGTAGTGCTTTTCTATGTGTGAGAAGATGCAAGCGTCTGGGCTCACTGAAATCGTTTATTTGACATGCACCTTAACTATCTGGAAAAGACCCTGAATCTGAGAAAGATTGAGGGCAGAAGGAAAAGAGGGTGAGATGGTTGGATGGCCTCACCGACTCCATGGGCATGAGTTTGAGCAAACTCTGGGAGATGGTGAAGGACAGGGAAGCCTGGAGTGCTGCAGCCCGTGGGGTTGCAAACAGTCAGATGCGACTGAGTGACTGAACACCGGCAGTTATCTGTCTGGTGCTGGTGGCCTGCGCCTTCTCACCCTGAGTTCCCTGAGGGCCCACCATGGGCTTGGCTGTAATATGAAGGCTTGATGGCTGCATCAGCCTTTGTTTACTGAGACAGCTGGCAACAGTTTTCACTCACAGTCCATACAAGGTTTCAAGGATTCTTGAAATCTTAGTAATAGGGGTAGTCCTTTAGAGTTTATCTTCTTTCATCCAGATGAACTCATTAAGTTTATATTGCACTTCTTACAAAACAAACCCTGGGATATAAGATACCTCATTACTGTGTGTGTCCAGCTCTTTGCAACCCCATGGACTGTAGCCCACCAGACTCCTCTGTCCCTGGGATTCTCCAGGCAAGAATAGTGAAATGGGTTGCCCTTTCCTTCTCCAGGGAATCTTTCCAACCCAGGGATCAAACTCAGGTCTCTTGTGTCTCCTGCACTGTCAGGCGGGTTCTTTATCTGCTGAGACATCGGGGAGCTATCTTTGAGCCCACACAGTGACTACTCCCCTCCTTTTTTTTTAGTAGAGACTGTTCACAAGGATGTTAAGCAATCTCCATCCAACTCTCTGAAAGGTTAGAAATACAATCTCAGCCTTCTGATTACAAATCCAACGGGATTTCCACTCTGCCCTACTGTCTTCCACATAAACTTTGCAGTGTATGAACACGAACAGTAACGACGCCAGAAAGGGTAGACTGAGGCACGAACTTCTCTTGAAGGGCTTACAGAATAGCACTTCCAGTGACCTTGCAAGAGGGGGAGGGGGAGGGCACATTTGCGAGAGAATGTCTCCAAACTTAGAGAAAAATACCACATTTAGTTGCATTGTCCACAAATAGCTTATCATCACTCTGAAGGAATCATGTGACAATAAGTCATCTAAGTGTGCTTCGAGAGAGAACTGGGTCTGGGCATCCCAGACCAGTAAGGAACTGAATTGTCTCTTTGTGTGGGATGCCCAGGCTGCAAGTCATTGGAGGCTGACCTAAAACTAGACCCAGGCACACCCCGCCCTTGCCAGCTCTGGATTCTTTGTTTGTGACGTTCTCTGATCATCTTTCGTCCCAGCTATTGATGTTGGCTGAAGTCCTGGAAAGCCCTGTGTTCTTCAGTGAGGCATGTAAGTCCTGCATTATGTGTATTTGCGGGGCACTTTTGGCTAAATTAAGCCTCTTGTTTAAACGGTATTTGTTGTTGTGTTCAAATCTTTCTTGAAACTAGAAAATAACTTCATGTGTACTCTTAAGGTTGCCACCTTCCTGACTTCAGGAAATGGAAAAGTTGTAGTGATCTCAATTCAAATTTGGCTCCGCAGCTTTATTGGATCCACCCAACAAAGTCCATCTACTGACTCCGGGTCACGGTGAAGGAAAGTGCAGCATTTCTTGCAGGTGCTGAGTGAGGAGTCCAGGAAGCTAGAGTTTAAAAGGCCTGAATTCTCTCAAGACTTTCAAGGAAAGGTTTTTAAAGACAGAGTGAGAGATGGAGGTTTTGGGGAGTGTGATCAGTTCATGGACCTTCTTCTGACTGGTTGGCGGTGAGGTCATTGGGAATGAGCATCCACCTCTGGTTCCACCCCATCTGGGGTCTATGCGTTTGTGGACAGCATGCAGTTTGCTTCCCCCACCTGCTAGGAGTTTCAGTGTCTGCAAAACAGCTCACAGGATTTGGCTCAGAATATTATCTATAGCCCTTGAGAAGGAACTAAAGGTCCTTGACTTTCTTCAATGGCTTGACTGTTATTATTGTGTCTTGTTTGACTGTTTTCCCTTTCATTCTGCCTTTTTTATCACTTCTCTGATTAAATTTACCTTTTGCAATTCAGGGAAGGTCTAGGAGGCTAAAGTTTTTCTACAGACACGAGGTAGGCAGAGGACATGAGGGGAGGGATCTGTTCTGGGAAGACCCCATAAAGTCCAGCTTGGTTACAGAGGTATTTGCATTTGGGTTGCTTTGATGACCCAAAGACCTTGCAGATTATAGAAGTAAAGTGAAAAGGGAACCCCAGATCTCCCTGCCCATCTTCTGCCTCCTGTGCCTTCTTCGGCTCCTAGTCCGAGTTTCTTGCACAGTAGCAGCATCCTCAAAAGCAGTTGATGCTTTTGAACTGTGGTGCTGAAGAAGACTCATGAGAGTCCCTTGGACTGCAAGGAGATCAAACGAATCAATCCTAATGGAAATCAACCCTGAATATTCATTGGAGGGACTGATGCTGAGGCTGAAGCTCCAGTACGTTGACCACCTAATGCAAAGAGCTGATTCACTGGAAAAATACATTTCCCGATGCTGGGAAAGATTGAAGTCAAGGAAAGGGGATGACAGAGGACAAGATGGTTGAATGGCATCACTGACTCAGTGGACATGAGTTTGAGCAAGCTCNACCACCTAATGCAAAGAGCTGATTCACTGGAAAAATACATTTCCCAATGCTGGGAAAGATTGAAGTCAAGGAAAGGGGATGACAGAGGACAAGATGGTTGAATGGCATCACTGACTCAGTGGACATGAGTTTGAGCAAGCTCCAGGAGATGATGAAGGACAGGGAAGCCTGGAGTGCTGCCATCCATGGGGTCGCAAAGAGTTGGACACAGTTGAGTGACTGACCAATGACTCCATCCACCCCTGCCCCATTTGACTCCATCCCACTGCACAAGCTTACAGGAGGAGAACTGGAAAAGCAGGTACGGTCTAGAGGTGTCCACTGAGGAATCTCACAAGGTGAGGCAAAGCTGAACGCAAATGGGGTCCATCTGCTCTACTTCCTGGGTAACCATGGCTCATGGGAAAGTGAGCACCATCTGGGTTTTTAAACGCAGAGGAGGAGGTGCCTGGGGAAGAGGAGAGGGTTCCTCTGACAGCCCCACGTGTCCCATTCCCAGAGTGAAATTCTGGGAAGCGTTCTGCTGACGGGGAGCAGGCGTGCTTGAGCTGGAACTCTGGCTCCTCCGGGGACAGCTGCCTGGACCTGTCACAGCACCGGGCACTCAGGCAGGTCCCCTCCACGGCTCCCCCAGGACAGTCACACTAGGAAACACTGCCATCTGGTGGGCATTTTGCAGTTTTCCCCCTTTTCCAGGCCCCCTGCCAAAGAATGAGGAGCATCTCAAAACTGCTGAAAGGGGGAGCCTTGGAGCCTCCAAGGTCTTCCAGACCTTCCAAGGCTGGCTATCTTCATAGCCCAAAGCTCTCTAGGGTGTGAGCGTCCAGGGCTACCTCCTGAGGTTCTGGGCTGTGGGATCAGAGTGTCATATATTCAGGCTCTCTCCTGCCAGCCTTCCCCATTCCATGATACATCTCACCCTCGTCTTCCCCTCTGTGTCTCTGCCTGGGAAGGGCCCTCTTCCCAGGGCTCTGACACAGGGGCCGTTTGTGCCTTAAGGCACAGCTCCCTGTCTCACGGTCTCCCAGCCCCCAGCCTTTGTGCCCTCCGATTTGATTCCCCTCACCCTTTCACATCCTACAAGTCATCTTATATTCCTGTATCCTCTCTCCATGCTGGCACATGGCTCAGCAGTTAGAAGAGGTTCAGTGGAGAAATATCCTATGACATCCCTTATTTGTGGAATCTAAAAAGAAATGATACAAATGAACTTACTTATAAAATTGAAACAGACTCACAGACCTAGAGAAATGAACTTATGGTTACCTGGTTAGGGGGGAAGAAGGATGGAGGAGAGGGATATTTAGGGAGTTTGGGGTGGACAGTTACACACTGCTATATTTTAAAAGGACCTACTGTAAAGCATAGGCAACTCCACTCAATATCAAGTGTCAGCCTGGATGGGAGGGGAATCTGGGGGAGAAGGGATACATGCGTATGTATGACTGAGTCCCTTCACTGTTCACCTGAAACTATCACAACATTGTTAATTGACTATAGTCCAATACAAAATAAAAAGTTTTTTANTCTTCTTCGCTTCTGGGTAGTTTAGAAAAACTTCCTATTCATTACTATCACCAGTATTCTGGAGTTATGATTTCAAACAACTGCTAGGTTAAAAAGAGGAAGACAGAGAGAAAGGCCAAAAACTCCCTATGAAATCTGATTTTGAATCTTTGACAGAAAAAACAAAAGTAACAGTTTCGTTCAGTTTCACATTGTCATAGTGTGATTGAAATGCAAAGCCAGATGACACAATTAAATCATTTACTTAAAAAAAAAACACTCAAACAAGGATTGATTCACTGAAACTTTCTCACTGCTCCTTCCTGAGACCAAAGCTGTGTGTTTGCAGCAGCAACAGCCGTGTGGTTGGTCCTTGTCCAGGGACCAACCAAGGCAAACTGAACTTACCGAGGATCGATTGAGAACCTTATCAACCCCAGATTCTAGACAAAGGTCGGTGTAATTAGACTGCTTTAAGTAAAATTGCTAGTCGACAGAATGGATAAACCATGAGGTAATATTTGCTTTAGAAAAAAACTCCTTCCCTGTAAATAATAGGCTCTCTTGATCCACTTAAAACAAGATCCAACGACAGTAAAACATACCTTTGAGGAACTTCCTATTGAAGAGAGTCCTGTACACAAGAACTTCCTGTTTTGCTGGAAAATCTCTTAAATAATACTATTTGACACATATAACACAACAAATAATTACCAGAATTTTAATTTTAATTATAGGGCATGTAATATGATGTTACATCAGAGCTGCAAGGTAAATTAGCTTCCTATTTCTCAAGGCCTTGTTCTGTTTGGAATTTTAAAAGGTCTTTTAAAAATAAAAAAAAAAAGAAATATTTCCTGGAAGTAAGGAAAACATCTAATATTTTCAAATAATTGTGAAATACCTGAACCCAGGAGGTGGAGGTCGTAAGCTTACTATGAACGCAAGCTTAACAACCCTAAATGGGAGGTAACAGGCTTGTGCCTGGGTATACAATTACTTTATTACTTCTAATAATTAATTTATTTAATATGCTAAGTAAACTTTGAGAGATGAGGGAGGGAGTGCAAAATAATATGAGAAAGGCTGAAAAACGTGCAGACATACCAACCCCTCATTCAAAAATTACCAATTTCCGGAGGCANCAGGCTTGTGCCTGGGTATACAATTACTTTATTACTTCTAATAATTAATTTATTTAATATGCTAAGTAAACTTTGAGAGATGAGGGAGGGAGTGCAAAATAATATGAGAAAGGCTGAAAAACGTGCAGACATACCAACCCCTCATTCAAAAATTACCAATTTCCGGAGGCAGAGCATTTAACAGGGTACAGCTCCAAGTGCAGGGCCTTTGCGAGCACACGGGTTACACGCCTATGAATCTAGACGTGCACACGAGGCCTTCTGTGTCCTTTAAGGTACAGTGATTTCCACGCACCCTGAGATGCCTGACGTTGTGGGCCTGGGCCCTCAGGTCACAGCGCACCAGTGCAGAGAGCCATGCTGGATGCCTGCCTCTGCTGCCTGGCTCACAGTTTTGAATTTTTAGGTAAAACATTCAGCAGAGCTCTTATTTATCCCGAAATCACTGGGGCAAGTGTCATAAAACAGATTTTTCTTTCTCCTTCTATATGAAAAAGAGACACACTTTTCGAGTTTTGCTTTGTTGTTTACAATCGTGACGTCTGCAGAGGAACCTCAGCTCACAGTTGGCAAAGTCGGCTGGGAACCGGTCTGGGCCCCCCAAAAGCCGGCGCGCCCAACCTGGGCGCCTTTGGGCACAATGCCCGCGGCCCTGCGCGCATTCCACGCCCTCCCCGGCCGCTCCCCGGGATGCGGGTCCCCATCGCCCCTGGACACCCTGAGAGAGAGATGCTCGTTTTCTGGGTGTCTCCCGCCCGCCCAGAGCGAAGCCTCCATCTCTCCCGGGCCCCCAGCTGTCCGGTTGGGCCCCAAGCAGGTCCCCGCTCCACTCTAGGCGGCCACCCGGGGATGGAGCTGGCACGGCGCCCGCTATGGGAGGACCCCAAACCCGCTCCCTCCCGGCCCCTGCGCGCCCCAACACTTCCCGAGCATCCGCGCTCCAGCCGCCCATCTCCCACACGTCCCGGCTCTTCCCGGGACAGCGCGGGGAGCCCAGACCCCCGGCCCCGCGGGCCCCGGGCGTCAGGGCCCGGCCAGGGAGCCAGGGCGGCCCCGGAGCCTCCCGATCGCTGGCTGCGCTCTCCTCCTCAGCGGTCCCCCGGACTGCGCCCGCGGGTGCAGGCCGCGCGCTCGCCCAACCCCCCCAGCCCGCTTCCCCCACAGCCCCGCACCGCCGCCCCT
>SJYX01008844.1:39849-55289 GCA_006410675.1 Oreotragus oreotragus
CCCGTCTTGGATCACCAGAGAAGGGGCGCACATTTTCGTTTGTTGCTTTCTCATCCTTGTTTCTTTTCCTTGTTTTCCCTCATTTCTCTCCATGTGGCGTCATTGCAAATCGAGCGCTGCAGACTCCAGCAGCGGGGCTTTGGTGCTTGGCACTCCCCACTCCGCCGGTGGCCTCCTGCGGGATGCGGCTGCATTTTTAAGGCGGGGAAGAGTGTTGGGGGGAGGGGCAGCACCTGTCACCTTGATGAGCAGGTGTCCGAATGGCCCCGGGGAGTGACTGAGCTGCGCCTGCCACTGTCGTATCGTATTTCTTTTCCTTTAAATCAAGAGACTTGAAAGGATGTTTGTATAGAAGAAGCATCAATTTAGATGCACCTTTAGTTTAAAAAAAAAACTAAAACAAATAGTTTTACAAAAGGGGATACATTTGACTCCTCCTTTTGCTGAGTATCTGTTTGCCTTTGTCTCTCTGTGCTCAGAACTTTTGACTGAATGCAACTGTTTAGCTACCGAATGCTTAGCCCACCTTAAAAGCTACTTTTTTACTTGAAATTTTATTGCGGACAAGTGTTCACAATGTAGCAAAGCCTCTGGAGACCTCTGTCTAGCTAGGAAGCCAGCTTAGTTCTTTTGATGAAATATTATGTCTTTTCTGTTGCCATTTTGCTCTGACAGCACCTCCCTAGGGTCCCCCGAGGGCTCCACCTTCCCCCCTCCCCTCCCCTTCTTGCATAATTAGGTGGTAACTTTGGGCATTTCCTCTAAAATTTGGAAAGGTTTTTAGGCCTGAACTTATTACATTGCACATTTTAGGTGAGTTAAGTTCAATGTGTTCACCTTAACCTTTTCCTATTTTCTTATCTTTTCGGAGCTGCCTTAAAGGCTCTGAGGTTGCTCAACTGATCCCTTCTTTCTGCACTGTAGTGCCTGTGTATGTGTGCGTGTCTGTGTCTGTGTGTGTGTTTATAGGGATAACTGGGAGAAATGAGTATTCCTTGCCATAATTAAACCGCCTGAAACATACCACAGTGTTGCCTCACATTTGCCTTGATTTAATAATGCAAGGTGATATAAGTAAGAATTTTATTTTAGTGTAAAGAAAGGAGTCTCCCTGAGATCATAAAAGGGAGGCTAAACATAAAAGCCATACACGCGGTTTACCCTGGTGGGTCTAATTGAAACTCATCCTTGAGACGCTAAGCTCCTCCGTGTAGGTGACATAACCAAAGTGCTGAAAGTCATTTTGTTTCACAGAAGCAAGTTTTATCAACAAGTTTTTTTTTTTTTTTTGAGGCCCTTATCCCTTAAGTGCCAGTGTATTTATGAGGTTACAGGCTGCCTGGTGGTGGAGATAGTTTATCAGAGTTGAGGGTAGAGAGATGGAGGGAAGAAATTGATATGTTCCCAAAACCTTGCTTTGCCTTCCAGCATCAGATGATAATTTGACAAAACAGGGTAGGGTGCAAAGAACAAAACGGACTTTTTCTTACTGTGAAACTGAAGGGGAAGAATATCAGTGTGAGCTAAAGAGTGACCGTGGCTTAGGTGGGTTGTGAATAAAAGAACATTTTTAGCCCAACTGCTTTGAGGCACAATAAAGAGGAGGAAAAATGATCCTATTATATGCAAATATGGGTCTACTTTAGACTTCTGAAAGTATGCAACTCTTGACACGGAATCTTATCTAGTTCTCTAGACAGATGGACACATGTAGGTTTCTACCTTCTTCCCAAGCAGGCAGGTGTGTTACACCTTGCTCTGGGCGAACAGTGATTCACATTTCAGTAATTTACTAATCCTCAAGTAGGCAGGTGACATGGGTGTCCAAAGGTCAGAACAGCCCCTGGTTCCCAAGCTTTCGAGAGGATGAAGAAACCCAAAATTAAAAAATAAAGCATCTCACTCGCTTTTAAGTCTCAAGAATGAAAAGGTACTGAAATTATTTAAAATGTTTCTTAGGTGAAGGTTTTTCTGTCCGTAAACATCTTCGTTTATGGTTTCTGTAGAAAATGTGAACAGAACTTTAAAAATGAAAATCCAGCTATATGCACAGTTCCACTGAAATTTGGATAAGTTGCCCATGTGACCAAGTGACGTTACTACAGTCATCTCAGAGCTGTTAGTGCTGGGGGGAGGGCGCTGTGAAAAAGCCTGTGACAGTCCATCCAAGGCCTCCTGATGGTTTTCCAGGAACATTATCTGTTTTGTATAGCTTTCCCTGTAGTGTTAAGGTCAGCCAAGGAAGAAACCCGAATATTATGGAATATTTATTCTAACAAGATCTTTCATCACACTTTTCCGTTTTGATGGTGGCAGTACTTTGGAGGTTGGGGCACGTGTTGACTTCTACACTGGAAAGAAAAAAAAAAAAGGCTATGTGGAATAGAATGACCTGCTTCTTAATATTAAGCATAGGCATCATAGAAAAAAATGGACTTCCCTGATGGTCCAGTGGTTAAGACTCTGAGATTACAATGCAGGGAGCAAGGGTTTGACCCCTAGTCGAAGAACTGAGATCCCACATGCCCTGCAGAGCACCAAAAGAAAGAAGAAGGAGGAAGGAAAAAAGAGAACTCATCCCTTATTGCAGAAACTAGAATAATGTTGGTAGAACCCTTTAGGTGTGTCGAACGCTTTATGAAAATTGTACTATATGTGAAATTATCATTTTATGTCTCTTTTTACAGATTAAGAATCAAAAGGATTCATTGCTTCCATTCATCAAGCACTTCGTTTGTATTTGTAACGTCTCAGCACGTGTTATATATGGGGAAAGAATAAGCGGCCTAGGCGTGTTAAGGCATAAGTTCACGCAGACAGTGCAGGGCAGAGTCAGGGTTCACACCACATCTCCCTGGCCCGTAGCCATTCTGGTCTCTGCTGATGCACTGAGAGCCACCCCGGGAGTTTTCTTAGAAATTTAGAAGCAACTTCTGGCTTTTCTAAGTCCCAGCCTTGGTTCAGATGGAATCTTGGCTGTTGCATTTTGAGTTTTAAAAGACTCAACAGATGTAGGGTGCTCATAACAAGGTCTTCAGGAAAGGGAGATTGTGACCAAGAGGGTCACATAAGAAGGGCCCAATTATCTAGATCATTAATTAAATCAATGCTGTATCTTACTTTGACGAGGTTGGCATAGCCTTTGGTTAAAAGTGAGGGGAAAAGGGAAGAACTGAGTGATATTGCCCCAAATTGTGTAGAAATCACTTAGTCTTTACCATCTGAGCAATACAGATTGCTAAGGAAAGATGGAAGATGCAGGGAGAAGTTTTGAATGATGTATTTCTTCAGAAGTGTCTGCAAATGTCCATTTGATGTCACCGTATTCAGAGGGCTATGATTTCTGTTTAAAATCAAACTTGATACAAAGTTCCTGAATTCCTTAAAAGCCATGTTTACCAAATTATGTAGACTAAATCAGTAATTCACTTTTTAGGGTATCTATTGACGCTTTAAAGTGGCACTATTGGTAAAGAACCCTCCTGCTAATGCTAGCAACCTAAGAGACACGGGTTTGATTCCTGGGTGGGGAAGATCCCCTGGAGGGGGGTACACCACCCACTCCTGTGTTCTTGCCTGGAAAATCCCATGGACAGAAGAGCCCGGAGGGCTACAGTCCATGACGTTGCAAAGACATGACTGAAGTGACTTAGCACATATACATGCCATGATACATAAAATGTTAAGGACGGCTTTGCTGGGGAGACTTGAAAGAGAAAAAAGATGGCGTTGTTCTCACTCAGGAAGAAACATGTTCTGCTCCGTGCCAGGCAGTTTGACACCCAAGTGATTACTTGTTATTGCAGGTTATTTCAGATAACCCTGAGTAAATCAATCAGTTTGGTTGGGTCCAGTATGACACAGGAAAGACCCAAGTTATCTGTGAGCAAAGAGTTTTGCATATGAATTGTTAATTACTAGAGTAAGATGTGTGACGAGAATGTTTCACGTTTCCCCAGCCCCCTTTCTTACTTGTGAAATCTTTAGTTAGGTTTCCATGGTGTAAGAGGGTTTCAAACATCACAAAATTGTGGGGGGGGGGTGCAGAGAGAGAAGCCCCAGAAAAGTAGCTTAATAAATATTCCCCTTGTCTACTAGTAGAGAAATGAGCTCCAGCCCACCCCAGTTTTAAAAAGGTCTCAGGGAGGTATGGGAGTGTTTTTAAGTGAATGCTGTACAAGGTACTGGCCACTTCATCCAAGGTCACTGAGTGATGGAAGAGCTCCCCAGGCAGAGCTTGCCCTCAGTAATAACAAAAGTGTCCATTGCTTGTTTCACTTTCCAAAGTACTGACAGAAAAGGAAATCCCAGAATGAGTTTCTCAGTAACTGCAGGTGAGAGACGTTTTTCCTCCTTCAGTCTTCTATCCTCTTGGACTAACTCTCAAAACAGCATTTATGTTTTTGAATTATTTAAGTAACATATGCTATTTAAAGTTTGGTTTGCTTGTGGGCTCAGCCAGGTTCCACTCTTTGCGAACCCATGGACTGTAGCCCACCAGGCTCCTCTGTCCATGGGATTTTCCAGGGAAGAATACTGGAGTAGGTTGCCATTTCTTTCTCCAGATGATCTTCCTGACCCAGGGATTGAACCCATCTCTTGCATTTCCTGCATTGGCAGGTGGATTCTTTACCACTGTGCCACCTGGGAAGCCCCCAAAGTTTGGTTACATATTTTTTAAAATGGGGGGAAATGTAAATTACCTCTAATGCTACTGTGAAGAAAAACCCCTATAATATTTTAGATATCTCCTGCCTTTTTTTTTTTTTTTACATAATTAAGGAGATATATATACATATATATTTATGTATGTTTCACAGAACTCACAGGTAACTCACTTTAAGTGACTCCCCATGTCACTTAAAGTATTTAACTGTGGTTTGAAATAGCAGCATAAATTTGTTATTGTGTGAACATGCATAATTTCCTTTGCTGTATATTCTCCTATTGTTTAAATGTTGAGGGTTTTTTTGTTTGTTTGTTTGCTTTTTCCAATGTAAACTTAGTGGACATCTTTGTGTAATAGGTAGATAATGTGTTTTCTCTGAATGCCTTGGGCTTTATGCCTGGCATAAGTTGATGCCTGTTTCAGTTTCTCATTCATACATAGAAAATGAGGTCACTGGCAGTCTGTGTTTAGTCAAGGACACTGTGGCCCTCCTTAGTTCAATTGACAGTTACTTCTCCACTGTTTTCCCAGTTTCCTTTAGGTATACTGATGTATTTGCATTTAAAGTACCTCTCTTTCATTGCACTTAGGTAATAGATTATTTCTAGAACCTCAAAGATATAATCTTGTGGTTTGTTTCTTTTCTCACTTATTTATTGGGGTGGTTTGATGAGCAACCTAACTACTACTTTGTCAGGACACTTCTTCCTTCAGAAGGTAATCTAATACTTCATGAGTCAAGACAATATCTAAATCTTTTTCCAGTAATACATCAAATTCTTTAAAAGCAGTTTTTAAAGTATACCAAATAATAATAATATATAAATAATAATAATAATAGTATTTATGGTACCATTTCACTTTTTTGACATGACAAGCCCAGTTTCATATTTGTGGCCAGTAACTGGTTTCCATGTCTTTTTGCTCTCCCTTGTCTGATCTGGGGCAATGGGGTAGATTATGTTGGGATGAGAGGCAAGAGGTCATATGTGGAAAGTCATTCCTTTAATGTCCTGTGTAAGTCAGAATAAATAAACTCATTAAACTTATACCAGAGTGACTTAGGTCATGTCTACATTTAAAAAAATCAATTTGGTAATTTTTTTTAGCACCTGTGACTTAATTAGTCGATGAGGGGATGCCACAATGCTGCATTTTCTGGATATGAGCTACCTCTCTGTGAGTGCATTTTCTTGATAATTGAAGCTTATCCCTTAAAATGCAGATCGCTGGTTTTCTTTTTGTAGCATGAGATTGTTATTGCTGGAAAGTTATATTCCACATTTTTCTACCATATTAAATAAATGCTGTATGCAAAGCACAAAGAACATCTTTCTGGTGGCTTGTGAATGTTGTGCAAGGCAATTAGCTGACAAGATATCCACTAACAGGTGATATTCAAAATACTTAACAAGTTTGGCACTGACTGATAAAATAAAAATAATAAGATAATAATGAATGAAAATAGCAAATACATGTTGAATACTTGCTTTTTCATTTTCTGCTTTGGATCTGCCCTGGACCCCAGAAACTAAAATCCATTAGAAGTCCATGAAAAAAAATGAAGAATATATAATTTTGGAGGCCTCCCTTGGGGGAAAAAAAAAAGCATATATACTTTTGTGACACTAGCCCTCCTGCCCTGGCCTAATTTTGTTTCTCTTCTAGAGAGATTCTAGAGTCCCTGTCAGGTAGATGACATTAGAATAAAGGAAGCATTTGACACAGGCCCTGCTCTCAAATCAGGTCACATCAGTTGAGAAAACATACAGGAAACACTTTTGCAGTCAGAACATCACAGAGCAAGATGCCTCATTGTACACTGCAGTTTGTGATAACGTGAAGCGAGGTATTCAGCACTCTGAGTAGCACACAGTGAGCGTGTGGTCTTGGTGATGAAATAGTAAGCCGTGAAGAGGTGGTTCTCACGGCTTGTCTCCCCTGCCTCCTTCTCTCTAAACTCTCCTGTCCCCAAAGTGGATACCACCCGTCTATAGAGATGAGAATCCCATGGACAGAGGAGCCTGGCCGGCTACAAGAGTCGGACCACGAGTTAGTAACTAAACCACCATAGAGATGAGAATAGAAATCACAGGAAGGGAAATCAGTGGACTGCATATCAAGCCATATAAACCCCAGGTTTTGTTCCTGTTTTTTGTTTTGTTTTGTTTTTTAATACATGTTTTGGGTCATGCCTTGTGGCATATGGGATCTTAGTTTTCTGCATGTATGTGTCCGTGAGTCGTGTCCAACTCTTTGCAACCCCATGTAGCCCGCCAGGCTCCTCTGTCCATGGAATTTTCTGGGCAAGAACAGTGGAGTGGGTTGCATGCTCCAAGAGATCTTCCTGACCCGGGGATCAAACCCACATCTCATGTGTCTTCTGCATTGGCAGGTGGGTTCTTTACCACTCGCACCCCCTGGAAAACCCCTTAGTTCCCTAACCAGGGGTCAAACCTGTGCCCCTTTCACTGGAAGATCAGAGTTTAACCACTGGACCATCAAGCAAGTCCCTCTGGTTTATTTTTGCTGTTTCTATGGTTTGGGGGTCATTCAGCTGCAATGCCAACAGCCAAGTACCATTCACAATGCTGAGAACAAATGAGCTTATAATGACCAAGACTGCACTTAAGTCAGCTGACGATTTCTGCATCACAACTTTCTGGTTCTATATAGTTGCTTCTCCATGCTAAAAATGTTTTCCAAGTCCATCTTGGGAAGGGAAATAACTTACTTATTTGTCAGGGCAAAGGTGGTATTTATTCCACTAGATAATGAGCGTGTACATCTGGTCCAGGAAATGCCACATGGTCCCAAAGGCAGATGGACCAGCTTCATTTCTACTGGTCTGAGTTACAGCTCACAGGGTCTAGCTGGCTTTTACATTTTTCATGGGGTTTTGATGTCACAAGATTGGCGAGACTTTCCGTGAGACTGATGCCTGGTGCTGTTGCAAGGTTGTTTTCCTGCAGATGAGTTTGTCAGTATGAATGGACAGTCCTCTTAGCAAAATGGGTCCACATCTCTGTCCCTAACCTTGGGGTGGGTGAGGGGCTGGGCGGGATGGCTCCTTCTTTGGCATAAGGAGGCAAGAGGCACCTCCTTGCCCACATTCTCAGCACATGTCCTGAGCCTCCTCTGTCTGGCTACAGTGCACCCGTTTTCATCCTGCCTGGATGGGGACTGCGGCTGGCCCTGGGGGCCCTATGACTCCAAGCTGGAAGGAAGTGAACAGCAAAAGTAGGACTCTGGCTGAGAACTTTCAAGGATGACTAGAAAGATGAGGCTGAGACTCCTCAGGGCATGCAACTGGAACTAAATGGTTGGAACGCAGAATGTTTACTAGCAGATTAAAGGAGCAAACTAAGCCAGGATGAGAGGGACAGGAGCTGGCTCTGTGGCCGTGATCTTCCCAGGATATCAGAAGTAAAGGTGACTTACCTTGTGAGGCACACAGGAAGGGTTGGTTTGGGTGGGGGAACTTTCAGGATTGTGGTCCAGCATAAGCATTTACATGGTGAGAGCCGGTCACTCCTGATTTTCTTAACTAAAGAATAATGCATGTTTGCTAAGTCGATTCAGGCGTGCCCAACTCTTTGCAACCCTGTGGACTGTAACCCGCCAGGCTTCTCTGTCCATGGGATTCTCCAGGCAAGAATACTGGAATGGGTAGCCATTTCCTCCTCCAGGGGATCTTCCTGACCCAGAGACTGAACCCACACCTCTTGCAGCTTCTGTATTACAGGTAGATTCTTTACCACTGAGCTGCTCAGTTCAGTTCAGTTGCTCAGTTGTGTCCGACTCTCTGCGACCCCATGAACCAGAGCACGCCAGGCCTCCCTGCTCATCACCATCTCCCGGAGTTCACTCAGACCCACNCTTTCAGAATTTTCCACAGTTTATTGTGATCCACACAGTCAAGGGCTTTGGCATAGTCAATAAAGCAGATATAGATGTTTTTCTGGAGCTCTCTTGCTCTTTCCATGATCCAGCGGATGTTGGCAATTTGACTTCTGGCTCCTCTGCACAGGAAGCACGCGATCTTAACCACTGGACCACCAGGGAAATGCCCAGAGACCTTCTTGATTTGTAAAGATGAGACTGCAGGCAGGGGCTACCCAGGTGGCGTTAGTGGTAAAGAACCTGCCGCCAGTGCAGGAGATATACAAGACACGAGTTTGATCCCTGGGTTGGGAAGATCCCCTGGAGAAGGGAATGGCAACCCACTCCAGTACTCTTGCCTGGAGAATCCCATGGACAGAGAGGTCTGGTGGCCTACAGTCTGTGGGGTCGCAACGAGTTAGACATCACTGCCTGCTACTTCACGACCACATGTTGACCAGTCAGAATTTCTTGATTCCAATGCCCACCTCCAGTCACAGAGTGAGAACTCAGTAAGTATTTGTCCAAAGGAAAGAAAAAGCCACCAGAGGTGGAGAGCTATTTAGATGAGGGAGCCTGGGAGCAGTGAGCCACCTGCGGAAGGTCCCTGAGCCTCAGTCTGCCCCTTGCTGGGGAGAGTCCGCAGGGGGCCCCTCTGGGGCTCTCGGCACCAACCCTCCCATCCCCTCCTAAACAAGCCTTCCTGTGTGCTCACCCCTCTCTTCTTGTCTCTGTCTCTCCCCATCTCTGTCTTCCCCATCTCTCTTTTTCTGTCTCTCTCTCCATCTCTGCCTCTCTCCCTATCTCTGTCTTCCCCATCTCTCTCTTTCTTTCTCTCTTTCTCTCTCCATCTCTGTCTCTCTCCCTATCTCTGTCTCTCTCCCTATCTCTGTCTCTCTCTCCCTATCTCTGTCTTCCCCATCTCTCTCTTTCTTTCTCTCTCTCTCTCTCTCTCTCTCCATCTCTGTCTCTCTCCATCTCTGCCTCTCTCCCTATCTCTGTCTTCCCCATCTCTCTCTTTCTTTCTCTCTCTCTGTCTCTCTCTCCATCTCTGTCTCTCTCCCTATCTCTGTCTCTCTCCATCTCTCTCTCCATCTCTCTCTCTCTATCTCAGTCTTCCCCATCTCTCTCTTTCTGTCTCTGTGTCTCCCTACACCTCTGTCTCTGTCTCCATCTCTCACTGTCTCTCCTTGTCTCTGGTTTTCTCCTTCCATCTCTGTCACCCTGGCTTCTATTTGGAGGACAGGCCATGCTCAGCGGGGCCTCTCTGACAGCTGAGGGTCTCAGGCAGGAAGCCCCACCCTCGTCCGTGCAGGCTGAGTCCCCTCTGGTCTGTGTCTTGGAGGAGAGCACATGCGGCAGTCCTCCCCCGCAACCCTGAGAGCCCAGCGGGTGCTCCCCGCCCACTCTTCCCCTGTAAGTAGGTCGCTGCTGCCAGATCCTCGTGAGGCCCGGCTGCTGAAGCCTCCTCAGGCCAATGCAGCCCAGCTGCTCCAGTGCCTGCTGTCTCTCTCCCAGTGAGCAGCCCGGGGCGGTGCAGAGCAGGCTGTCTGCAAGGCCACCTTCAGGTCAGGAGCAGGCAGGAGGGACAACGAGAGGAACCCCAGTGCCTGGGGACCTGCTTCAGGCCCCAGAGGCACCATGGCGTCCAGAGACCTCGTCCTCAGGTCTTCCTCGCCCTCAGATGTGAAAAGAGAGGTTTAACTGCAGCTGAAACTCCAGTGCTCTGGCCACCTCATGCGAAGAGTTGACTCATTGGAAAAGACTCTGATGCTGGGAGGGATTGGGGGCAGGAGGAGAAGGGAAGACAGAGGATGAGATGGCTGGATGGCATCACCAACTCGATGGACGCGAGTCTGAGTGAACTCCAGGAGATGGTGATGGACAGAGAGGCCTGGCGTGCTGCGATTCATGGGGTCGCAAAGAGTCGGACACGACTGAGCAACTGAGCTGAACTGAAACGAGAAAGTCAGCCTCCCTCCCATTCCTCCCTGTGGCCCTGCCCACCCCACCCTAACTCCTTGGCTTGGACTCAGCATCTGAGACGTGTTGTCTGCTCAGGGTCAGGGAGCTCGGAGCCCCACAGGCTTCAGGCTTCGAGCTGGGGTCCTGGCACAACTCTCAGAAGGGGCAGAGTTGCACGGGGGGGATTCCGCATTTAGGGACCTGGGGTTTGAATGCCACCTGGTCACCTCCCTCCTGCTGGACAGTGTGGACATAACCACATAACCTCCAGGGGTTATTCAGAAAATTAGATGAAAGGCCTGGCGTGCTGCGATTCATGGGGTCGCAAAGAGTCGGACACGACTGAGCAACTGAGCTGAACTGAAACGAGAAAGTCAGCCTCCCTCCCATTCCTCCCTGTGGCCCTGCCCACCCCACCCTAACTCCTTGGCTTGGACTCAGCATCTGAGACGTGTTGTCTGCTCAGGGTCAGGGAGCTCGGAGCCCCACAGGCTTCAGGCTTCGAGCTGGGGTCCTGGCACAACTCTCAGAAGGGGCAGAGTTGCACGGGGGGGATTCCGCATTTAGGGACCTGGGGTTTGAATGCCACCTGGTCACCTCCCTCCTGCTGGACAGTGTGGACATAACCACATAACCTCCAGGGGTTATTCAGAAAATTAGATGAATACATGAGGATTGTTGTTAACATCAACTACCTTATGTGGCTTGCTCAGTTTTAAATTAAATTGAATACATGTGACAATGGGAAGCACAGTGTCTGATAAACAAGACTAGTCAACAAGTGTTCATTCCCTTCTCACCCATCCGTCACTTAGTTTGGCCACGTTACAGTTCCAAGATGATGACAAAAGTGGTGTTATTTCTATGTACTCACGGTCCAGGGCACATCGCAGAAGCACCATAAACATTTGATGAAACGGAGAAAAGAGAAAGGAGAAAAGAGAGGAAAGAAAGCCTTGCAATTCTAAAATGTGTTTTGAAAGATGAAAACAGAATCATTTATCAATCACACTATCAGTGCAATCTGTTATTAACACTGTATGAAAGAATCACTGTGCATTTTTTAAAAGCTCCGTCAAAAGGCAACTTCTTAGTTTCTAGCTGCTGGAAGGATGTGAACCAGGAGGCTCCGGTCTCTGTCCCACTGGCTCTATGATCTGGGTTTCCAGCTCAGCCCTTGGCCTCCGGCCTTCTAAGTCCTGTCGCCTGGGGGCAGGAGGGGACCTCTGTCCCCAGGAGGCCCACACAACCCCAGATGTCCCTGTGCTCATGAGACCAGACACCGGAGGGTGTGAGAAGAACGAGACTGGCCAGAGGAATCACACACAGGCCAGAACTCGGGAGATAAAGCCTCTGCCTGTCTCCTCTCAGCCGCCCCAGTCAGCGGGGTTGGCTGGGCCCACCCCCTGAAATGGCAACTGCCTGGGAACTGTCACCCCCGTCCCCCGTCACTGCCCGAGGCCAGAACTCACCCCCCAGAGGCACAGAGTGTCAGGGCGACAATGACAAAACACCAACTCAGCTTAGAAAGGCCCGAGGTTTACAAAGACTTCTGCAGAGATGCCCAGCACATGCCCCTAAGACAGGAGCCTCTGGAAAGAAGAGGTTCCCTTCCACCTCACTTTGGGCTCTGCAAACCAAGGCCAGTGTGATTAAACACTCTGAGACAGAGATGGGACCCAAGTCCTGACATTTTCCTTCTAAGTTTAAAGTCACCCGATTCCCAAAACAGTGACGAGAATACATGGAATTTCTGTAGTTCCTCTCCCTTGAAAGACCTCAGAGATTTTAATTCTTAAACATTTTTAAAATATTTATTTCTATTCATGTATTTATTTGGCTGCTGCTAGGTCTTATTAATAGTTGAGGCATGTGGGATCTAGTTCCTCCACCAGGNCTGCTGCTGCTAAGTCACTTCAGTCGTGTCCGACTCTGTGCGATCCCATAGACGGCAGCCCACCAGGCGCCCCCATCCCTGGGATTCTCCACGCAAGAATGCTGGAGTGGGTTGCCATTTCCTTTTCCAATGCGTGAAAGTGAAAAGTGAAAGGGAAGTCGCTCAGTCATATCCAGCTCTTAGCCACCCCATGGACTGTAGCCCACCAGGCTCCTCCATCCATGGGATTTTCCAGGCAAACTGGATTGGGGTGCCATTGCCTTCTCCAATGTTACGCTCTGTGAAATAAGCCAGACACAAAAGGACATGCTTTTGTGTGTGTAGATGCCTCCACCTATATGCAGTACCTCAAATAGTCACATCATAGAGGCAGAGGGTGGACTAGCAGTTACTAGGGTTTCTGGGAGGGAGGAATTTAAGCTATTGTTCATGGGTGCAGAGTTTCAGTTTGGGATGACAAAGTTCTGAAGATGGATGGTGGTGATGGTTAGACAATACTGTGAATGCAGTTAATTCCACTGAACTGCACACTTTAAATCAGGGATCCTCAGCCTCCGAGATCTTAATGCCTGATGATCTGAGGTGGAGCTGATGTAAGAATAATAGAAATAAAGTGACAATAAATATAATGCACTTGAGTCATTCCCCAACCATCCCCCGCCACTGCACCCCGTCTGTGGAAAAAATTGTCTTCCACAAAACCAGTCCCTGGTGCCAGAGAAGTTGGGGACTGCTGCTTTAAATGGTGAACATGATAAATTTTATGTTATGTATATTTTATCAAAATTTTAAAATTTTCATGAACTGCCTAAGCTGCTCAGAAAGCCAGTGGGTTTTGAAGAGGGCCTCTCTTTTTTTAAAAAAAAAAAAAGTTTATTAATTTTATTCTAGTTATGCTGCTGCTGCTGTGAAGTCGCTTCAGTTGTGTCTGACTCTGTGCGACCCCTTAGATGGCAGCCCACTAGGCTCCCCTGTCTCTGGGATTCTCCAAGGGACAGTACTGGAGTGGGTTGCCATTTCCTTCTCCAATGCATGAAAGTGAAAAGGGAAAGGGAAGTCGCTCAGTCGTGTCCGACTCTTAGCGACCCCATGGACTGCAGCCCACCAGGCTCCTCCATCCGTGGGATTTTCCAGGCAAGAGTACTGGAATGGATTGCCATGGCCTTCTCCGTATTCTAGTTATAGTCATTGTATAAAGAAGGAAAATAAAAGTATAGAAAAGAAAGGGCTTCCTTGATAGCTCAGATGGTAAAGAATCTGCCTATAATGCAGGAGACCCAGGTTCAGTTCTTGGGTGGGGAAGATCCCCTGGAGGAGGAAATGGCAACCCACTCCAGTAGTCTTGCCTGGAGAATCCCATGGACAGAGGAGCCTGGCGGGCTACAGTCCATGGGGTTGCAAAGAGTCGGACATGACTGAGCAACTAACACTTTCACTTTTCTTCATAGGGAAGAAAATAAAAATATATAACGTAATCTCTAGACAGCCCCCAGAACTAGTGCCATTTATTATTTTAATGCTTGTCCTTCTCATCTCTTTTCTATCTATATATTCTAAAACAAAATTGTAACCTCTTTCCATCTTACCTCAGAGGCAAGTTTCCCTTGATTTTTCAGTATTCATCTCAGATGGCATTCTTTCACAAGATACACCTTTCCCAGATTAACTGATCCTCTGTGGCTAGATTTCTGTTTCATTCTATTACGAACAGTGCTCTGAAGCGTGTTTGTTCAGGCATCTGTGTTTCTGATTATCTCTTTGGATTAACACTAGAAATGCTTGCAGGCTTGTGCTGCTTTTCAAAGGCTTCCTCTGCGTGTGACACCACATGGCTGTCCCAGTTGTCCCGGTTTCCCCTGCCCACTGGATGTGGCCCCATCCCTAGCAGGCCTTCCCACCCTCGTTGCTAGATCTGGCATTCTAGTTCTCTCAAAGCCACGTGACTTCTTATATTAAAAGCATGTTTTAAATGCCGAGAGATCAATTCAGTGTTTCATCATGTAATACTTTGAAACTCTTTCAGGCCATACATTCTTTCCAGGAAGCACGTATCAATATGTTCACTGCCCAAAGTGAAAGAGTTAGTCGCTTAGTCGTGTCCAACTCTTTGTCACTCCAGGGACTGTAGCCCGCCAGGCTCCTCTCTCCATGGAATTCTCCAGGCAGGAGAACTGGAGGGGGCTGCCATTTCCTTCTCTACAGAATCTTCCTGACCTTCCCAGATCGAACCTGGTCTCCCACATTTCAGGCAGATTCTTTACTGTCTGAGCCGCCAGGGAAGTTCAACCACACCCCCGCTTGGAGCTGGGCATGAGCACAGGAAGGAAGAGGAGTGAGTTGGTTTTACTCTCGTACATCTGGGAAGATACCTGTCCCTTTAGATTTCAAGGCAGAGAAAAGTGCCTCTTTTAATTTTTGATGAATTCAGTGATGCTCAAGAAGTGTGCTTCCCAAACTTCTTGTGTGAGTTCATGGGAGGGGGAAGAAAAATTAACCCATCTTCCAAGGTGTCAGATCCTGCCTGAGGCACCTGGTGTGTACCATGGGGGTGTCCCCACCCCCACGTTAAAGATGGACAGGTTGAATAGCTGCGCCAGGTTATTAAGCCTCTGCAGAGCGGCTAGGCTCCTTTGACTGGTGGCTCAAGCCTAGAGTCTCAGAGGAGAATGTTTGGAGTTGCCTGTGTTCTAAGGAAGGGCAAAGCTAGTGATATTTAGGGGAAAGGGAAGATGAAAGGTCCTCCTCTCTTTTCTGCTCTCCTTGACTGTGACTTCTTCCTTTAACCCAATCACCTTGCTATTTAGAGCCCACTTTGGAGAAAAGGGGCAGCGTGGACCGAGGGAGATGGTTCAGGCTGGTGATTGAGAGATGAACTGGGTTCCTGAGGCTTCTCCTCTGTAGTTTCTAGCAGTGCTGCAAGCTGACCTCAGCATGGCTGAGAGAAAAAACTTTCACTTCTGCCAGGCCCCCTGGACATGACCTCCTTTGTCTGTGCACCGCACACCCCCCACACTGCCCACCCCCCCA